>JANHMN010000002.1:142449310-142463827 GCA_030674055.1 Rhabdomys pumilio | reverse complement strand
TTTGTGTATATGTTTGTGTGTATGTGTGTATGTGTATGTATGTTTGTGTGTGTATCTGAGATGACACGTGTCAGAGGATAACTTTGTTGGAATCCCTTCTCTCCTCCCACCTTTATGTGGGTGGCAGGCATTGTACTCACGTTGCTGGGTATGCATAGCATAGCACTTTTACTTTTACTCACAGAAAACCACCCAGCTGGCCCTTGTCTCTTTTTTTCTTTTTGACTCAAGAGTTGTAGCAGGAACAGCGCCTTGGCTACAGAGAGTGTGGTTACAGGCAGAGAACATCTCTGAGCTGTGTAGGCTTTTTTTTTTTTTTTTAGCAGTTGTGGGGAAGGGGCCACAGGAAATACCTCCTATATAGAGTAGACTCCTTAGCATCTTGATTCAGAGCACCCAGTCAAAAGCTAGTACCTGTTCTCTCTGGATGCTTCCCACTGAGAGAGGTTTTCAGAGTGGGAACTGGGCCATCATTTTAGTCATAGCTTTAGTGAAATACGTTTCATAAGATCATAACAGCTCTATTTATTTATTTATTTATTTATTCATTCATTCATTCATTTCTATTTGATACAAGGTCTCACTATGTTAGCTGAGATAGCCTCTAATTAGCAAGCAGTCTTCCCGCTTCAGCCTCCTGAGAGTAAGGACTACAAGCCTGTGCTACCATGCCTGGCTATTTTAGTTTTAGGTTTGTTTACTTTACGTGTATGAGTGGATGTTTACCTGTATATCTATACACTACATGCCTGCCTGGTGCCTCAGGCACTCGGATCCCCTAGAACCGGAGTTACAAATGACTGTGAGCCACCATGTGGGTGCTAGGAATTGAACCCAGGTCCTGTGCAAGAGCAATAAGTGCTCCTAACCTCTACAGTCATCTCTTACCACTTCAGCTTTTTAAATGGGATTTCATCACCATAGCAAACAAATGGGAACAATTTAGAGTTTATCCCTTAAAAAAAAAAAACAACCCTTTCAAATGTATTTAATTATAGTCACAAATAGAATTTAGGGCAAGACCTTTCAAAAAGCTAATGTAGTGTTATTCTTGTAAAACTTCTTTTGCTAATTCATTCTCAGTCTTTGGTTTGCTATGGAAATGTAAACATATCCACAGAAACAGGACAGTAAAATGAGCCCCCCCATACCCATCATCACCTTCAATAACTGTAAACTCTTGGTCCCCTTGTCTGTCCTTTTTTTCCCCCTCATGCTGTACCCTCCGCATTATTTTGAAGCAGATCCCAGTCATTGCACAGTTTACTCATCAAGTATTTCAAATGCATCTCTGAAAGATTAGGATCCTTCCTCTAGCATTTTATTAGAAAAAAAAATTGGAAGCATACAGCAAAGTTGGAAGCTGTGCGTCCAGCTGGTTCTACTGCTTTGTGGTGTAGATACCCATCTGTTCCTTCATCCATCAGCCCTCCTGGTTTAAAAAAAAATGCATCTCAAAGTGACCTGCAGACATAGTGCAGACTCCGTTTTAAGCACTTCAACATGCATATTATAAACTAGAGTTTAATATCTGTTTATGGCTTTCTTCCCATCGAATGCAACATTTACCTCACTGAAACACACATCTGAAGTGCACATTTGCTGCATTCTGACACATGTAACCCACACTCCTATTGAGATAGAATACTACCATCAGTCCAGAAAGTTCCTTTTTTGCTTCTTCCTACTCAATTCCCACCAGCACTCATAACCCAGCCTTGTTTTCTGCCATATGAATGTACAGAAGTACTTTGTTTATTATGACCAAAGAAACTCAAAGGTGAGGCCTGGTCCCCTGTACAGCAGGCACAGGCTCCGGCCACCACTGGGCTATACTCTCTCGCCCCTAAACTGGCTCTTTGATTTGCCCTCTCCTCTCCACCTTGTGGGCATACAGCATTTCCCAGGTTTGTATTTCTAGCCCCATTTCTCCCCCAGAGCAGATTCCTGTCAGGATTTTAGCAATGAATACCTTGACTCAAACAAAATCCTGACACGAGATTTTGAAAACCAATGCTGCGGTCCTTTCAGTTCTGAGTTTATTTGCATTTAAAATAGTACTGGACTTTTCGTAGTTCCCTGAGCATGGCTCAGAATTATCTTGGTCATCACTGGCCTGGCCTTTCCCAGGAAAAGTCCTTTGTGGGTATAAGCAGGGGTTGCTCTGTCACATGGTTTCTTATCCCATGTCTGGCCAATGTGACAAGGTTGGGGGAGGAAATACCCAAGGGGGCCCTACCCTCTCAGAGGGTGGGTCTTCTTCCTAGACCCTTGTCTCTTTTCAGGCTCCTCTTCCTCCCAGAAGTAGTGCTTCCTCTCTCTAGCTTTTGCTGAAACTCACACTCCAAAGAATTTTGGAGTAGACAACAGATGTTTCTAAAGGTTTAAGAATTTGCAGGTTTGTATCAAAGGCATGTAAAAGGTATTTTAAATGCTTAATTTCAGAAATTCCTATATTTAAAGAGCCTTGTTTTCTCAAATCAATTTCATTTTTGCTTTTTTTGCTTCCTTTATTAGAAGGTTTCCTTACTCTGCCATGGCCAGATTAAAGGTGAGTCTTTCTACCCTCAGGTGAGATGGGTTTAAGGTGGTCTTCCTACCTCAAAAGTCCAATTAACTAAATATTCCTCACAGGTTTGAGCAGCAGCTTGCATTTTTAGTTAATTCCAGATGTAATCAAGTTGACAAGGAAGAATAGCTATTACAAGACCACCCCTTGACAACTTGACACACAATCATATCTTCATATCACGATTAATTCTCAAATGAAAACAAGAACCAGGTCATTATCATGCCTAACATGACATAACTATCCCATGTACAACTGCAAATACATTGCATAGTTCAGAATAGGTGGCAATATCCTTTGACGGATATTTCTTTAGTATCCCAAAACTTCATATGATAACCACTAATATTTTCCCAACTATCTTATTTACTGTAATGTTGCTGTGAAGAGAAACCATGATCAATGCAACTTATAAAAGAAAACGTTTAATAGCTTACAGTTTTAGGGGATTAGTCCATGATCATCACAGTAGGGAGAAGACAAACATGGCTTTGGGGCAGTAGCTGAAAGCTTTGCATCTGACTCATATGTAGCAGACAGAGTGACAAAGAGAAAGATAGAGGCCAGAGAGTCAGAGAAAGAAAGAAACAGAGAAACAGAGACTGGGCCTGGTAAGACCTTTCGAACCTCAAAGCCCATCCCAGTGACACACCTCTTCCAACAAGACCACACCTCCTACTTCCCAAACAGTTCCACTTCCTGGTGACTGAGCATTCAAATATATGAGCCTATGGGGCCTTTCTCATGTAAACCATCACAGTATATGTGGAAACATTTTGTACACTAAATGTAAACAAACAACATATATATATATACATTTAGCCATTGATATATATATCAATGGCTAAATGTACGTATAAATATACAATGACTAAATGTACAATGATTAATAAACATATGTATGCACATAGATATATACAAATATTATTTACTCATGGAAAAAGACCTGCTGCTGGGCATGTCTGTAATCCCAGCCCAGACAACAATGTGAGACTATCTCAAAAAAAAAAAAAAAAAAACAAACCAAAACTGCAATGCATACACACACACACACACACACACACACAAATGTGCTTCAGATATCAATATCTTAAAATATGCCAGGTATCTGGTAGATACTTTATAATTACTTGAATTATCAAACCTGAATTATCACTTTTGTTTAATAAGCTGATAAATGTATTATTTTTGTTTAATATGCTAACAAGTATCTGTTGACTTATAAATCTAGCCATTGCATGTCTTGTTCAAATTTAGTTGACATTTTCATTTTCTGTATAGCGACAGTGAATCTAAACTGTGGGGCAGAGGCATGGCAGGACAAGCATGTGAAATATTTCTTCTGCTGATTGATAGAGTACTGGTTCAAAGAAACAGTGTCCCCAAACCTGTAACCAAGAGAGAGGTGTGAGTTAGATTTCTATCAACTTAACACAAACTATAGTCATCTGAGAGGAGGGACCTTCAGTTGAGAAAATGCCTCCATAAGATCAGGCTGTGGGCCAGCCTGTAGAGTATTTTCTTAATTAGTGATTGATGGGTGAGGGCCCAGTCCATTGTGAGTGGTGCCACCTCTGAGTTTATAGTCTGGGGTTCTACAAGAAAGCAGGCTGAGCAAGGCATATGAAGCAAGTCTGTAAGCAGCACCCTCCATGGCTTCTGTATAGGCTCCTGCCTCCAGGTCCCTGCGCTGTTTGAGTTCTGTCCTGACTTGTGATGGACTGCAATATGGAAATGTAAGCCAAAAACCCTTTCCTCCCCAATTTGCTTTTTGGTCATGATGCTTCCAGAAATATATGAAGGAAAAATATTGTTACAGTAGTCTTGGATGGATGCTTGCCTCAAAGTAGGCTTTGAACCTCACCTCCCAATCCCCTAGTAATACTAGAAATGTAAGCATCAGCTTTGCTCCGCTTTTAAATCCCATATGAAAAGGTGGAGCTACCAGGGCATTATTGAATCCAATCAGGGAAAACTGCTTCTTCCGGGTCCAAAGGAGGAAAGTTTACCTTTGGTGCTGGGTGGAGACCTGGCATTCTGACCTACTCCAAAGATCACAGCATTACATACTATTGTCTCTCTCTTGAGAATTAATTCAGCAGAGTCTGTCAATCACAGGTCTAGGAGACAAGCCCTGCCCCCCTTTCTTCAAGTAAGGCTGATTCTCCTGAAGACATGCTAAGGAAAGGGGAGGAATAATTGTCCTGGAATGAGATAATGTATTTACTCTTGCCCAAAACTCCACGAAATTGCTTGCAGCTCTTCCATAAGGTAGTGCTGCAGAGCCTGCTCTTCTCTGTAAAACGTAACTTTTCCTTCTCTTCTTTCTCTGACCAAAGCCTGGGTAGGCTTTCCCTGACTCTCTGGACTTTCTCACTCGTTCTCTGAAACTCCCCAGTCCTATTTCCACTGCTGTTTGTCAATCACACGGCTGCCTGGCTGCTCTCCATTGCTAAATATGTTCCATGTTCTGTCCTCCTTCCAGCTTCCCACCCCCACTCCTGGCAGCTTCTGCACCCTGTTGTTTTTCTCTCAAACTCTAACAAGATTGTTCTTGAGCTTCCTGCTGAATCCATGTCTAAACCTTTTTATTAATGAGACTAAGAATTGAGAGGAGCAAAGTCTTTTCCTACCCAAAGATTAGCTGTGCTTTGAGAAAACACCATTTTGTGACTGCCTCACAGAAGTTTCTAGTTCCTGTAATATGAGATTTGATTCTCCTGAGTTTTGACATCCTTCCAAAACACCAAACTTCTCCAAACTCCAGTAAGTACATTATTGCCAGATTACACTTCTCTATATGAATTCACCAACTGTATGAGAATTTGAGAGCAAATTCTAACCACCAGAGTAAGCACAGAAACCTCATGTTAGGTAGGAATAACACTCCAAGGGACTCCCCACCGCTGGTATGCCTGCTTCCTAGAACTTGTTAGGGCCTTGAAAACTTCTGCAGAAATAAAATTTTCCTTTACTAAGATACTTTAGATTGTGTGGTCATTTTGGGGACTCTAGTCTTACTTCTAACAGGACCCCAAAGAGAGGTCTGCAGGAAGGGCATCATGAGCAACAAATAGGAGGAGCTGTAGGATCCGCTGTGAGGGAAAAGACGGAGAGAGACAGAAGACAAGGGCCTAGAACAAGGGACATTTCCTATCAGAGAAGGTGGCATGTCTGTAGAGTACATAGCCGGGAGTCACTGATGGGATGGTGTCTCTGGAAGCTACCTGTCCTACTGACATTCTGAAGATTTCACCAAGTGATTTCCACGCCTCCCTTTTATGGTGCCCTCTAAACCAATGACATTCCTTTTCTGTCAAATCTAGTTTCACTGCATGGGTGTAAACATTTCCAAACAAAATGTGTAAATGAAAAAATATAATTACTATTCTCAACACAACTGGAGCAGGTTAACGAGTGGCCGGAGATAGCTTTGTTATTCTGGTAAGTTCCATTTGGAAGTTAGGGTCACAACGATAATGACAGTAGCTTTGTCTCACTTGTTTTTTTTAACTACAACATTTGGAATGTTGGCTGATTACCAGATATGGCCCAGTCAGGAACTCACAGGCATCTTCCTGTCTGTTTCCCAAGTGCTGGGCTTAAAGGTGTGAGCTGCCATGTCTGGCCATCACTACCTTACTTTTTAATGCATGTTACCATAATTATGAGTGGGAGAGTATCTGTAACGTTGTATATTTAAAATTCAAAGATGCTAAAGTTCAGAGAGATTAAAAATTGTGCCCTGAAAGCATATAATCAGTGATAAAAGAGGAAACTGAACCACACACAGCATAATACATGATAACCACAGAAGCTGACATCAGCCATCTTTCTCTGTGTCACAGATGAGGTCTTTGATGAGGTAGTGAAATTTATCCATCAGTTATAGAGGTCCAAGATCTAGGTCTCCTGATTGATTGCTCTAGCCTCATTGTCGGGCCTCCTGTCCATCCCTTGTAGGTAGTAATCTCCTGAGCCCATTTGTAAGGTTAGCTCATAGAACAGGGCACAGTAAACATGTGGAGGTTCCACAGCAGCATGAAGAGGCTGACCCAGCCACTAGACTTCAGCCTTCAGTAGGTTACTCTATGAAGATTGGTCAGCCTAGGGCTGTAAGGCAGGAGGTGGGGGTGACAGTGGATGGTGGGAGTCCTTGGTGGAGGGATGGAAAGTGGAGAGGAGAGTAGCTCTGTGCCCCTCATGGTGCTGTAGAAGGCAGCACACCTCTTCATGCACCCTATGACCAGTCCTGGGCAGCAGCAGGGAGGGTGTATACTCACACCTTTGCTTCTTGACTCTCTGGCCCTGAGTCTAGGAAAGTGAGGAGGTGCACCGAGGAGGACCCATGTGAGGACTGCTCCAGCTTGGACACGGATTTGGGTTCAACTGTGCATTAACAAAACTGGTATGTTGTCACTGAGTACCTGCCATGTGAGCTCACACGGAGGTAATTGGGTTCAGATAAAATGAGGGTGAGTGCTAATCCACTTCACTGCTCTTTAATTAATCACTGACTGATGTCAAACTAGCAGGAAAGGCCTGTTGAGGGAACTTTGTTTTCTTTTGGTCAAGAAAATGAAATTTGTGGCCTGGAAGAGACCTAACATTTCAGTTAGGCTAAAGAACGGCCCTTCAGGGAGTCAGATCTGCTTAAGTCAGTTCAAGAGAGAGGAAAACCAGTTATCCATTTAATGAGAAAAATGTTGTTCTTTCCCACAGTTTCTGTGAGAAACCAGCATGCCTCCATCTTGGGCTTAAAAGCCATCATATCATATAGTAAAGACAAACTAAGGTTTTTTCCATTTATGATTAAACTTCTGTTTCTCAGGAATTGGGCTAAGTCCCATCTGTAACCTTAATTACAAATAGTTTTGTACTGCTTGTACCAGGAAATGGCAACCATGTCTCTGTTCCAAAAACTTACTATCACCATCTTACAATCCTACCTTTGTTTCAAAAGGTTTTTATGACTACTTTATTACAACTACCTGTTGTTATGACTACCTGTCAGGGGCAGCCCTGCCATACACTGAAGGCCTAGAATCAGCCATAGGCCTGACATAAATGTCTGCTAATACAAAGTCTTGGGTCTCTGTGAAAAAAACCACTGAAACAGATATTGTAAACAGGCTGCTTTGGTGGAAATTTATCAGCCTGGATGAGAACAAGTAATCATAGATCTTGTGGATAGTCATAGACCTTGTAGATGGGTAGCCTTGGTGGATAGTACCAACTTAGATAAGGACAGGTGAATCATAGGTAGAGTCATAGTGACCTGTCCCCTGAACCTTCACCCAGCTGACACTCTGTTCTGGAAGATATCTGTACTCCCCCTGAACACCTACGCTCCTGCATCATCCCCTTCCCCACATCCTGCATTTTTGTGTTTATAACCCGTGTGTGAAAAAGTAAAATTATGGTTTAATCAGCCTATAGACAAGCCATCATTCTTTGTGTCTTTGCCTGTTCCCCCTGCCCCACTGCTCTCTTTCAGGTCACCTCCCCGGGCCCCTGTTTAATGCCCTGCTGGCCAACCTTGCAACCACCTTGTTACAACCACCTTGCAATAATGTCTTTGTTGCAGAAGGTTGTTATGACTATCTTGTTATGCTTATGGTCTGCTCCTGTAACCCCGGCTATTTTGCCTGCAAAAATCCCCCATTTGAAAACCCCTGACCCCTGAGCTGTAAAAACCCTGTCTTCTTCCCCATTTTTAGGGAGAGACAGACCTTGTACATGAATAAAAAAGCTTTTCTAATGAATTGCTTGTTTTAATTGGCCATGATAATTTGGGTCGGTGGTCTTTCTCCTCACCTCTTAGGGATGACACCTGTCTCTCTAGAGCAGTCATGTAGGAAGCTTTAATAGGAGCTTCTTAAGTCTGCCCACTTCTCCCCCACCCCCCACCCCAGGGTCTCACATTTATTTCAATAATTCAACAAATATGTATGCATAATATGTACATGTACATACATGTCACATATGCATATGCAGAGATTAAGATACAAAGAAAACAGCAAAACACTAAAATTGGGAATCTAGCTAAAGAGTGTGGAAAAGTTCATTGTACTGTCTGACTACATTTTGGTAGCTTTGGGATTTTAAACACCAGGGCACAGATTTCAATAATGAAGCTAACTTATACTGTTTACAAGTAGAAACACTGGCAAATGTGTGATAATTCAGGATGATGGAATTCTGGGAAGGATGAGCTTATGAGGAAAACTTCACAGGTGCTTCCGGTACTGCCCACATCTCCACTCAAGTATGAATGCTGGGTGTCCCTTTCTAGTTACTAATATATAGTCTACATATTTTTCTGAATATGTATTTCCAAAGTAGAAAAATGTAAAAGAAAAAGTGGAATGAAGTATATAACTTTTAAAAACTTTTTATTGACTCTTTGTGAATTTTATATTGTGCACCCCGATCTCATTCATCTCCTCCCCCCAAACAAAGATAAGATAGAATAAAGCAACAACAAAAAGCTGCGGTGTGTCACACGGAACACTTTTCGTCCGTGCATCTTTACTTGCAAATGTTCATTTCACTGAGTCATTGGTCAGGTTGGAGGCCTCTGGTTTTTGCTACTCGATCAATACTTGATCCTCATGGGGATTCCTCTCGGATATCCTGTTGTTGCCCCGTGTCATGAGATCCTGCAGCCTTGATCTACTGGCCCTTTCACACACTCCAGCAGATCATAGATAGCTCTCCTGTGCCCACACCACCATGGTGAGCTCTCTGGCACTGCCCTGGCTAGGTTAGCTCACCCAATGCTGCAGCTAGCAAGGGTCAGGGTCAGCTCTCCCACCTGCCTCAGGCAGTGAGAGGAGAGCATCTCTTCCTCACCCATGCCATATCTTGACAGATGAGGGGGGTGGGGCAGCTCTCCCATGCTCATACCCTTTCCCAAGCTCACCTGTAACTCCACCACAACAGTCAGCTCTACTGTGCTGCTGCGTGAGGAGGGTCCACTCTGCAGCAGGTGAGGGGCAGGGACAGCTCTCCTGCCTGCCTGCCTCAGGCAGCAAGGCCTACCCACTCTTTTAACTATTCAGTAAAGTGTGTTTCCCTTTTCTTCTCTCTGTTCTAAGTATGCTTTCCTAGTACTTTAGCTGAACTCTTTCTCTCAGGCTCTCTCTCTTCCTGTCACTTGGCTGCCCTCTATATTAGCTTAACTCAAATGGCACTGGCTCTTTCACTTCTCTCTTTTCTAGGCAGGAGCTGACATACGGCTGCCTGCCCTGGGGTTTTTCTTTTACATATTTATATAAAAAAATATCCTTGAGCAAACTTTCCTTCTCTTGGCAGGGAAAAGAAAGCTCTGGCTGGGCTAGAACTTACTACATAGAACAGGCTGGCCTCAAACTCACAGAAAAAGTGCCTGCCTCTGCCTCCTGAGTGCTCAATTTTTCTGGAAATGCTGGCCTTTAGTTAAAAAAGAGAACAAGGACACAGACAAGTAGGACACGATGTGACCTTGGAGATGGTCACGTATAAACCAAGGAGAAAGGGCTGAAGTAAGTCCTTCCCTCTCAGCTCTCAGAAGGAGCCAAACCCACAGATAAATTGATTTTGGACTTTGACTATAATTGTGAGGCTGTCTCTGAGTTCAAGCCACCCATTCTTGCTACTGTGGTCCTTGGAAGCCAATGCACTCACTAGTGGAGAGTTTGTGATTTGTTCATGGAGGAACAGTTCTTATTTTTGATGAGGTGATAAGCATTTGAGTCTTTTCTCCTTCTCCTTCTCCTTCTCCTTCTCCTTCTCCTTCTTCTTCCTCCTCCTCCTCCTCCTCCTCCTCCTCCTCCTCCTCCTCCTCCTCCTTCTTCTCTTAAATATGGCTCCCTGTAAATATTTCAAGATGATTATTCACCACAACAAGGGGGAGGTGATACATTCCTTCAAGAAAGTATTCCTAGTTGCTGTCTAGATTTTATTTCAAGCAACTGGTTCCCATCATAGTTGAGATGTCCCTGATGCTGACTTTAAGAATTAAAGAACATTTTTGCTTTTAGTATACCAAAAATTTCCGGTTTCTGTTGAGCAGAATAGAGGAGACCTTCCTGAGTGTGGGCTTATTCTAGACTTGGGTGTTCTGATGGCTGATGAAGGGGTGCAAGGGAATCCTTCAGCTGTGGGGATATCTTCTCCTAATCTCCAACCTGCAAGGCTCCATTTTGTGTCTGGATGAGACTTCTTTTTCTGTTAGTGTTTTGTTGGGGGTGGGTGGTATTCTTATACTCTTTGTCTAGTTGATTTGAGGTCTACACCATGAAGGAAGGGAAGTTACTAGCTAGGGGTTTTGTGGGAGTGGTGACAATTATAGAAGTTACCTTAGGAAAAAGAACTCCATCTTCAGGAAACCTCATCACTTCTCTGGTGGAGAAACAATTAGGGAACAATATGAGGCCATCCAAAATCCAGGGCTGACTGAGTCGGGGCAAGGGGGACAATGAGCTCCATGTGTATTCAGAGAAGAAGGCAGAAGACCATGATACAGCTCAGCATTTTGGGGCAACAGTCTTCCAAGGAGTCGTGTCTGCCTTTCCCTTGAGAGTCAGTCAGGCCACTTTGTGAATCTACCATTAGTGGATCAGATTTATGCTTGGTGGCATATTGGTGACAGTAAAGCCTGGATAAATGGGATGTGGAGACAACTTACCTACCACAAGTCTCTCTGGCATCTAAGTGAGAAAGCAGCAAGATGCCTCTGCGAGACAAGCACAGCTTCAGTTTCCCTGACAACAGTTTCTGCAGAGCAGAAAACCATTAAGAGGTGGATCTCCTCAGTGATAGCCTACAGTTTCCAAGGGATAAATCTTTTCTGCAACAGAGGTTGGCAGCTAAATTTCTGTTCCCCTGCCTCCCCTCCTTACTCTGAGCACAGAGCAGCTCAAAGGCCAGCAGTGGCTGATGTGGTGAGTAACATTTCTCAGAGGGTGTGAGGCAGTAGGTGGAAATCTCCTGATTTACCAAGACAGGACCTCCCTACTGTGAAGGGTTGAAACCAGTGAGGCTGTAGGTGTAGGTAGCTAGTCTTCAGCTGTTGCCTGGAAATTCGGATGCCTACAGCTTTCGAAGGATTCTGACATATCCAAAGTTTTGACATGCCTGCATCCTAAAAGAGATAGTCCTCATGGGGGAGAATACAGACCATGCTTTCTGACAGATGTGCTGAGGACGGAAAGCTGTGGGTGAGTCAAAGAAGCCCAAACAATCAGAAATATAAGTTTTAATCAAAGAGTGTAAATTAAGACCTGGTTCAATGTCTGCCGCAGAACTGGAAACCTGCCTCAGTTGCTTGTTTTAGAGTATGGAGTATGTTTAAGAGTTTGGAGAACACATACCCTTCATGGCTTATGAGGTTGTCTTGGCTTCTTTTCCTGTTGCTGTGATAAAATACTTTGACAAAAATGACTTACAGGAGAAAGATGTGTTTCAGTTTACAGTTCCAGAGCATGGTCCGCCATGGCAGCAGGTGGAGGCATAGGAACTTGAAGTGGCTGGATACCTCACAGCCATAGTCAGGAAGGAGAGATAGGAGCACCTGCCTCTGTTCAGCCAGATTTTCCCTTTCTGCACAGTTTAGAGCCTAAACTCAGGGAATAGTAAGGTCCACTTTTAGTGCCAGTCGTTCCATCTCAATGAACATAATCAAAATCACCCTTCTAAGGCATGAATAAGCGCTCACAGATAAGCCTGGGGCTCGTCAGTGACAGTCGACACTAACCCTCACAGTAGCTATGACCTCATGCTTACTTTGTTTGGCTTTGGTTTTGTTCTTTTCTTTACTAAGTATGAAGATATGAACACACACATGGGTTATAACTGTGACCAGATTATAGCTACCTCATTCCAACCTCTGGTGCAGAGGCTCAAGCCCAGGGTTCCATGCGTGCTAAGGAAGTACCCTCAGTGAGCCACGTCCCTATGCTATGACTAGAGTTTAGTGTTCACTTAAAAAGCTACGTTCTTTGTGTGAGAAATGGCTTTCCACTTCAATGAATATACACACAAATAATAAAAGAATAACTTATTATTCATAAAACACTTAAAAAGAAAAACTCAGGGTCTGGATTAAGTCACTGAGTTGAATTAGTCTGCGAAAGAACAGCTCACATTCAAGATTCCCTCAGCCCCAATGATTTCAGAAATCTAAATGGAAACTATTATCTGACAGCTGAAATAATAATGATGATAGCTCATATTTCTTGAACCTTAGTCATATGCAGACTCTATGTAATGATTTACATGTTATGTTATTTCACCTTAACCCACATAACCATTATGTTCCTTTGTCTTAGCTACTTTTCTATTGCTGAGACAAAAACGCCATGACCAAGACAACTTTTACAAAAGAATCCCTAGTGGTTTCAGAGGGCTAGTGTAAAAGTAACATTTATTTCCTCAGATGAAATTGTTGTCTTGGAAGACTTACTACCTCTGTTTGCTAACCTGGGCCTAGTCCTGGAAGCTTCTAGCCTTCCCGTACAATCTAATTTAGACCTAGAATGTTTTTAGCCCTAGAATATAAGCTCACCCCTGCTTCCTAGTTCTTTCTGAGTTGTGACTGGCAAGTCAACTCAGCTGTTCTGGCTCAAACTCATCTCTAAGCTGACTGACTCAGTCTGGCTTCTCTCTATTGACCTCTCCTGAGTTGCTCTGCTTGGCCTCAAACTAACTCTAGCAATCTGTTCTAGTCTTCTGGTTCCTTCTCATTCTCTGGCTCATTTTGTCTGTAACCTATCTCTATTAACTATCTCAGTAAGATGGTCCCCTTCTTTTTTTCTCTGCACTGCTCTCTTAAGGAGCTTCTCTTTCCTCTCCTTGTGAGAATTGGGCACATCCTATTATGTCAAATCTTTCTCTGATTTGTCACTTTGTCTGCTACTCAATTATACATCACTTTCTTTTTTTATTTTTTAAGATTTATTTATTTATTTTATTTGCATGAGTACACCACAAGAGGGCATATCCCATTATAGATGGTTGTGAGCCACCATGTGGTTGCTGGGAATTGAACTCAGGACCTCTAGAAGAGCAGTCCGTGCTCTTAACTGCTGAGCCATCTCTCCAGCCCTATATATAACTTTCACTCATGGGTGCTTCCTTCTACAAACTAACTTTGCCTTCATTATTTGGGATTAAAGGTGGGTATTAAGGGTGTGTCTGTATTCCAGCCAGAGGGATTAAAGTTGTATGCTAAGGTTAGACCACATCACAACTAGAAACAGCTTTTTTTCAGAAAATAACACTATCTTGAGGTTTACAATGTGATCAAATATCCTGCAACAGGTTAGAGTCCGTGATGGTGGAGCAAAGACTTGGTGGCAAGTTCACACTTTGATCCACAAGTGGGGGTTAGGGGTGAACTCTAGGAATGCCAAGAGTGTTTTTTAAACCTTGAAGCCTGCCTTCAGTAACACACTTCCTACAACCAGGCTAAACTTCCTAATCCTTCCCAAATAGGCCCAACAGTAGAGACTAAGTATTTAAATGTATGAATGTATGGAGGTAATTCTCATTCAGACTACCACTGGGTTTAAGACAAGATGCAAGACATGAAAGACACACACAAACCTGGCCCGAGTTACAATACCAGACAGTAGCAGAACTAGGCCCACCTTCATGCAAGTTACTGCCAAATCCATGTCCTTAACTGTTGAGCTATTATGCACAGCCCAGTGTGCCCAGTATTGTTGTTTAGGTTCTGATACACATTAAAGAAAACCATTGTAAGCTTGGAAGTGGTTCAAAGCCACTCAACCCATCTTTACCTTTTCTTAAGGTAGAACAAGTTTGTTTGCCTTGGAGTCAAAGAAGGCACGGTCTGGGTTCTTTTAAGATTGAGTGGCTTTCAGGTTTTCATCTGGTTCAATGGTCATTATCTCTTAAATTCTAAGTCCTTGTCACTGTGACAGGAATTAGAACTGGGGAAA
>JANHMN010000002.1:142426048-142449300 GCA_030674055.1 Rhabdomys pumilio | reverse complement strand
GAGAGAGAGAGAGAGAGAGAGAGAGAGAGAGAGAGAGAGAGAGAGAGAGCTTATTACTCCTAAGAAGTTGTTCAATTCTAACTGTGGATGGGATAACTACTTTTAATGACTCATTCCTTCAGCCTGGTGATGTCACTTGTTTGACCTTGTTTACACAGTCTAAGAAGGTCACTCATGGGTCAGCCAGTCATAGCCTGCCACATCCCCTGACACTGAGGCTGTGACAGTGAAAGTCAGGTTTACCCAGTTATTATCTGGCTTGCTAAATTTGCATTGGTCCTTCCCACATTTGCCCACAGCACCTCATCTTTCCGGTAAACATAGGCAACTTTGTTTTCCCCCCTTGCTTTTTCTTCAGTGAATGAACCAGAAAAACTTCCCTTGAGGGTTCGTGGAAGTATTATCCAATCTGTCATATTTCTGGAAAGGTTTCCACTGATTTTTATTTGACACACAGGCTGAATTCCTTTAAAGGTGCTTTTATTTCTGTCACAGGATTGGATTTGTTTAGTGTTTGATTTTCACGGTCTTTAAAGCATTTGCAGCGTAGCAAAGGGAAGGTGTGTGACCACGAGCAAAGGATCAGTTTCCACACTGCTGGCATCTAACTGTACCCTGGACTAGGATTACCTGGCTTGCTTGTAACCGATATAGTTTAAAAAAAAAAAAAAAGAATGAAACCGGATACAGAACCTCTCTTAAAAAAAAAAAGTAGCTATCTATTTTCCTTGCCTTGAAGGCTCTCCCACCCCCACATCTCTTTCTCACCTCTGTGGATATTCCAAATGAAACATGTGTATCTGAAGCTTCAAAGCTAACATCTACAAATGAAAGAAAACATAGGATGCTTGTCAGGAATACGAAACTCAGAATGATTGTTTCCAGCTGTATCCTTTGCCTTCCAGTCTCATAATTTCATCTTTCTTAATAGCTGAATAATATTCCGTTGTGTAAATATGCTACATTTTCATTATCCATCTGTCAATACTGTAAGAGCCAGAAGCGGTGTATGAATAGAAGGAAACAGGTTGGGCAGCTGTACATGTGACAGCAATGTGACACAATGTTGCTCCTGCTGTGTCTGGAAGACACTTTTCTTGGAGCCACCCTTCACCTCTGACTTTTTACAACTCTTTCTGCCTCCTTTTCCTCACAGAGTTCTGAGCATCATGGACAAGTACGCCTAGACAAGTAATTGCCATGACAATCCCCAGACGACCAAATTCGATGTGAGTCCCGCTTGTCCCCATAGTGCCGGGAAAATGATGAGTGACTGAGCAAAGCACTTGGGGTGACTTGTCATTTCAGTTAATTAGCTACTCATTTTAAAATCAATTCTTTGAGAAGTTGTGTTTCAAACAATGGGTTTGATCAGATTCGCTGCTCCCCGAACTCCTCCCAAGTCAGCCTTACCCAGCCAGCTTTGTGTTCTCTTCTCTCCCATTCACTCCGATTTGTGCTGCCCTTATATTCTTGGGCATGTAGCTTCCACTGAAGCATGGCTGACTTACCAGAAGCAACATATTTTTTCTTTTTATTTATTGCTGTATTCTTCTATATCTTTTTACATTTGTTTTTTTCTCATACAATATATTTTGATCATGTTTTCCTCTCTCCCAGTCCTAGATCGCCCTACCTCCTTACCCACTGGACTTTATGTTCTCTTTCTCTCCCTCTCTCTCAAAACAAATAAAACAAAAAATGAAAGTCAAAACAAGCAAAAAAAAAAACTTATAGAACAAAAAATGTCAAATTGAAACAAAGTCTACAACGAAACAAAACAAAAATGGAGGATTTTTTGTTTGTTTTGCTTGCTTGCTTGCTTGCTTGTTTGGTTTAGACAATGTCTTTCTACATAGTCCTGGGTGTCCTGGAACTCACTATATATACCAGGCTGGCCTTGAACTCACAGATCCCAAATGTTGGGATCAAAGGCATGTGCCACAGTGCCCAGCTTATCACCACTTTGACTTTCCTCCCGTGGACTCAGATCCTGGGCCTGGACTCTAGGTACTCATGGTTATAGCCTTTCACTCCATATCGGTTCCGATTTTGTTATTTTTCATGGAATAAAACTGAATCAAGTCTATTCAGTAAATATTTATTGGGTACCGAGTACAAAGCCCTTGTGAAGAATTAAAAATGGCTTAAAATATTTTGATATTCTTTCCATTGAGACACTGCTTCTTTGCTCTTGAACATAGGGTGATTTGGGACATGCTGTCATCGATAGACTGAATGTTGCTGTGTTGACTTGGGGACCTCAAGCAACTAACATATGGGTTGCCACATGGGAAGGTCAACTCTGTTGACCACCATGCTAGAGTGAGGCTGTGGGCAGCCACTGTGTACCACAGCCCCAGAAGAACAGAGATGTCCAGGCATTCCGCAAAGAGACTGGACTCATGAATAAAGCCATCTAGAATGTTCCGGAAGGCTCCCCCCCTCCCAAGAGCCAAATACCATCACTATATGGACATAATGAGGTATAATGGTGACTGCCTTCAGCTGCCTAAAAACTCCAAGTCAGAACAATAGTTTTGCTAAACCTGAACTCTCACTCTGCTCTGAGACATTGACGTGACAAGTAAGCCCATGTGGATAAAGAGCTTATTATTGCTGGGCTGCTCACACAGTAAACTCAAGCAAGTTCAACTATTATTATTCATAGCCTTTATCACTGGATTCCACTCTCCACCTCACCGAACGAATCAATAACAGTAATATATATGGTGGATACTGTAAAGCAGTGGTCCCTTCAATATCACACACTGTCTCCTTCAAGTTCAGAAGCTTTGATTCGTGACTTGGTGTGTGTGAACACAGATAAAAGGCACGATTTAGCCTCCCACGCAGCTGGGTGGAATCACACAGCTAAAATAGAAGCCACTGAGTGCCTTCTAGGAAGTACCCTTCTCCTCGTCCATGGTACCTGGAGCATGAATATGTTGACTAGAGCCCAAATCCTCCATCTTATCCTGTATCAATGAGGTCTCTGTCCTTAGGCTGAAATGGGTCAAGCTTGAAGGATGGCGGGATCCTGGCACCCTGGCACTGCCCTTAACAGTCCTGGAGTCTGTTTTCTGGATGTTTCCCTATGAGCAAAAGAATGTTGAGGACTTGAGGTTGTCTTGGTTAGTTTGGTCTTGGTCAAATGTAGTATTAGCTAACTGTACATGCCTTCAGTATGTGCGCTGGTGCAGATGATAAGGTGGACAGAACATGGTCCTTCCTGTCTCCTCAGCTCTTAGTCCTGAGGAGGATTGAGTAAAGAGAGTAACAGAGAGCAAACTGTTTCACACGCTGTGTAAAGTGTACCCTTGGGTTATTCAAATGCTGATCTCTCTTTCCTCATATCTTGTTTCAATCCAGACACGGTGTTGTAATGAAGAATCCCAAGTGTGTGTAAACAGTTCTTACCATTTATTTTCTGCCTTACCAATAAATGCTGATTGCCCAATGGCTGGGCAGAATAAAGAATAGTTTGGGACATCCACTAAGGAGAGAAAGGAGGGAAGGAGAGGTAGTTAAACTGGGGATGGAGGAATTAGAGCCATGAAAGAGGGGTCTGAAGAGCCGAATCAACAATAATATGCAAGTATCGTGGGATGGGGCTGGGAGGGAGCCAGATTAGCATAGAAGTTTCAGGTACCAAATTTAACTGCCTAGCTATCAAGGTACAGTTTTAAAAAAATCTTGGTTTCTCTGTGATGTTATTGGGGATTAGCATAGGGTAAATAAATGCAGCCTCTGGATTAATACATTGTTTACAATTTATATTAAGAATAATTCATTTATAAAGGGATACTGAATAGATAAAACAAACGTCCACCTCACATCTCAGGGATGCTTCTTCATCACCTCACCTTGCCTTCACGATGGTCCTGTGTAATAATGGCTGTCAGTGTTGGCTAACACCATCTTAGAAAAGAAGGGTGATTCAGAAAGTCTAGGTCATTTGATTAGGGTTAGGGTAGTAAAGGGATGACCTGAATCTATGCCACCCTGCTCTAGTCCTGGTCATCTATCATTTCTGCCACTTCCCACTGCAATAAGCAAGGTGCCGTTGATGTTAACTAGTGAGACGACTTACACTGGACTTTGATGGATTAGCAGCTATTGAAAGACACAGACTGGGAGAAAGGGAAGGAGTTCCAGGAGGTGAAAGTGTGGACAGAAGTGAACCAGGACAGCCAGAGCTACACAGAGCTGTCTTGAAATGCTTCCCCCTTGCTCCGGAAAAAAATTTCTTTACTTAAAAAAAAAACAATAACAAAACCAAAAATTAAAACGTGTATGTGTGTTCAGGTCCGTGGAAGTCAGAGGGCATCACTGGATCTCCTGGGATAAGAATTACAGACAGTTCTAAGACACCAGGGAATTGAACCTGAGTCCTCGGGAAGAACCTCGGGTGCTGTTAACAGTCTCTCCAGCTCAGGGCTTGCACCCATTTCATGTATGGTGCCACACTATTCCGAGGCTTACTTCCAATTCTCTGCTGGAGTGTTTGCACCGTGCTCCTGATATAGGAATGAGAGAACAGGAGGTGACTGGCATTTGGTGACCAGGCCTGAAATCTAGGCTCTTTCACTACTACCCCTATTCCAATGAACACCAATCACGGCTCCAACCCAACCATGTGGGAGAAAAACAGAAAATTCAAAGCATCTAACCAGTCATGGCTTCATGGTGGTGAGCCTTCAGAAAAGGAGATGTCTCACACAGCCAAATCCCAACCACTTTCTAGGTGTAACTTCTCCTTGATGCCATCTTGTCTTCCTCCTCTGTACTCTCTTCCTGTAGCAAGTTTCTAAAAGCTATCTTTATTCCAACATGGCCCCATGCTATTTGAACCTTTCTTTTTTTTTTTTCTTCTTTTTTTTTTTGGTTTCTTTTTTTTGTTTTGTTTTTTGTTTTGTTTTTCGAGACAGGGTTTCTCTGTGTAGTCCTGGCTGTCCTGGAACTCACTCTGTAGACCAGGCTGGCCTCAAACTCAGAAATCCACCTGCCTCTGCCTCCCAAGTGCTGGGATTAAAGGAGTGTGCCACCACCGCCCGGCTATTTGCACCTTTCTAACCTGCTTCATATAGAGCTGGGCACAGCCATGCATGTACGACATACAAGCATGGAATATGTGATTAGTATATTAGCGCCCTGGCTATCTAACTATCATCTATTTGTCTATCTGTCTATTGTCTGTCTGTCTATCTATCTATCTATCTATCTATCTATCTATCTATCTATCTATCTATCTATCTATTTATCTCAGGAGAACCATGACTGATACAATTGAGATAAAAAGAGAAATGAGAAAATACTTCCATCTCTAGAGCAAGTGGAATGGTTTCCTCACACGAGCTTGTCTCTCATCACCTTCTTTCTCTCCGTTTGTGAGAGACACTTGTCAGCTCCATGTTTATCTAGGCAACACAGAGGACAGAGTTGGTAAGACAAAGACAGTCAGGGCCACTGGAGGTTATATCCTCCCAGCCTTCAGGACTGTGGCTGCTGGAGCCTGAGGAAGGCCTGTGGTGCTTACAGAGGAGTCCTTGGACATGGCAGCCTCAGGGTTCTTCCACCAAGGTGAGCTCTTTAAGTGGGAAAGGGTGAAACTGGAGGGATACCTACACATTTTCTAGATCGCTAGCGTCTAATTTTGGTGGCTCATGGATGTTCATTGTGGGAAAATCCACTGTTTTTCTAGTCTCGAGAAAAGCAAGTTCTAGTGAACTCATGGTTATCCTGTGTCAATGTGAAAGATAAATGCTCTGGGTGGGGGCTGGAGAGATGGCTCAGCGGTTAAGAGCACTGACTGCTCTTCCAGAGGTCCTGAGTTCAATTCCCAGCAACCACATGGTGGCTCACAACTATCTGTAATGGGATCTGATGCCCTCTTCTGGTGTGTCTGAAACAGCAATAGTGTATTCGTATATTCGTATACAATAAATAAATCTTAAAAAAAAAATTCTCTGGGTTATGGTTCTTGTAGAGTTCAGTACCAAGAGATAGAAAAAAAAAAAAAAACCCAAAAAACAAAAAAACAAAACCAAAAAACCAAAGACCAGCAAATAACAAGAAGTAACAGATCAATCCGGTCGTGATTTTATCCTTCCCAAAAGAATTCTCTGCTGATAATTGATTTAAAAATAGTTCTCTTAACAGGAGCCCGTATTGTGTTTAGTGTGTTTATCCTCTTCGTGGAGACTCAGTTAATATGTGGCATTTAAAAGGCTCTTGCATATTATAAACTCCTGTGCTCAGCGAGGGGACAGGCTGGGCGTGTACACTACCTCTCCTTTTCTCTGCAGTTTTAAATGAAAGCATTGGCCCCACCTGCTTCTCTCAGTTTTATTTTCCCATTAGGAAAGAACGGCTCAGATGGATGTGCGGGAGGAAATGCACCAGGAAGTCCCAAGCAGGGCGCAATCAGTCACCATTAATGCTCGGAAGGATGAAAGCTACTTGAAGAAATACAGCCACTTATGGATGGACGGGTAAAATTGAATTCACGAAGCAGTGCCTTCACCATGGGCGATTTCTCCGAGCTGAAGCACCGGAATTGCACGCTGGCTCTGAGTGTCAGGCTTCCCCACCGCAGTTAGCACACTTTAAAGAACAGGTATTGAATTTTAGCTGATTCTGACGCCATCGTTTTCAACTCGACAGACAGCGGTTAAACCATAAAATATTTTCAGATATAAAGCTCTTGCTTTGGGAGATTTTTATCCCCCTCTAGGGTCATTGTCTATGAAATATTATATGAATGAATTGGTTACTTTAAAAATGGGAAGATTTATTTAGGAGATAACTTCAAGTTGGTATTAAGCCCTTTTTAAAAACAAACCAAGAAAAAGTAATAAAAGTGGAGTTTGATATTTAAGGAACATTTGCATAAATTAACCATGTATCTTATACAGTGATTCGAATCTGAGGAAGGAGGATTGGGATAACACAATTCGCTTGATGAGAGCATCCTCATAGAATTCTAATGTAACTCAAATAATAAGTATTTTAATGCTTGTCTTGCGTGCTTATTTTTAGTCTCACATTCTGTAAGTTACCAGGGAGTTGCCTTCATGCATGGAAAAGCAATTCTCTCCCCGTACAAACGTGACACGATGCTCACCTCTCTGCTTTGATTGCATTTGCGTGTTCATTAATGTAATTGAAATGTGTAGCGTCCCCCAAGTTTTCACAGGCTTGTTCCTAATTAGCAGTTGGCATGTTCCCACATCCCACACCAGGACAGCCAGGCAAGGCTAGTTAGTGGTGAAGAGAGAAAAAAGTTATACAGAGAAAGGGAAGAGGGATTTCCGCTCACTCAGTACTGAGGGGGGCGGGGCCTGTTCAGTTCCAAGCAGGCTGAATGGAGAGCCCGGATGTTGTAGGCAGTAGCCATCCGAGTCTGCAGCTTGAGCTACTGAACACAAGTGTTCAAAGAGATTTATGCAGACATCAGTAATATTCCCTCCAGAAAGATGATTCATCTGCAAGAAAATATAGGCTCTTCCCTACCTGGTCTCCAAACTACAAAGCAAAGGGGCTCTTGGGCACTTAAATGTGATCTGGGTATTTCCAGTGTATTTTTAAGGTCTGTCAATGATGTTGCAGTAGAAAGGTCTGCAATGAGAAAATGGCTTCTGATTTTTCTCTGTCCCTGTCATCTGATATGAGTGAATTAATCAGAGGGTATTTCCTCAAAGGGTTTAAGTATAATAATTATACAGTCTGTCTTTGCACCCAATCAGGATTTGCTTACAAGGCTTAAAAAAAAATCAGCAGCTCTTTTCAAACACACCAGAAGAGGTGTGTTTGAACCATTACAGATGGTTGTGAGCCACCATGTGGCTGCTGGGAATTGATCTCAGGACCTCTGGGAAGAGCAGTCAGTGCTCTGAATCACTGAGCCATCTCTCCAGCCCCACATAGATCATGTTTAACTCAGCTAGGTAGATGCTGAGGGTCTCCACAATTCTAAATGTTCTGCATGACTATTTCATGGCTTATCTATGTGGGTTCCTTTCTGCAATCACATCCCAAGGAAGAATCTTTTCTTATGTTCAAGATCTATTAGAATGTAGAATCTAAGAACACAATTTAAGATTCACATCTGAGCATAGAACATTTGAACTTTGGAGGGAAAGCAAAGATCTACTTTAGAAGAATATGAGAATAATAACAAAACAGGAAACATAAGCTGAGCTTTTACCATCAGTTTTTATACTTAAGAATCAAGCTCCTTGGAACAGCACAGGGAGATGGCTCACAAGGGAAAGGGCAGCCACACGAATGCTGTGGCATGTGTCATGTACATACAAGTACACATGATAAATAAATATAATAAAGAATTTTTTAAAACAAGAACCAAAATACAGGGTACATTCAGAAAAGAATTAGTTCCTAAGTAATCCATGAACTTCCAGTATTCTCTGTCTACCACTTACACCCCCAACCCCCCGCCACCATCCTCTGGTCATTCTCCTCTGAGTAAATATTTAATTTATGTATAATTGTGTAATGTATGGGGAACAGTTATTGACAACAAATAAAATGGGGAGATATGCCAGGAGTTAGAGGGGCCAGTGATGTTAACTGAACCTCCTATGTGTCCTCTATAGGACTCCATTGGAATCTCCAGGTTCCCTGGCAATTCTCAAACACAGGTAGACAATGTTCCCCAGAAGATGTGGGTTGTTAAACAGAAAGGGCCATAGAAAGGTTGTGACAACATGGTGCTGACGTAGATATCTAAAATAAGACATCTAAGATCACAGCTACTGGATATCCGGGGAACCACAAGCTAGCAACAAACATGACGAGGATGTAATTTGTTATATGATCATTTCTGACAAAATGCTGCTTTTGTATGATTCTGCACAAATATGTCCTTGGTCAAACACTTTATCTGGAGTGAATAATGTTCCATCTGCCCGTACTCCTCATCCCGTATGTAAATTCCTGGACCATCCCAGCCCTCCTTCTTTGGCTTCAGAGCTTGGATCTGACACAGTGCACTCCTCCCCAGCCTCCATCCCTCACATTCTCCTGCCCCATCTTTCACAAATGCAGGGTTGATACAGATGTTCAATTTAGGGCTGAACACTCAAGTCATTTACCCTCAGGACTTAACCAGTCAAGAATTTCTGCATTAACTGTTGCCCAGAACAGAGGGAAACATCTTCATTCAGGGCTGAGAACAGCACTAACCCAGGGGTGTAAACATAGCTATCTAAACGGCAGTTTGACCACAGGTTCATTTAGGAAGATACCAGTCATGTGCTCCCCATCAGAAACCATTGGCTTTTGCTCAGGTTTATAGTAGGAGACATCAATTCCTTCCTATGGCACATAAAATATTTCATCACTCCAGTAGCAGGCCTACCGTTATTGCACCATGGGCCATCCTGCCTGGCAGGTTAATTATAGAATGCAGGGTTTGATGATAGCTAATGCCATTAGTGGCTTTTGTCCTCGGGTGCCTTCATAGCATGTTGTAGCACTATGAAAGCCAGCCAGCAGGGAGCCAGTTTTCAGGTCAGTTTCAGCTTGATTTCTTTTTGTGCTGTAACTAAAGAGTATTGTGCCTTCTGCCAAAAAGCCTTACCATATAGCTGTTAGCATCTAAGTGGGAAAACAAGACCAATGGCAGTAGCCTGTGTTGTTCTGAGGGACTCTTGGGCCTCCCTGACTAATAACTTATACTCGGGTATCTCATGTCTGGCACTGAGATTTTTGTTTAATAACATGTCTTCTGTGGGAACCTTGTGTACTCATGTAGGGTTCCCTGTTCAAATTCCTTTTAGAAATAATTACAGTTTTAAAGTAGCTTTAAAAGCAGTGAGTTTCTGTATATGTTTTTTGTAAGGCTTTAGTTTGGCTAACTCACTCTCAGGCCATCTTCTCTCCCGTCCTCTCAGTCCCATCTCTGTTAATTAGCCTCTAGGCCCCAGTGTTCCCTGACCACCCTTTCATATCATGTGTACTAACTGTTTGTTTCTGATGGGCCTAATGGTGCACTTCTGTAATCCCAGCATTTAGGGGGCTGAGGTGAGAGGATGCTTTGAGTATCACACCAGCCAGAATTAGAGGGAGATTTTGCCTCAAAACAGACAAATATACAAATAATAAAGCATTATTGATCCTCACAGGTGGGCTGTGGAGTGGCCTGAAAGCCACCACGTGTTTAGAGCAGTTGTAGCTTTTGGTTGACCACAATAGTTAGCTGCAGAATGAAAGCCTTCTTGATCTAGGGCTGAGCTAAT
Organism: Rhabdomys pumilio; assembly: GCA_030674055.1. Lineage (NCBI taxonomy): Eukaryota > Metazoa > Chordata > Mammalia > Rodentia > Muridae > Rhabdomys > Rhabdomys pumilio. The sequence continues at coordinate 142,439,038 of JANHMN010000002.1, read as the reverse complement.
CACCAATGTGCAACCTTAGGTGGTTGGTTTCCTCAGAAGACAAACAAGCCAGGTTGTATGCCAGGTTGACCTCTGGGCATCTCAAACTTGCATGCCATGGGTAATCACCTGAAGCTCTTATTCAAAGGCAAGGGAATCTCTTGAGGATCTGGTTCAAAGGCAGCTCTGGCTTAGATGTGCAGTGGGGTCAGGGACTAATTAGTCACGGCCCTTGCTTGTTCAAGGACCATAACTTTGTTTTCCCTGCTAGGATTCTACATAGGAAAATGAACAATTATATGCTGGACACAGTGGCTCATACCTATAATCCCAGCACATGTGACACTGACATACAAGATCACCAGGAGTTTGGGGCTAGCCTGGGCCACAGGCCAGCTGGAGATACATAGCAAGATATTGTCTCAAACAATAACAACAAACAAACACACTAATGAGACAGGCTGACTCCATGACAGGCTTCAAATTGGCAGTTCAAGAGACTAGACCTAAATCTCTGTTTCCAAGAACTGGGCAGGTTAGGCAAGTTCAGGCCTCAGAAGCTGCCCTACCACCTGGCCTGAGGCAAGGACAATGGTCAGCAGCAGTTTCCAGACTTCCCCAGCAAAGGTTCTGGAATGTTCCTATAGATAAAGCCAACTAAAGAGGTCACCTACCCCTCCCTGGAATTCGCCTAATATGCTTCAAATTGGGCCTGCAAGCTCACTTCAGGGTGACCCCAGCATGCTGAACTTCTGCAGAATAAGATGCTCTTTGCTTTTACATACTGTTTGAGTCCAGGGTATCATTCTTTGGAGAATGATGGATTCTCACAAAATAAAGCAACAACAAAACCCTCATGTTCAACCCAGCAGGCTCTGAGAGAGTTAGATGGTATTCTCTTCAATGGAGATCATGGCAGAGGGGCAGTGAGGGTGCTGGGGAAATGGGGGTCTAGGCCCAGGGAGATGGGAGTGAGTGAACCACGCTTGTCAAAAGGAAAGGCTCTCAATTTGAGTTGGGTTGGGGGTGGGGCTTGGGGTGAGATGGGGGTTGGGTTGAGGTGGGAGAAGAATCCAAGAGAATTTGCAAAGAGAATGGCATCTAATTCCCTATTGTGTTTAGTCCCTAATTGGGACTCTGCAGAACAACACAGGCCCCATAGCTCTTTAATACTTTTCAAGGGGAGCCACTGTAAAACTTCAGCATTTCTGAATTTAATCCATTACAGGCTCCTATACTTAATGAAATTACAACAATTCAACAAATGATATAATTGCCATAAATACTGCTTTAATATAATTATGTGTAGCTCACTGGAACATGCTATTGCATTCCACAATATAATTATGACATATGCTGTTATCAAATTCCTTATCGAAGGCATGCAATGAATGCAGTTAACATGTTAATCAGGTGTTAGGGTTTCCACCTGACAATGTCCCAATTTAACCAAATGATAGGATAGTAAACATATTTTTCAGGCCGCTAGGTGTGAGGAATGGGGACAGAGGTCGAGGTGACTAAAGTCAGTATTTTTGGAAGTGAGGCCTCTGGATGATCTCTGAATCCCTGAGGGCAGTTAAGATGCAGTTACCTTCCTATAGATGCTGGCTTTATATTGCCTTTTGGGTCTTTCCTTAGGGTAAACTCCCTAAACCAAGGTGGGCACTTTGTTTTCTAGGTTTATGGTTAAACAGTGTAAACGAGCATTTCAAAAGAGCCACTTCAAAGGAAACCTGTCTTCTTGGGCGTGTCTGTCCTAGACTCCATGGGAACGAGAGATTTGGTTGTACTCTGCTTCTTGGCTTGTAGGAGGACTGCAGGACTCCTGTGGTGGGTGGTCATATCTACAGCTGGCTTCTGAAACACTCAGGGAGCTGAGCATTCATTGTTTGTCTTTGAGGTAGGCGCTTATGTATCCTAACGTAGCCTCGAACTCAGTAAGTAACCAAGAATGACTTTGAACCTCAGGTCCTCATGCCTCCATTTCCCAAACGTAGGGATTATGGGCATGTGTTACCACGTCCAACTTCTGTTGTGTTGAGGATCAAACCCAGGGCCTCATGTAGGTTAAATATGTGCTCTACCAACTGAGCTATGTCACCAGCCCTAGAAAGCCAAGTTTTAGAAGGAACGCCTGATCCAGCAGGTGAGTATCACTTCCTTCTTTTCTGCTGCAAGAGCTGTTTATTGACTGGTCACAGGTCCAAATATCCTAGATTGATGACTGGCTTTACTGGGCAGTGATGATAGCGAAGCTTCCTTTAGCATCACAAGACCAAAGCTTCTCTCTCTTACTTCTAGCCTGTGTCATGACCAGAAACAACAAGTCACATGTTACAATGGCAGCGGTCACTAAGGGGCACCTGTTATCTTTATAGAGATCCCATTTTCCCGAGTTCTGCTTTCTAGATGGGGGAACCAGGTGTGAAGAGCTCAGGACAAGTCAGCGGCAGGCAGCCCCACAGCTCCAGGATTCCAGCTAAGGGCCTGCAGAATGGAAGGCCTCTGTATACATACTCAGAACTCCTTTGACATTGTTTTATCCGGAACATCAAGATTTGCATGGAGCAATTCTTAAATAAGATTTAATTACTGACTGGTTATAAAATGTGGTGGAATGAAAAAGTGACGTCAGGGCGTTGTTTGCACCATCCAGGTTGGCAGAGGGCCAGAAGCTGTGGTATTTATGTCAGAAATCTGTTGTTTAGCTTTAGAGAAATCTGTAGACCTGGAAGAGATGAAAACTAGGGACCTTTCAAAGTATGATTGCTTACTTTTCAATTTCAATCTTCCAAGTAGTCTAATACTTCCTGGGACAAATACAGTTTACTATGGAAATATTTTCTTTGAAGATGCAATTTAAAGACAAATTTCTCGTGCCCTCATTTGTGAGTGTATTGTCAACAAATCACACGCATTTATTCAACTTGTCCAAATAAAAGCCCAATAAGGCTCAGAAATAGATTTCTCAGCAATTTGACTTTCTGATGCAGGGAAGGCAGCAAAGAGCTGGCTGCTTCATTCATTCTCCTTGGAATAAAATTCAGTCAAAGAAAGTGGTGTGAGGAAATGGAGGGGGCAGTGGATTTGTCTGTATCTTTGATTGTGTTGATGGTCCTGTGAATATATACATGCATAAGAATGTGAATTGCATATTTAAATGAGTCCAACTTATTGCATGTCAAGTCTTATTAAAGCAATACAATTAATAGACACAAAGCAACGGGGAACCAAACTAGCTCAATTTAGGAAAGTCATTAAATTATTTGAGACAGAGACTCCCTATGAAGTCCACACTGGCCTCAAACTCCTGCCTCTGTCTCCTCCAAGTTGTGGGAATATAAGTGTGTACTACCATGCACATAAACGTGTGTGTGTGTGTGTGTGTGTGTGTGTATGGTGTGCAGGTGTGCAGGTATGCACATCCATGCTTGTGACTTTGGAGGCTAGAGGTGGACATTGTGTGTCTACACTATTGCTCTCCATCTTATTGTTTTAAAACAGAATCTCCCACTGTCCTGGAGTTCATTGATATACGGGACTGGCTGGCCAGCTAGCCCTTGGAATTCTGGGGGCTCAGATTATCTTCAGGGGTGGATCTCTCCCTCTCCCTGTCCTTCTCCCTATTCCTCTTCTCCTCCCCTTCCATCCTTCTCCATCCCCTCACTACACAGATGCATGCACACACCAATGCGTGCATGCACTCCTTGCTTTAGATTTTGAAATCATTTTGTTATTTCAAAAGGGGAAATATAGTACAAAGAAGACAAAATCTCTCCTTATTTCGGTCACCTGGAGTTGGCTATGCACGTGAAGACGCTCTCTTAGAATTTGAAATTGTTGCAGTCGTCTTCAAGTGTGACTTTGAGATATGTAAATGTTCACAGGGAGTGAGGAAGGCTTGGGTCTGTGTAGCAGGATGTTTTCCTGCTGCTGCTACTGTTTGCAGTGGAGCTGCTGGGGGAGGGGCTAATGTGGGAGGAGGAAGAGGGGAAGGAAGAGGAGGAGCGAGGAAGAAGGAGAAGAGGAACGGGAGGAGGAGAAGATGGCTGAGGATGTGCATGTGTCTCCAGCAGTCTAAGGTAGTTATAATATCTAGGTTAGGTATTGGGTAACAATGCTAATTGTGTGGGCATCTTGTTAATTGAGCATTACCAAATATATGTACCAACTGGATAGCCATTAAGTATTAAGAGTCTTCATTCTACGTGGTACTGCAGGATGGTGGGCAGAGCCATCTCCCACACTGGTGTCTCGTGGATGCAAGGGCCAGTGCTTCTTTCCAGCCAGAGCTGCGGTCAGAGCTGAGCAGGGGAGAGAGCACACTCGCTCTTGGCCTTAGGCCTTGTCTAGTTAGGAACATGGGGACCCCCATAAGAACAAGCCGGATTGGGTGCCACCGTTTTAAATATTATCCTCAACAGATCTGTGTGGTAATAAGAAAATGTGATGGGATGGCCTGCAAAATGCAAAAGCTTGTTTGCAAGGTGTGTGATTAAACACGTACCCTGCATATCTAAAGAGCTAAGGAATGTAGTTAGTAATACATATGCGTTTTTTTTTTTTTTTTCTGAGCTGAGGGAACTCATTAAATAATATGTTTTCATGGAGAACAAAGCAATATTTGGTCCTTCTAGGAATAGCACTTTATATAGCTTCAGGCATCCTGGTGACAGAAAGTCAGGGAAATTTAAGGGAACATGGGGTGAGAAAAGAGCCTCTGCTCTGGAATCCGACTGAGGTCTTAGCAGCTGAGAGACAAAAGTTACAGTACAAGTAGGAAAATTCACCATAAAGTTTGCCCACAAAGAGCCATTTTTCCTTTTATAGAGAGACATTTCAAACTTATGAACAGGAGAAAGAAACAGCTGAGGGAGTTCGGGAACTGGGACCTTGAAAACTAGCAATTCTATTTCTTCTGTTTGACAACTAGTCCTGTCTTGGCTGGAAGCCACAAATGTCCTTGGTTCTGTTGGCAACCAAGTCCTGGCTGGAGACCTGATAGGCCAAAATATTTAGAGGTTTCTTGTTTTTATCCTTCTCGTTTGCCTAGCAGCTTTAACGAGCAGCTGCCTGGAAGATCTGTATGATCAGACCTGGAAGATGTGTCTGGAGCGCTGGTCCTGATGCTAAGATGACAAGGTGCATGAGAACTGACAGACCAGCTCCTCAACTCCATGCCTCAACCCAGTGACGCCTTCTTAACTCCTAGAGTGTCAACTGCTTGGGACTTTCTCTTAACTGCTCACCTAGAATAAAATGCTTCCTGTGGCTCACCCTCTGTGGCCCATGAAATGCAGTCATGGGATAACCAAGGTAGAAGTCACTGGTTGGAGTGATTTTAGTAGCCATTGATTGACTGATTTGATTGATTGATCACTCTTGCTCCTGATATTGTTCACCTGAGTTGAGAAAGTCACTGTCCCAATTAAGGCATCTCCTTTACTTACTTTTCCATTTTATCAATAAAAAATGTTAAACAAACAAACAAACAAACAAACAAACTCCAAACAGAAAAAACCAAAAACAAAAAACCCAAAACCTTGTGTAAGTCTTCCATGTACACGGTCTCTAGATACTTGTTTCCAGATGTCATTTCTGTGATCTTTCTGGGAATCTTACAAACAAAACTATACACTTTATTTACATAAAAAGAAAATGTGTGTGCTGGCTAGTTTTATGTCGCGCTGACATAGGCTATAGTCATTTGAAAGATTGAAATCTCAATTAGGAAAATGCCTCTGTAAGATCTGGCTACAGATAAGCCTATAGGATATTTTCTTCATTAATGATAGATGTGTGAGGGCTCAGGCCATTGTGGGTAGTGTCACTCCTGCGATGGTGGTCCTGGCTCCTATAAAAAAGCAAAATGAGTAAGCCATGTGAGCAAGCCAGTAAGTAGTATGATGACTAGAGTTATGTTTTAAGTTTAAGTTACTATGATTAAGAAATCTATAAAACAAGAATGCCTCTAACCTGTAAGCCTCCAAGGACAGATAATTTCCTGGAATGCAGGCACTGTTCATGTAAGATAGTAAGCCATGTGTTTTCACTTCTGTAAACAAGCTTGGTTGCCCCAACTGTACAGGATGTGTGCTTGTTCACACATAATTGGGGGGGAGGGGAGGGTCCGTAAGCAGAAAGTACGTGAAGATGTATGATTGCTCCTGAGAAGACAAAGGTAGGATTTTGCCTTTTGTCTTTGTGGGTTTTGCCTTTGTATGCCCCTGACTAGTGTAATCTGTGGCCATAATCTGGGAATCTCTGGTATGGACTTGGCCAGTATCCATGGATATAGTCAGTATTTAATAAAGTTTGCTTCAAATTTGGCTCAAAAATTGTGGTAGTGGTCTTATATTCACCCATTGGAATCAACAATAGCAATTCCTTCATGGCTTCTGCAACAGCTCCTGCCTTCAGGTTCCTGGCATATGTGAGTTCCTGTCCTGAATTCCTTTAGTGATGAACAGCAATACAGAAGAGTAAGCCAAAGTAACTCGTTTCTTCCCAACTTGCTTGTTGGTCATGGTGTTTCATCTCTGCAATAGAAACCCTAACTAAGACAGTCTTCTAATTTTACTGAATTTTTTAGAGAGTTCCACCAGAGTTGCCACATGAAGCTTGGGAGATTGTTTTGTTACATGTTGGAGCATATTCCCTCTTTGGAATCTAAATCATATTAATAAAAAGAAGGTAAAAATTGTCTCAAAACTTAAAAGACAATTTTGTTAGAATTTAAGAGAAAAACCTCAGGGAGGGCAAACTCTGTAAATCTTGGAGTGCCCAATCTTTGAGTTAGTCATGGCGTGTCAAAAATTAGCTGACTCTGTGTGTGTGTGTGTGTGTGTGTGTGTGTGTGTGTGTTTCATCCTTGAATCCAAAGAGCTCCTGGGTGGGTGGCTGGGAGTGCAACCAGCCAGGAGCACAAAGCAGTGTAGCCAAAGTCAGCCACTACAGAAATCCTGACGTTCCAAGATCATTGAAAGTCCTATCAGAACAATGTATTTACCAGGAGTGGAAGAAGGTCACTACTTTCAACCTGATTACACTGTACAAAGCCCACCTGGTCATTTTATCTGGAAAACTCAGGAGAAGGAAGGTTCTGATAGCAGCGCGATATGTAAGCTTTTAAGTAATGTTTATAAAATCACTGTATTGTAAAAAAATAATTCTTATATTAGAATAAATAATAAACATTTCACAATGTTTTCTCTTTGTTTTACAATCACTTTGATGTTATGCAAGGGAATTTTGAGAACATAACCTAAACTTCTCTCTTCATGAGCAGTGGAAGATTCAAATTATCTGTATATTTTTCATTTTTCTTTTCCTAGTATTGGGGAAGCCTTCCTTTTTCCTTTTATGTATATGGGTGTTTTGTCTATATTTGTATCTGTGTATCAACGTTATGCCTCACGCTCAAACACGTCAGAAGAGGACATTGACTTCCCTGGGACTGGGGTTAGAGATAGTTGTTAGCTATATGTGGGTACTAGGATTCAAACCTGCATCCTCTGGAAGAGCAGCCAGTGCTTTAACTTCTGAGCCCTTTCCATCCTCTCTTTTTCTTTTTGAAGAATATTTTTAACTAGAGAGATAGAAGGCTCCATGGTTTAGAACATATACATTTCTTCTAGAGGACCTGAGTTCAGACCCAGAAACCACGTTGGGCAATTCTCAACTGTTTGAAACTCCAGTTCTAGGAGATTTGATGCCTCCAATCTCCACAAGAAATGTAGACAAACACACATAACATAATTAAAAAATAATAAAAGTGAATAATTATTTTAAAATATTTTTGTTTTTTGACAATATGACACATACATACCCACATGTATACATATATATATGTATATATATAATGTATATTGATCATACTACTCCTTCAGATGCTTTTACATCAAGTTCCCTTCTCCCCTAAATGTCTCCTTTTTCGTATAGCTCCATGAGTCCATTCAGTGCTGCCTGTATGTTCATGGGTGTGGGACCATCCACCAAAACATGATTCTCCTTCCTCAGTAGCTATCAATTGCCAGTAGCTCTTCAGCGAGGGCTAGAGCTCTCTATCCCTCTCCCATTCACAATGGAATGCTGACTGGCTTGACCTCATGAAGGTCCTGTTCAGGGGACCACAGCTGCTCTGGGTTCATGGTAGTGCAATGGCCACGTCATGCCGTAAAGACAACATCGCCGCACTGCTCCCTCAACCTCTGGCTCTTACAAGTTTTCTGCTCCTCCTTCCATAGTGCTCCCTGAGCCTTGAAGGTATGTGTGTGTTTCTGTTTATGTGGAGGAATGCCTCTGTAATTTTTTTTGGAGCAGTGATGAATCTGCCCTTTCTCATCATATTGAGTCTTCAGAGTGTTAAAGGTCTTTTTATCTTGTGTCTTCCTTAATGCCTTTCTTGAGTGTTTTAAAGTTTTCGTTGTAGAAATCTTTCCTATCCTCACATTTTTGGTAAGGCTTTCCAAGGTCCCCATCCCTCAGGCTACTATAAACGGAATTGTTTTATCATTGGACTGTAGGAAGGATATTGACTTTTGTATGTTAGTTTCATGTTTGCTATTTGGCTGAAATGTTTATCATTTCTAAGTACTTTCTGAGGTAGATTTTAGAGTCTCATATATAGAATGAGTTTTAGGGTCTCATCATCTACAAATAGACATACTATGAATCCTTTCTTATTTGTGTTCTGGTACTTGCTACTTCTGTTTTTATTGCTTACTAAGACTGCTGGTAATGTATTGAATAAGGAAGAATAAGTAGACACCCTTGTCTGGATTTAAGTAGCAATGTTTTCAGTTCCCCCCCTCCCCCTAACACAATGTTGGCTGTAGGTTTGCCATATATATCTTCTATTGTATTGATTTATAGTCCCTGGATTGTGATTCATTAGGGCTTTAATATGGAGGAATTGTTCCAGAAGCCTTTTATGTATGTGTCTAGATGACAATATACTTTCTGTCCTTTAGTCTACCCCTCAATTTGTGATACTGATTTGTGTATATTGAACCATCCCTGTGTCTACAGAATAAACTTAAATTGATCACAGTGAATGATCTTTTTGATGTGTTCTTGCATTCAGTTTGCAGTATTTTTCTGAGAATTTTCCCAACGATATTCATTAGGGAAATTGGGCCTATAATTTTTCTTTCTTCCTTTTTTTCCCCATGTATTTTTATCTGCTTTTGGAATCAGGGTAATACCCACCTTATAAAAAAGTTTGGAAATGTTCCTTCCTTTCTATTTTATTGGGTGGTATAGACAACATTGCTGTTAATTCTTCTTCGAAAGTCTGTTAAAATTCACCAGTGAAACCTCCTGAATCTGGAGTTTTTTTAAGTTGGAAGATTTTAAATTATTGATTCAATCTCATCACTCGTTATAGATTTAATTAAACATTTTTAAAATCTCATCTCAGTTTAATTTTGGTGGGTTGTATGCATCTGGAAATCCATTCTTTTTTAAAAAATACATTTCTAATTTATAGGAATATATTTTTCAAGGTAAAATGAACTGATTTTCTACATTTCAATGGTATCTGTTATAATGGTTCCCATTTTATCTTTAATTTTATTGATTTGGACCTTTTCTTTCTTTCAGTTAATTTGGCTAAGGGTTTGTCAATCTTAATTTTTCAAATGAACCAACACTTATTCTTGTATATATGTGTATGTGTGTGTTTGCATGTGTGTGTGTATGTATATGTATGTATGTGTGTGTGTGTGTGTGTGTGTGTGTGTGTGTGTGTATGTATATTGACCTGATCTTAATGATTTCTTTCCAGGTACTGATTTAGAGTTTGGCTTTTTTTTTTTTTTTCCAGGGCTCTAAGACATATTATTAAGTTCTTTGAGGTCTTGTTTCTTAATGTAGGCACTTATAGAGCTATAAATGTTTCTCTTAGACACTTTTTTGTTATATCTTGTAGGTTTTTGGCATGTTGTGTTTTCATTTTCTTTTGATTCTACAAATTAAGACTTCCTTCTTGATTTACTCGAGGACTCATTGATCATTCAGTAGTGCGTGTTTAATCTCCACGAGTTTGCCTGTTTTCTAAGGTCTCCCGTTGATTTGTACTCTTCTATGGGAATCAGATCCAATCACACAATTGTTTCATTTCCCACTATTTGTTGAAACTTGCTTTGTATCTAATGTAAGAACCATTTCAGTAGTTTGGGTTGGTGGGAATAGATCATTCCAAGCCCCTTTGGTTTTTAATTTCAGTGGAATGGTCTGCAGTTATTCTTATGGGCCTGCCTTTACCTATTACTTGCTCTTTCACTATTGCTGATTTTCATATACTTTCCTTGCTCTGTGTGACAAAGGGAGTTTGTCTTTTGGTCTTGTCTGTTTGGTTTCCTAAATGCCTCTTGTATCTTGTTTGGCATCTATCTTCCCAACTCTGGGAAAATTTCTGTTAGGATTTGTTTGGAAATGTTTTCTATGCTTTTAGAATGAGATTCTTCTTGTTGTTATATATCTATAACCTGTAGATGTGGTCTTTTCAGACTGTCATGTATATCTTGGAATTCCTACTAGTACCTTCTTAAAATTCTATCTTTGTCTTTGTTTGGCTTCCTCCATCTTGTCTTCAATCTCTGGTAGTCTATCCTGTTTTTGATCTGTTTGACCAATGAGACTTTCTGCAAAGATTTTTATTTGACAGTCTATATTTTTAATTTCTAGCATTTCAAGTGTAGAAGAATTTTAATCCAGCAACATAGTTGCTCTGAGAAGAGATCACATCCAAAGATACGATCTGACTGATACAGACACCCCCTGGATTACAGTATGATCTTGCTGGAATACAGACACGCCCTTAGTATACACCCTTAGTCCCTAACAATGAAGGTAGCAGTTTGTAGAAGGAAGCAGACTTGTTTGAAAGTGATGTTTAATTGAGGGGCAGACAAAGTGATAAATCAGAGAAAGATTTGACAGAATGAATGTGAGATAGGATATACCCAACTCTCACAAGAACAGCACAAGAAAGAGAAGTGACTGAAGAGAAGAGAAGAGAAGAGAAGAGAAGAGAAGAGAAGAGAAGAGAAGAGAAGAGAAGAAACAGTGACTCCTTGACTTCAATAACAGTTGGAAGACAATCAAGTATGGATAGTATGGAGCATGCTCAGATTTTAGTCAGTAAGATCAGGGTTGGGAGGAAATAAGTGTGTGTGGGGGCAGGGATGGATAAGGATTAGATCAGCTCAAAAAGAATGAGAAAGTAGCTGGGGGTGGGGCAGAGGTGGGAGTGAGATATAGTCAAAAGAGGAGGGAGATAAGGATGAAAGACAGCGGCATAGGAGAGACAGAGAGGAGTGGGGAATGAAATACCAGTGAAAGGTTTGGAAACAATGCCTTGTGGTAGACTGGGTGAAGAAACATACACAAGACCTAACTGATGAACCTACCAACAAATAAAACCATCGTAAGACACACATACAAGAATGGAGATTCAACAACAGTAAATTAGAAAGCAGAACATTTACGGATTGAATTGCTGGCACAGCTGCGCTGAGTTAGAAGGTGATTTTTCTCAGATGCCTCTGGCACTAGCAGGCTCCCGATGCTTCTGTGTGAGGAAGAAAAAGTGGAAACCCCTAGTCTCTGCCACCTGTATGTCCTGTGTGATTCTGGAATGTAGGAAAGGCTGGGGTTCCTTTCTGACAATCCCTAGCCCCCTGACCTCCATTGTGACCTCCCCTGGTCCTGCTAATCAAGTATATGTGGGGACCACTGCTTCCCTGTGAGGTTTCTACTGCTGTCCCTTGGACAGCCTAATTTGTCTGGTGCAATTCAAGAAGGTTTGCAGCTGATCTATCTGGGCAGTTTTGAGTTTATACAGTGCTGAGATTTTAATGTAAGTGACTTCATTTAAATGTTTGGACCAAGGACTGGAGAGAGATGATGGCTCAGTGGTTATGGACACTAGCTGCTCTTGAGAGGTTCCAGGTTGGATTCCTAGTACTTACATGGTGGCTCAGAACCATCCATTACTCTGGCATTAGGTGGAGCTGATACCCTTTTCCAACCTCTGTGGCAACACACACACACACACACACACACACACACACACACACACACACACACGGCATATATGTGCATGCAGACAACACACTCATCCGCATTAAATAAATATATAAATTAAACATTTGAGACGGCTCTGCAGGGAGGTATGTTCTTAGGACAAGAGACTGTAAAGTCTATAATTTGCCTTTGGTCCTCCAGCTAGTCAAAGGCTTAACGGTAATATTTTAGTGTAGGGGCTTGGAGAGATGGTTCAGAGATTAAGAGGAATGGCTGCCCTTCCGAGGACCTGGGTTCTATTCCCACACTCAGACAGTGGCTTACAACAGTCTGTAACTCCAGTTCCAGGGTACCTGAGGCCCTCTTTTGTCCTCTATGGGAACCTGGCAGTGCACAGACATACATGTAGGCAAAATATCCATGCATATGAAATGAAATGAAATAAAATAAAAATACTTCAGTGTAGGTCTATCTGACTCCTAAACTTCATGTTCTTTCCTTCCCTAAAAGGCTGCCTTCTAAGAATTACATGATTAGTGGGGTGGTAGTGGTGCTGGCGGCGGCGGTGGCAGCGACCGCAACGACAACGGCAACGGCGGAGGCGGAGGAGGAAGAGGAGGAGGCGGAGGAGGAGGAGGAGGAGGCAGAGGAGGAGGAGGAGGCGGAGGAATCGGAGGAGTCAGAGGAGTCGGAGGAGGCGGAGGAGGCAGAGGAGGCAGAGGAGGAGGAGGAGGCGAAGGAGGCAGAGGAGGAAGAGGAGGAGGAGGCTGTGGCAGCAACAGCAGCAGGTGGTGCACGCCTTTAGTCCCAGCACTTGTGGGGGCAGAGGCAGGTGGATCTCTGAAGCAGTTTCCAATTAAGCTACTCAAATTGATCCAAGCAGTGGTGCTTTCCTGCTATCCACCCCCAGTGTTCTGGGTTCTTGAATGAAACACACACACACACACACACACACACACACACACACACACACACACA
>JANHMN010000002.1:142361842-142426038 GCA_030674055.1 Rhabdomys pumilio | reverse complement strand
ACACACACACACACACACACACACACACACACACACACACACACACAGCATTTATATTTTGATATGCCTAAAACAACTCAATGCTTCCAAGTGACTGCTCCTCCTCGCTCCGATAGTCCTTTTATTACTCACTAAAATCTATATTTCTTCTTTGCTGCCCTAGATCCAACGGGGGGCCCTCTTGGGGCTGCTCTTCCCTGGCTCCTCCATGGCGGCTATGCTCTCTGTTTTGCAGCTTCTGAGGTGTGGTGTCTTTCTTCTCCTTCACCTTCTCCAGGCATGACAGATCTCTTCCTTCCTTTTTCCTCCCTCCGTCCCTTGCCCAGGAATCCTAAAAGTCCCATCTCTATCTGCTCTGTACAGCTATTGGCCGGTGGCATCTTTATTTAACCAATAAATCAGAACCAACTGAGGGCAGGGTCCCTCAGTCTTACAGGCAGGACACTGCAAGCAGGGTTTGGGGGAACATAATTAGCATGAGAATACAAGCAGCTACAGATATCTGTGCGTTTGAGACTAGCCTGATCTACAGGTTGAGTTCCAGGACAACTAGGGCTATGCAGGAAAACTTGTCCCTAAAAAAACAAAATAAAAAGAACAAAACTTCAGGATTAAAAAGCACTTTCCTCTCAATGTACGAGCACTTGCTTGCACAGGGTGGTACACGGCACAGTTAGTGCCTAATCCTGACATCTTGAAGATCTTCCCAGTTTTAAACCTCATTACTTAATTTCACAGCCTTTTCCAATTAAAAAAGAAAATACTGTCAGAAAACAAAAGTAACTGAAGACAAAACAGAAAACAAGATATAAATGTCCATTAGGCGAAGAGCTGGGTACATTAACATGGAACGAGAGAGGGTTCCAGAAACTCAGCAATCATATCATAAGCTGGTGCCCAGTGCCAGCACTTACATACCTACTGTGCGCTAGGTTTCAAGGTTGTCAAGAAGCAGTTTTCCAAAATGCCTTAGGTTACCTCAACTCTGGTAAGATGTGTGTGTGTGTGTGTGTGTGTGTGAGAGAGAGAGAGAGAGAGAGAGAGAGAGAACAAGAGCAAGAGTGGGGTGGGAGAGGGGAGGGGGTAGTAACACTGCATTGCTAGCTTCTTGCAAACATTGCATTCCCACGCTACAAACCTTTAGGTTGAAAGCTATAATCCAAACTTTGGTTTAGATGAAAGATCTCTGAGGTTTTGTGGTCAACCTGGACTCCCAACATTTTCCTTTATTTGATGGACGGATGGTGCTTGGGACAGGACCCAGGGCTTTCCTGGTGCTGGATAAACAGTCTGCTGCCCAGCCACACCCTCAGCCTTTACCTCTAGTTTTCTTTCTATTTAGAAAATTGGAGATTTGATATTTCACGAGATTATTTGTAACTTACGTTTAAAATGAGTAAAACTATATTTAATGAGAAGACAGGACTCTAGATAGGTTCATTTGAAGTATTTTGCTTCCTTAAAGAATAAAAACCATTCATTTGCACATGTGTGTTCACGAGTGTCAGTGCGTGCATGCGAAGAGGACAGCATCATGGGTTGCTTCTTTCTTTTACTGTGAGGTCCTCATGGCATCCAATTCAGGTTGTCAGGCTTGGTGGCAAGTAACTAAATCTAATGACCCATCTTGCTAGTCCTCGGTAGCTTGATTCTTAACAGAAGCATTTTTCCTGTTGTGTTAAAATCTGTGTTTTCCAAAGCCTGATATTTTTGTATAAAAACAAACAAACCCAAATAAAAAAACACAATATGCTGTTGTATCCAAACTTAATTTATTTAACTTTCATTAATTAAATTTTGTCAATTTGCTTTGCATAATGAATTCAGCTACATTACTAATGAGAAGGACTCTGGCAAAGCAGAAGAGATGCACTCTGGTGCTGTGCTTGTGGCTTGTGTGCGTGTGTATTGTTTCTCTCTCTCTCTCTCTCTCTGTGTGTGTGTGTGTCTGTGTGTGTGTAGTATTTAATTAAGGGATAGAGGTGGGGCTTGGTAGAAAACCTTATTGATTAGCAGTGCAAGCCAGTAGCCAGCTTGGGAATTACCTGGAACAAGGGAGCGCCTGAAATGGCATCCAAGAAGTGACTCGTTTGGCTGTCCGATGAGGTGTCTGTTATCAGAGGGAAATATATACTTTTTGAGGTGAGGTCGGTTCTTTGCCCTGAACCGAGAGATTTTTCGTTTTTTGTTCTGATAACAAGCTGGTGCTAGGCTTCACTGAACTGAGAAATTGTAAATTCTTAGAAAAGGCTGTCTAAAGATAACAATTCAATGTTTCTTGGTAATGTACTCTGGATGAATCTGATAATTTAAAGCCCACTTCAGCAAAGTGGGTGTGCTGCTTGCACCCACTCTTTATCTTCAATTATGTCTAATCTGTTTCTAATTCAAACACGCCGCTGCTGTTGTCAGTTCAAATATAGATTTTAAATGTTTTATGCTTCTCCACTGGGAAGGTTTAAAATGTGTGCGGGCTGTCTGTCAGGACTGTGCTGGAGGAATCTAATAAAGTTTTAGATAAATTTAAAGGAAATAAAAGAGTACTTAAAACTGAAATGATTCATGGTTCATGAGACGGAACATGCTTAATGAACAGCAGTTTGGGGAAAGTTATGGTGGAGTCTGTGGGTCACCTGCTTCCCCTCTACCACGCTCTCCTTGAATGAATACATTGTACCTTTCAGATTTACAGACTGGAGTCCAAAAACCAATTTAGAAATCAGGGCAGAGTCTGGCTTCCTGCAAACAGGGCCTCATAAGCATATAGGACTGTAATCCACGCCATTTCATTCCACACGATGACACTTCTATCTCGGGTAGCAGATTGGAAAACACAGTTGCAGTTTTCAATCACTGAATGGGATGTGGCTGCTGCTGGTAATGGAATCCTTTCTCTGCTGATTTATATAGATGCGCTGCAGGTCCCTGAGCGTCACAGAATATCAAAGCGGAAACATGTTCTGAGATAATATCAGGCATCCTTAAACCTGAGGCCCGGGGCTGGTGTCAAGATTGTGTATGTGGAAGTGGTACCTTGAGACATTTAGGGAGAAGTGGGGGGAAATGTTTTATTGATGTTCAGATGGTGTCTTACAACATTGCTGTTTTCTAACCAGGAGTGCCTCACTGGGACTTAAAGGTGAAGGCGCTCCTGCAGTCTGTCACCACAGAGATTTTTCCTGAGTTTGCTTTTAATCCCTTCTGGACTGCCAATGGACATATCTCTTGCTGCTTAGGGCTGTCTCTCTGGGTTTAGTTTTAGGAAGGATTGTACTGGAGTGTTCTTTAAATGTTAATTGGAATTTGTGCTTAAGAGGGAAAAGGCTTTGGAGTTTTAAAACCATAATCCTTCTAGATCCCCAACCTCTCTTGCCCCAAGTTTTATTTTTCAGAGCCACAATATTTTTATCTGAGGTAAGACCATAGTATGATGGGGAATGGTACAAGTGAGACGATTCCCAGGAGAAAAATACATTCAAATTACTGCTCCCTTAGCTCGATCTGCTTAGCCCTTTTCAGAACGGATAGTAAAAAATCTAAAAGGGCATTTTCTTCCTGTCGACTCCTCTGGCATCTTCTTATTGTGTGAAGTCTTAAGGTCAAATCCGTCTAAACAAGCAATATTGTTTCCTTACCCAGACTCTGCAGAGAGGCAGGAGAATTCTCTTCTGTGCTTGTAGGCATGCCCCTTCCGATAGTCTGAGACTGGCCTGTTTTCCAGCCATCTCAAGAGGGTAGCCGGTGCAGCGAGCAAGTCCAACAACTGCGCTGCAGAAAGTATGTTGCGTTTTCCCACGGAGCATCGCTTGTGCTTTTGTACTGAGGGCTATGCGGACATTTCACAGAGAAAGAGAGGATGAGGGCTGGGCACTGCCTCTCACACTCTCCTCCTGGATCAGTGGTGCCTCTAGCGCCAAGAAATGTTTCCTGTGTGCCCTCATGAGCTTCGGTCCACAATTCCTCTCGGAACTGTTCTATCAGTTTGTTGTTTTACTACGCCCCCCCACCCCCGCACACCCCAAGTCTTAGTATATTTTTCAGAGGAAGGGAGGGATAGAGAAGGAAAAAAAAAAAAAGAGATTTCAGTGGGTTCCTGCTGAGGGTGCTTTATTGTTAGACTGTGTCCCTAGTAAGGCGAGGAAGCACGAAGAAAGCATCAGAATGTCATCAAATTCAAGGGCAAGAGGAACAAGTCGCTAGCAGCAAACACCGCCCGGAAGTCAGGCAATGTCACACCAGCATCCATAGTCAAAGGGATGCGTTCAGGGACTGTCAGACTTCTGACATTAATTGATGCCCCAAGCACAACCAAGAGGAAATATATATTACATGGAAGGATTTTTTTTTTTCCGTTGACAAAGTACATTATGCATTGACGAGCCATTTATACTCCCCCCAGACACAGGTTAATTTGGGTATGTAGACTCGCTGCTTTAGAAACTTAATGAAATGACACTCAAAGAGGAAGTACTGCTACTTCACACTGTGAAGGCGACATGGGAGGGAAGGGCTAAGATTGGTGTGAAGGTTGAGAGTAGGAGAGAAATAGAGGGCTTAGTACAGAACTGCTGCCTTTCCATTGAAAGCTTTTGGAAGAAGTCTACACACACAAGAAAACACAGGATGCAGACAGGTGATATACGAATGGAATTTGTATAAGGACAAAGAATGACTTTTGGATTACAAAGAGATTCTAGATGTCTCCGTCTGCTTTGTTCCCTGTAGTGAATTACCAGAGGCCAGGTAGCTTATAAAGGAGAGAGGTTTATTTCCCATAGTTTGGAAGATGGGAGGTCCAAGGTCAATATGCTGGCCACAGTCTCCTGTGGCCCAGTGAGATGGTAAGAGAGGCAGGAGAAGGAAGAGGTAAGGCGGCTGAACTTGCTTAGAATAAACCATATACTAAAACTAGCCCTGTGATAGCAACACTAATGCATTCACGAGGGCTGTGATCTCACCACCGTCCAGACTGCCATCTCTCTGGGCTGTTGCATCCACTAACTTTCCAGTTCTGGAGCCCTGTTCAAATTTTTAGAATAGCACATTTGTTTTAATTTTATGTGTATGAATGTTTTGTCTGCATGTCTGTATTGTGTACTACATGTGTGCCTGGTGCCTATGGAGGCCAGAAGAGGGCATTGGATCCTCGGGAGCTGGAGTTACAGAAGGTTTTCAGTTGCCATGTGGGTGCTGGGAATAGAACCCAGGTCTGCAGTCAGACTTTCAGCTACTTTATGGGTTACTATTTTTACCACCCTTCTCCACCCTTATCCCTTCCTACCCCCCAACACTAGGTAGAAGAGAAAGAAGGTTAGAGGGGAAAGGGGGTATCAATATTGTTAGATTACTCTCTTCTGATTAGGCATGTTGTGTTCCTTGGGGCAATTTTGATCTTCACCATATGGTTATCTCCAACTAGCAACCAGCAACCAGGAATTGGCAAACAGCAAATAGCAGCAGGAAGAGGAGGAAAAGGAGTGAGAGAAAGAGGAGGAGGAGGAAGAGGAGAAGAAGGAAGAGTAAGAAGAAGAAGAAGAAGAAGAAGAAGAAGAAGAAGAAGAAGAAGAAGAAGAAGAAGAAGAGAAGGAGGTGTAGCAGACTATCAGGGTTCTTGCATTTATATACTCTCTCAAGAGTCCCCAGAATTTCAAATGTCATACATTTGCAAAAACTATCTGCAGCAGGCAAAATCAAGCCTATGTCAGAGCAAGAGGCAAATCATAGTCAGCTGCTGTGGACAATCTGAAGCAGCCCCACACTTGGGGTTAAAACAAAAACATATTCCCATAACATTTCTGTTTTTAAAGAAACCCAAATTCTTACTACACAGGTCCTTTGCAAGAGCAGCAAGTTTTCTTATCCCCCAAGCCCTCTCTCCAGCCCCCATATTTAAATCTTACTACTAGCAATAAGATAGTATTCATCATTATTACATAAGTTATTTATATAATTTAGCATATGTGCTAAGGATTTTAAGTTTTAAATAACTGTCATATTGAAAAGTGCAACTTGTTTTTTTTTTTTATTTAAAGAACTAAAAAATAAAACTGTCTGAGATTCATTCATGTTGAAATACCTAGAGGTAAGTTTGTTTATTTGCTTATTATGAGTGTTTACATGTGTGTATGTGTATCCGTGTGGCTGCTTATGCCATGGCACTTGTGTTGTGGTCATGTGACAACCTTTGAGGGATTTGTTCTCTCCCTCCACCACATGGGAGTGAGCTCAGGCTGTCCAGCTTGGCTGAAAGCACCTTTGTTTATTGAGACAAATTGCTGGCCTTTCCAACTTATTTTTGAGACAGAGTCTTACTCTGTAGCCCTGGCTGGCCCGAAATCGCTACATAAATTAGCTTGGCTATGAATTCACTGTTATCCTTCTGCTCTAGTCTTCTGAATGCTGGGATTTCAACACCAGCCTCCAGGGCTGGCAAATGACTGATACTAATACATTGGTTATGGTCAAGAGTGTGAAAACACCACCTTATTTGTCCTGTTCTCCGGGAGAAAAAAAAAAAAGGACAAATAGGAGAGGGTGGAGATCCTGACTGAGACCATTATGGCAGAGGACACAGATCAGCAGGAGAAAAGCATAACACATTTATTTAAGCTTTACCTGGTGTAGTAGTTTTCATATCTGAAGACCCAACGAGCCAGGAGAAGCTATGTTTACAAGCAGCTGTGTCGGAGTGAGTCTGCGGGAAAGAGGGATGGTTTGGTGGGAATGAACTTGGGATCCAGCAGGCCTTTGCTCAGGTTCTTCTTGGCTGCTGGGAAGATGGCAAAGCCCTCTGGCATGAGCATCTTCTGACTTATGTTCATGGATGGGAGGCCACAGAACTCTTTTATGACCATATTTCTAATGAGAAAAGAGGAGAGAGGCGAGAGCCTGGTTTCTGTTTTGTTTTGCTTTGTTTTTGTTTGTTTGTTTGTTTTTTGCTTTTTGTATTTTTTTTCTTTGTTTCCCCAACTACCTTTAGCTAAAAAAGACAGTGTGCTATGGTGCCATAATTTGGGGCTATTTATGCTCCCCAAAGACACAGGATTTTCTTGTTCTGTACTTACACCAACACACCCAATACATTAATATTGTTAATCTGATGAATAGTACTTTATTATAGGTTACATTTCTGTGTCTTTTAGTTTGGATGTAGTGATTTGAATAGGTTTGTCCCCTATAGGCTCAAACCTCCTGCTGCTATGAAAGGACACTCTTGCATCGATAAGCCTTGCAACCCTTCACCGATCTTCACTTCATAGAGTGAAATGCACCAAAGAACTTCTGATGGTATTCTGACTGATCCTTGCTCTTTCTGCTGACTTGTGTCAATTTGGTGGAGCCTTAAGGTTTCTGCTGGATCCATCCACTGCTACTGATTCATGTTTGGTGTTTGCTATTGGCCTGAACTGTTAACATCCTGACAGTGAAGATGGGAATCTTCCCAAAGGACAACTTCTAAACAGGTCCACAGCCCTGTTTTCTCATTAACCTTCTTTCTCTGCTACATCTGCTTGGTGGGCTAAAAGAGAGGTTGAAGCATTTAAGAACCCTAAATGAAATAGGTTTACAGAAAAATCTAAGCCTACAGTATGCTTCTCACCATGATGATAATGGACTGAACCTCTGAAATTGTAAGCCAGCCTGGATGAAATGCCTTTTTTTTTTTTTTTTTTTTTTTTTTGGTAAGAGTGCCTTGGTCATGTTTCTTTATAGCAATGAAACCCTCAGACAGGAGAGGTTGAGTATATTTTGTTTCTCGTAATTATCTATTTGTTTCTGTATATGTCTTTTGAAACAAGGTCTCTCTACCTGGCTCAGCCTGGCCTTGAACTCGCAGCTTGCCTCAGCTTCCTAAATACTAGATTGCAGGTACACATTTTCATATCAAGCTCTATTCTGGTTATGATTGTTGATATTTTTATTAGTAAGTTGTACAGCTTTTGTGCATGTTCTGGAAGCTAACACCATGACCATTATATATGAGGAATAAACATGTTTTCTATTCTCTGGTGTTGGGGATTGAACCTAGGGTCTTGTTCATGCTGAGCATAGATTCAACCACTGAGCACACCTGGACCTTTGTTGCTTGGGAGACACTACCACTGAGCTACGTCCACAGCCAGCGCTGAATCTACTTTAATACCATCACACCCAGCATCTTCCTTTGGACTGTTTTGGTTTTACATTTGAGAATCTTTCCCTATTCTGATTATAAAAATAGGCTATGTTTTTGCCCCGGAGTCTCACTTGTGCATCTAACCCTTAGGAAAGGAGCCATGATCTGGGAAATGTGGCCTGTTAGTCCTGAATTATTTTCCTGAGTGTGGTGCTATTTTGTACAGATGCCAATGTTCTCTATATGTTGGGCTGCCTTAGGATGGTTTCTTTGTCCTTATCTGCATTTTATTTATATATAGTTTTATAACCATCTTTCTTAAAGGATGACTCTACCCTTAATACCTAGAACTTTCAAGCTAAGTGGTGGTAACTCGCACCTGTAATCCTAGTACTTGGGAGGAAGATGCAGGAGGATTCCTGTGAGTTTCAGATTAGCCTGGATTATACAGTGAGACTGACTCAGAAACAAAACAAAACAACAACAAAACACACCCTCGCCTACTGCTGATAAATGATATTAAAATGTAAAATCTCTGCCTATTCTTTGCTCTTTACGACTTAGACTTGAAGATCACCTTGTCAAGTTATGTGAAATGTTCTTTTAGGATTTTGATTAGAAGAACATTGAATTTATAGAATGATTTGGAGAGAACTATCATTTTTATGCACCGAGTCTTCTTTACTGAGCAGGGTGTATATTACACAGTTCTTCTTTATGTCCTTTATTAAGGTTTTATATCTCTCCCTTGTATATCTTTTGTTAGATTTATTCTTAAATGGCTTAGATATATTTTTGCTGTTGCAATACATCTTTAAAAGAATTACTTTGCCTAATTGATTGTTGGTCGTGTTCAGTGGTGAATCTGTGCGTGGCTGAGTATGTCTGTATATATTGATTAAAATAATATCATTCTGGGTCCATTAATGATTTTTCTTCTTCTTCTTCTTCTTCTTTTTTTTTTTTTTTTTTTTTTTTTTTTTTTTTTTTTTTTTTTTTTTTAGCAGTTTATGGTTTGTTTTTTTTTTTCCAGAAAGTTACTCATTTTGCTTAATTTTCAATGTTACTGGTATAAAGTCTTCATTTTCATGTCTCTCCTTTGAAGTATGTCTTCCCTTCCCTGCTCATCATGCCCCTCCCCCATCTGAGTGGCACAATTCCTTTAGTAAGAAATTTGTCACTTGTATTGGCCTTGGAATAATTTGACATTTGTTTCTGGTAGTCTCTTCATTTTTTATCTCAGTAACTTTTAACATTGTGGATACCTTTATTCTCTTTTTGTTTTGCATCCTCAGGTTGTTACCTCAGCGACTTTGTTTTGTTGTTGTTGTTCTACATTTTACTACTGAACAAACCGATTGGCTCATGTAGAACAGGTACTAGCAAAGCAGACCCCCGATTAAAGCTGAGCGAGTCTCCGGAGGTCAGTGCTCAGCTCTGTCTGGTAGGACAGATGACTGTGACTCGGCTTCAGTCGTGCCACTGTGTGACTCTGTACAGGCCCAGTTTCCTTCTCCTACACTGGTTCTCGTGGAGTTGTACCTGATTCAGATTCAGTTTTCATCTGAATCCACCAGGGGATAGAATGATGTTGCTTTTGTTTCTTGGCCAGGAACCACCTGATTCTGAAAGACTTGAGAGAAGACAGATGAGAATCAAGTCAGGCCTATGGTGTAAGACAGCTGAGGAAAGAAGACAATTAGGAGATTCAGCTTAGCTCCTAAGTGACTTTTCAAGAGATTTTTGTTCCCTGTACATTTACTGAACCTTGCATTTCTTTCTTTATTTTTTTATTTTCTAATAAGACTAAATTTATTCAATACCCTAGAGTAAAAGTTTTGATTATAAGTATCCAACAGTATAAAAAGTACAAAACAGATCTGTAGATTTCTAATATATTAACACAAAGTGCATGACTACATACAGTACACCCTACAGGCAGAGAGTGGAGGGGAGAAGGCTGTGGTTGAGGTCTAGTAATAAATAAATAAATACGGAAGTAGAGACGATCCATCAAAGTGTATTCTACCACCAATACTGCAGCCAAAATGTACAAAAATAAATCCCATGTCAAAGTAAGGCAGGAGAATGGTAATGGCTGGACTCTGTACTATACCAGGGTTGTGGAGAAAGGACCCACTCATTGGGCAGTCTGTGCATGTGGTAGCTTGTACTAGGTAGGTTTTTCCCAAAAGGAAGAAATACAAATGTAAAACTATAGGATGCCACGAACTGTGGCTTCTCCTTGTTGTGAAACTCTAAAAGACTTTTAAAATCCAGTTTCTAAAATAATCATGAGGAACAGAGTCCTAAGGTAGCCACGGACACCTCCTCTACGAGGCCTCAAGTGGCACTACTGTTTGTCCTGAGCTTTGAGAAGAGGCAATAAGACAACTTCAGTTGAGTTCCGCTGAGAAGCCAACGGAATCACTGAGATCTAGGTGTGGTGCTCCATTCAGCTATCGTGATGTTAAGAACACAACCCAACCAATCAACTTAGCCCCAACACACAACTCTTCTCTTCTAGTCAGCTTTAAATAGTGGGAGGAAAACAATGAAACGACAAAACCCCAAACCCTAATAAGGTCAATGACAAGGCAAAGAACTACTCTACAGATAAAACCTCACAAAGGTCAGCTGAGGTAATCCAGAGCTAGAACTGAATCATGTGGATTTCAGTGAATCCCAGACAGTCCTGTTAACACCAATTATTTACATACTGTAAGCCCTCTAAGAAACGTGTCCCAAGCAGCATCAATTGTGCCCCATGCACCCCAGGACTTACACATTCTGATTAAGTAGTTTCTAACCACATGTGTTCTCTACTTTGCGGTGATGCTTTGGTACTATCCCTATAGAACCTGGCCCATTCTAGAGGCAGGCCTTCTCCAGAAGAGCTGGTTCTGTTTTACAAGATCGACATAGTCTTTTATCAATATGAAGATAAAGGAAGGCGACACCGTGCTACTTGTATGTTCAGAAATTGCTTCCTCCTTCAAGCTATTTGCAGAAAGCTCAGTCTGTCCTGCTTAATAATCAGTAGTACAGGTCTGAATCATCAGAACCGTGGCAACGCCTTAGCATTTAAAATTTTTTAACTACCTTCTAGGGGCAGGTCATGCTACTGAGTTATGACAAATTATCATGAGGGAAAACAAGTGTAGCCAGCCATTTAAAAATGCCCCAACCACTGCCTCTCCACAGAAAGACTAAACTACACATGGTTCATCACACAACAAATCCCATCTCTGTCCCCTGAAATTCCCCTAATTCCATTCATTAGAGGGGATTAAAAAAAAAAAAAGACTTAAAGAGCACTTTACAGCAGCATTCAGCTTTCCTATGAAATACTCAGCATCTTAAACATTATGTACACTTCTTTTTCTTGCAGTAAGCTAGAGACTGGCTTCAGAGTTTGCTGGATGAAGGGTAAGGACAGTAACCCATTAAAAACTATTCTAGAAAATGTCTTTTGGCAGAATAGCAGGTATCCAGGTTAAAAATAGGGTCAGTTTTGTCGTCTTTTCAAAGTTTAAATGCTCTTTGTTCCCTTCTAAAATGAACCTCAGTCAACACTCCTGAGTGGAGATGGGCAGAGGCGCCGGCCCCTGCTCCTCGGGCTTCTCAGCAGCGGCCTTCTTACTGCTGCAGCAAGGCTTGAAGAGGGGAGTGTCGATGAGGACTTCCCCGAAACGGCCCTTATAGATGATTCCACAACATATTTTCTGTCTTTTCCAGTAGGTCAGATCTAAGAAGGAAAAAACCGGAGTTCTATTAGAGCTGGAAGCCATCTCTGTATCTGAGCCCTCATCTGACCGGTTACTGTAGCATGGAGACTGGGCTGGAGAGGCACTTGAGGTGGTGCTGTGAGCATCAGAATTGTGGCGTTTAAATTCCTTCTGCAGTTTACTGATCTGGTTGCTTTTCATCCTGTTTCCAGACAGAGTTTTCGCTTTCTTTGGTTTCAATGTTGTCTTTAGACTGGGGCCTGCTCTTGCATCTACCACATGATTCCAGTTTTTTTTTTTTTTTTTTTTTTTTGATCCTGCCGGCAACTTCTTCCATCTTTTCACAAGCAGCACACAGGCGTTGCAGATGTCTCCTGAGCGAGTCTCATGCAATCCAAAACAGCTCTGAAAGTCCTTTTCGTAACGCTTACTGTCCGTGAACCGGGAGCTGGAGGACTTGGCCCTGCATATACAGCAGCCCTCTATACTTCGGTACATCTTTGGCTTGTGAAAACCAAACATCTTTTCTTCTGGTTCAAAGCTTCCACGCGCAGCAGCGTCCCCACGGTGCCAACCCTTTGCAAGCACTCCGTCCGCCAGAGCCGACTCCAGAAAGACTGTCTCCAGCCTTGCATTTCTTTATAAGTACAACTTTAGCACTATTTTTGCAGGATATTTGATCATACTGTGAACCCCGAGATTGTATTGTTTATTGGGAAAAACTTTTTTTCTAGTTGTGGTGTGGCTCAGCCTTAGCACACGCCTTTAATCCCTCTGGCTGGAGTATGTCCTTAGTACATACCCTTTAATTCCAAACAAAAAAGGTAAAGTTAGTTTGTAGAAGGAAGCATCCATATTTGAAAGTGATGTCTAATTGAGTGGCAGACAAAGTGATGAATCGGAGAAAGATTTGGTGAGATAGGATATGTACAACTCTCAAGACGAGAGGAAAGGGAAGCTACTTAAGAGAGCAGTGCAGAGAAAGATGGAGAGAGAGAGAGATGGCAGTTATAGAGAGACAGGTTACAACGAGAGAACAAGCTAGACACAGGTGAAGACAGATGACCAGGGAATGAGAAGGACCCAGAGATTAGAACAGATTACAAGAATTAGTTTGAGTCCAAGCAGAGCAATTCAATTGAGACCAAGACAGATGCCAGACTGAATTAGCCATCTTGGAGTGGAGTTTGAGACAGAACAATTGAGTTGAACCAGCTATCCAGAGCTCAGAAAGAACAAGAAAGGGTGAGCTTATTCAGAAGTAAATCTCAGAGGCTGAAAATATATCTATGGCTAGACAAGACTATATGGAGGCTAGGCCCCGTTTAGAAGACTGAGACAGTAAGCTTCAAAGATGACAATTAGCAGACTAAAAGTTACATTTATACACTATCTTATAAATATTGGTACATTCACATTCAGTTTTGAGCTCTCATTTTCATCAGTATATTATCTTTAGACAAGAAAGTATTTAAAAATTTATTTTTTCTAAGTTTTTAAGGAATTATATTTCATTATATTTTTGGGTGTGTGTGAGTGATGTGCAAGTATGTAGTATACACGCCTGCGTTTGTGCAAATGAGTCGGAGCAGATGTGAGGTATGCTCCTTTATAGCTCTCTATTTAATTATTTTACATTTATTTATTCATTTGATACACATACACACACACACACACACACACACACACACACACGCACACACATGTGTGTGTGTGGTGTGAGTGCAAGCCACAGCATGCATGTGCAGGTCAGAGAACAACTTTTGGGAGCTGGCTCTCTCCTTCCGTGTAGGAGCTGAACAAGGATGTGACTGAAGCTGTCATCCTTGAGGCAAGGGCCTTTACCCCTGAGCCATGCTGCTCACCTACTCATGTTATCTTTTTCAAACAAGATTTCTCACTGAGTGGGAAGTTTGACATCTTTATTAGCAGGCCAGCAAGCTCCTGTCTGTCTCCATCTCCCTCATAATGCTGGGGTTACAGGAGAACATGACCATACCTTGCTTGTTTGTGGCTTCTGGGAACTCCAACTCAGCTTCTCTTGCTTGCCCAGCTCCTACCCACTGAGCCAGCTGCCCATCCCCTCATTATTCATTTTAAACTTTGTTACTTTATCTTCAGGCTACATAGTGAGTAGCTAGATTCTTGGAGATGTTGAGGCTTGCCTGAGTCTTAACATGTGCTTTTAGACTGGTTTTACTTATTATCTATTCAGAGGTGTGTGCCAAGATCTTTCACTATGGCAGTAGATTTGTTTATTTATTTTTGTAACTTGTCCAGATTTTACAGTATGTACATGTGCACATGGGAGAGTATATTATTTTATAATTGTTATGCATATTTTTGAAAAATGTACTCTCTTTTTATGGCAAGTGATGTGATAAGTTTTATAGCAATGAGGTAGTTTTCTTTTTGAAAAATTTAAAAAAATTGCATTGTGTGTATATGTGTGCGTGTGTGTGTGTGTGTGTGTGTGTGTGTGTGTGTGTGTGTGTATTTGCAAGGGTATGTGTACATGCAACCATGTGCATGCAGCAGTCAGAGGACAGCTTACTGGACTCAGTTCCCTTCTTTTACCACATGTGTTCTGGGGATTGAACTCTGGTCATCAGGTTTGGTTGCAAGCCCTTTTGTCCTGGAGTCATCTCTCCAGACCAAGATATAAAGTTTTCTTATAACATAAAGTGTGTTGAGAAAAATAGGTGATTTAAAGGACAGTGCTGGGTATATTATGGTTTAAGCTATAGGTAACTGTAAAAGACAGTCATGTAGGTGGAAGACGATGCCCAGAAATATGTTCCTATCTCATTCTGCCCAAGCCACCCATCCACAAGAATTTGTGTGGGTTTTATAGAGAAGGGTCCATGTATCCCAGATTAACTTTGAACTTTTCATTATGTAGCCAATGATGGAATCAAAAGTGAGCCACATGCCTGGCCCATCTCTGCAATTCCAGAATCATTGTTTGTAATCCAGATTCCTTGTGTGACATACCCAGTTTACTCCCTTATTGAACCCATCTTGGTAGGGTCTCTTGACACACCCTGTCCTATGACTGCATAGGCTATGCTTTGTCTGCCAGGTAACCCCAGAAGTCTCAGCCCAGGGCCTCCTCCAGGCAGCCCTGTAGCAATCCTTACCCAGGAAAACAGGACCACTCTTTTGTCATGTGTCACCTCCTCTGAGTTAGACCTCAAGTCCCTTGGTTTGGACTCTATTCAAATGATATCTCTATTGTTTGTTGAGTGACTGAACAAAAGAGAACTGTATATAGGAATGAAGCCACACAGTGAGTGGCTGCCAACAGTCTGAGGAGCCATCTCACCTCATTTCTCAAAAACTTCAGCTGCTCTGGAACTTTTCAAGAGGTGAATAAAGAGCTGGATTACAAGATCTGCTGAGGTTTCAGGACCATGTGGGTGAATAAAGAGCTGGATACCGCCTCTGCTGAGGTCTAGGGGCTGTGTGTATACAATGTGTAAGCACCGAAGAAACACCAAGCAAGAACAAAGCTGGACCACATGAAGTATTATGAAATAAAAAACATCCAGGGTTATTAAAACAATGCCTAGCTGTTGCTCCAAACCTATCTAGCAGCTTTTAAAATTGCTTTATGATAATGTTCACTAATTAGCAAATTCCTAAGAGGAGGAAATACTTGTAATTTTTCTGTAAATAAAAGGTATTTATGAGTCTGTTGTAGTGGTACAATTCTAGCACTCAGTTTGAGGCCATCCTGGTCTGCATAGTGAGTGCTAGGCCAGCCAGGGATATATATAGTAAGACCTCATCTCATAGATCCTAAGTAAGTAAGTAAATATTTACTTCTGATACTGTGAGTGTGTGTATGTGTATGTGTATGTGTATGTGCATGTGCATGTGCATGTGCATGTGCATGTGCATGTGTATGTGTATGTATAGCATGCATGTATTGAATCTAGACTCTAATCTTAGGTTTTTGAGGCCAGAGGCTAATCTTAGGTTTCTTTCCCTATTGCCTTTCAGCCTATATTTTGAACCAGGGTTTTTTTCACTGACTCTGGATCTCACCAACTTGACTATATTAACGGGGCAGTGAGCCCCAATACTTCTCTATCTCCATCTTTCCAGTTACAGGGTTAAAGGCATGCACCAATGTACCTGCTCTTAAAAAATATACATTTAGTTTTTAAGAGTCTCATATATGATTACAGTATTTGCATCATCTCCCCTACCTCCCAGCTTCTCCCATGGCTCACTCATTCCCTCTTATTCTTTAAATATTGCTACATATACATATCTACACACACTCACACACACCTCTTACTTTGTATTTTATTACTGTGAAGAGACACCATGACCATGACAAGTCTTATAAAGAACACATTTAATTGAGGCTGGCTTACAGTTTCAGAAGTTCAGCCCATTATTATCATGGTGGGAAGTATGGCAGCATGTAGGCAGACATGGTGCTGGAAGAGCCAAGAGTTCTACATTTTGATCCAAAGTAGCAGCAAGAGACTGTCTTCTGCAGGCAGCCAGAAGAAGGGTCTCTTCTTCACTGGGCAGAGCTTAAGGACACAAGGCCTCAAAACCTGCCTACATAGTGATATACTTCCGCTGACATTGCCACACCTAGTAGAGCCACTTTCCATGGGCCAAGCATATTCAAACCACCACAATGAGCACACATACATGTATAAATAGAGCCTGTTGAGTCCTAAAAGGTCCCACATCTAGATGAAAGGGTATAGGCAACTAGTGACTGCGGAGAGGGAGATTCAGTCTTCTACAGGTATGAGCCCCTTGAAAGGCTATTCAATCCTGTGTCACACCTAAACAAATTTAGGCAAATGTTTTACCGATTGAACTATTCCCTAGCCTACCTTGTACATCACTTTTAGCATCATAAGAACTTGGTTAAAGCAGTCTCTCATGTTTGCTCCTTATTTTTTTCCCCCATACATCACTGCTTTACCCCAGGTGCTGATACAACTGTCTTAGGAGCAGTACCACCCAGAGACATGTGAGACAGGGTGAGAACCTAACAAAGACAAGCTAGCAGGTAAATTTAAAATGCATACCTTTTGTTGAAATAGACACATGGGAGGATGTTTTTCAGAGAACAGACACATGGTGTTTTTCTGGGAAGCTGTCTGGTGAAAGGGCATGTGTTTTGCTGGAGTGGACACTTGAGAAGGCATGTGATGTTTGGAAAGGGTATAAGTATAACCCAACAGACAGTGGATGAGCTCTTGCATTGGTTCTCCTTGCCACTCTGTGGTCTTCATTGGGCTTCACTGGGGCTGGTCTTCGCTAACGACACTCTGGCATTGGTTCACCTTGCCTTCTTTGCTGATCTTCGATCTTCACTTGTCCTAACCTCATAGAGAGAAACACACCAAAGAACTTCTGGTGGTATTCCAGCTGCTTCTCGCTGCTTCTAAGGAGTCATGCCAATTGACAGAGCCCTGTGGGTTCTTCTGGACTGAGCAGTTGCTACTGATTTGTATTTGGTATTTTGCTAGTGGACTGGGCTGATGACAATGAAAATCAGAATTGTCCCCCAAAACTACTTCTAAACAGGTCCACATCCCCCTTGCTCTATCAACCATCTTCCTCCTCTACTTTTGGTCATTGGGGTATAAGGAAGGTTGAAACATTTAAGAACCCTTATTAAAACAGGTTTTGAAAATATAAGCCTATACATAATCTCTATCTTTCCCCCTTTAAAATTAATTTTAGCAAATTCCTCAGTTAGAATATAAAATGTCTATCAGCTAGGTGCAGGCTAGTCTTCCTAAATTATATTTCACTGAGTATCATTTCACATAATGCAAATAGGTGTTTGAATGAAAAAAAAATATTTGAAAAGGGCTTCCTTCCAAAATATATTTTACTACCTTAAAAGCTTTGGGAAGTCTGTAGTAAAAACCTGTTGAGTTGTATTTCCCAACATTTGTTGCCTATAAACAGTCTTTCATATTAAAATAGAAATTAAATAACTATTATAATAATTAACATTTAATAATTAATATTATAATATAACATATATAATATAATGTTATAATAATAATTTTTTAAAATCTCAAAATAGAATTAAAAAACAGGATTAGAAAATTCTTTCAAATTAACATCTCAACATAGGATTAAAAAAAATAGGCCAACTGGGGATACAAGTTTCATGTAGTAAAGAATATTTTCTCAAATACAGGATATCAGCTCTCTACTCCCAAACATAGAATTAACAAACACATTAAACAACTTCAAGTGTAGTGTCAGAAACATTTTTAAATGCTGTCAAAAACTCATAAAATATACATTATATAATGTGTCAATATTGCAAAATGCTGCATGATACATTAAAACTATCAGATTACAACCACTACCCTATAATCTTCTACTCATATGTTTATGTTTTTGCATTGTATCTGCAAAATGACTCCTGTCATAAATATTATGCATGAGTTATAGAAATATACATACTATAACTGGAACAGTAAAGGATTCTATGAAACAAGAAAGTAATAGCTTCGGATAATGACATTACCGAGATGAGAACTGATTAAAATTTTTAACATCTCTGAACTTTGGAATGAAGGGCAGTGAGAAGGTCATTTTCACCCAGGACCTAATGTTAGAAAGAAAGAAATTGACATTTATTTCTGAGTTCCTCAGGGACAGAAATAAGGACAAAGCGTAGCAGTGCTGGGGAAACACTTGATACAATAGACAGTGGGGAGGAGTTACGTGTTGAGGAAGATGAGCAGGGCACAGTCTGTGAGCAGCTTGGGTAGAACGTGGCTGGCATACTTATCTGTGCCAAGGAGGGGAATGAGATCCCACCCACACTGTCCTAAGGAGGCAAATGGGCTGGGGGAGGGGCAGGCCTTGATGCCAACACACACCATGATAGTCATTTGTGCTTGGCCAATTGCTCATAAGTAATGGCAAACTAAGGTAAATGAACACCTACCTCTTCTGGAAACAGCATTGCCCCCCAAGTCACGTCATGGGCTAGTTCCTCTGTGAGAGTGCTCAATACAATGTAGGTGACCTCTGGGGCCAAGAATGCTTTAACCAGAAGGAGACACCGGGCCACTTTCCATATCCTCTCCTATCCATATCCTATTCATGGCATTCTTAGACTGCAGGAGTATCTTGAATCACTCACCCCGTCAGCTGCCTTGCCTCCACAGGGGGAAAGATGTGTTTTCAAGGAAAGCGCAGCCACAATTTGCTGTCCACCATGGGACCAGACTGAACAGATCAGGTAACTAACTGATGTGTCATTCATGACAAGTATCTTTCTTGATGGTCTCTGTAGTGACAATTTTGTTTTCTTTTAAAACCCAGTCATGTTATGTGAATATATTTTTGTTTTAATCCCAGGTGTGAGATATGGGACAATCTGCTTCAGATTGTCCACAGCTGCTAACTATGGTTGTCTCATGCTCTAGAAGGGGCATGATTTTCGCCAGCTATAGATAATTTAATTCTGGAGACTCTGGAGAGGGTATAGATGGGAAAGTCCTGAGAGGGTCTGTGGTGGCTGCTGCACCCCCCTGCTGCTCCTGGTTGGTGTTTCTGTGGTTTGTCAGAGATGAGAAGAAGACATTGGACTTGTCCCAAGGGACTCAAGGACCCAAATGAGCAGGAAGTAGTCTAAAGAGGTCTACTCTCCCTTCCCCTCTAACCTTCCCTCTTTCCTACCTTCGTCTCCAGCACCACGTGTGCCTGCCTGCACGTTGCCATGTTTCCCACCGTGATGATAATGAATTAAACGTCTGAAAATGTAAGCTAGTCCCAATTAAATGTTTTCCTTTATAAGTGTTGCCACAATCATGATGTCTCTTTACAGCAATAAAACTTTAAGACAGCATCTTTGGAAACTCCTTGTCTTATAATGTTGGATCAGGGCTCTTCCTTTTTTTTTTTAAAAAAAAATGTTTTTATCTTATTACCTTTTATTTTCATTTGATTTATATATTTTTTCTTTCTTTTAATCTTCTCATCCTACAGGTCCTTTGCATACACATTATTGCTTCCAGGTTAGTATTTTTATGGAACTCCTGAGTGTATTCAAGTGGGCTATGGGGCTCTCGAATGTGTAAAGAAGAGAGTCTCTGTTTCTCAGGCCTTCTATTGGGCTCTTTTCCTTCTCTTTGTTTTGTCCAATTCAAACTTGTTAGTTTTGTTTTTATCACGCTAGTCTGTTCTGTTCTTTTCTATTCCAGTCCACTCCCATAGAGGCCTGGTTTCTAATGAGAGACAGAAAGAGGATAGATGCAGATGGGAGAGGAGGTGGGGAAGAACAGGGTAGAAGGATGAATTTATTTAAAATCTATTTTAAATAATTAAAACAACAAAAATAAAAGCATATTGTTAGAAGATAATGTTTCCATGGCCTCTGAAGCCTCTCTTTCTGGTCAGTGATAAATGGAAGTATGCTGGGGCTTGAGACGAGATGCCCAGCAGACAATAAGACACAAAGACTAAGCAGTGGCCACGTAGTGTGCCGAGCACCAAGGCCATGCTAAAGCCTGTGTACTCTCACGATGCAGACACCCAGTGTGGTTTGAGCACTCATGGCTTTTGTAGTAGGATTTCTTCAGTGTATTTGTAAATGCTTTTAGGTACCTGAAGGACTGGATACTCAAAACACAAACAATGATGCCTGTACATGTCTTTTATTATTCACTTCATGTCCCAGAGGGTGAAGATGAGTTTAAGGAAAGAGGACAGTTGAGGCGGGTGTGATGGACTGTCCCTCCACTCAAGTCCCCTTCTGTGGAGGGTAAGTGTTGTTCTGGGTGGCCAGGGGTGCTATGTGCAGATATTCTTGGCCAGCAGCTCCTGAGAAGTTTGTCCCAAGTATAGAGAGCTGTCATAGCTCCTTAGGGTGACTATAGAAAGGATAGTGTATACATAAATATATATGTATACACACACATATATAAAAGTACATAGATTGTAGCTCAAACATTATACCTTCGCGTCTCATGGTTCTAAAGCAGAGATTCTCAACCTGTGGATCACAGCCCCTCTGGGAGGGTTGAATGACCCTTTCACAAGGGTTGCCTAGATCACCAGAGAGCAGATATTTACATTATGAATCATAATAGTAGCAACATTAAGGTTATGAAGTAGCAATGACAATAATGTTATGGTCTGTGGGGTCACCACAACACGAAGAACTGTATTTAAGGGTTGCAGCATTAGGAAGGTTGAGAGCCGCTGTTCTAGAGCCTCAGAAATCCAAGAACAAGGCACTGGCAGATTCTGTCTGGTAAATCATGCTATAGACAGTAGTCTTCCCACTATGTTCTCATGTGGGAAGAGGAGGGATGGCTCTGTGACCTCTTCTGTTAGGACCTAAACCAATTCCTGAGAATTCTGCCTTCATGCCATGATCACCTCTCAAAGGCCTGACCACTTAACAGTATCATGTTGAGGGTTAGGATTGTAGTATCTGAGTTTGGGGGAGATACATCTAGTCAGCCTACACCACATCACTCACCTTACCAAGGTTATACCCGTATGCCTCAGACAGACACATACAATTGCTGAACAGACAGAACAGCCAGCCTGCACCAGTTTAGAACTCTCAACTCAAATGTAGAAACAGAGAAAGCTGGGAACCACCCCTAAGATAAAATCCTCAAAGTTACCAGATTCTAAAAAGAAATCTCCCAGTCAAGTCAGGCCTGCCTATGTCGAGGTCAGGAGCCTGATTAGAACCCGCTTGGGAAATAGAGATGTTGAAGAATACGCTGGAGACATCCGAGCTGATGATCTCCAAAAGCTCAGACATTTATGGAAACAATTATTGCAATGACAATCAGTGACAATGTAGCTTTGGGCACTCCTACCTACAGGGTATAGTGAGGCAGCTAAAGAAATCGTGGAAGTGTAAATGGACAGGCAACAGAGGTGCTACTTACTTTAAGCTCTCAAAATACTTCAAGTAGAAGATCAAGGAGATGAAACTATCTATCTCTCTAAACATGATCCTTGGTGAGCTTTTGGAGTCTGAGTTAATTTTTCACCCTAGAGTCCATTGATTAGAGACAAATCTGGAAATTTCCTCAGAGGGAAGGAACTCACAACACCATAAGAAGTATAAATGGTGATTATTTTTCCAGGGCTGTCCCAATGTTTCATATGCCATTTACTTTGGTAACCATGCAATGGGGCAACAGGAATAGGAACATTCCAGGCAGGTGCTATTAGACACAGTTCAATGGTTACCTCAGTCCTCTTCCAACTAGGGAAGTACATATGGAGTCTTCGTGGAGCCTGGTCAAGGTCTGGATCATGATTTGTGGAGTGGGCTCTGGGGCCTGTCCCATGTCCTTGTCCAGTTCTTGATGATGTTACTGAGATACTTAGTAGCTGGCACAATCCACATACTGGATCTTCTGATGAGTGTCAGACAGAGGTTTTGTGATAGGTAAGACCCAGTGGAATTTTCTGAAACTACCTTCTCTTTTCTGACTCTACCACAGACAAGATCATAAGTTAAAAACAACGTAGTCTCTGAAGCATGTTGAATATTAGTGTTGCTCTTAAAGATCAGAGAGCTAGAGATGAGGTGGTCCTTGTTAGAGTTTAATCCATTAGTCTAAGTCTTAGAAAAACTAGTATTCCTGAAGACTGACAGGAAGCTACTACCAATTCCACCGAGAAAGGTCCTCATCTGAAGCCTCTGTATTAAATGTGATATAATCTTTGCTCGTGCAGAGAGGTATGTGGTATGTGGCCATTGAATTGATGATTTCTCTTCAATCCTAATCAATAAGGTCAATGAGAAATGGTTTGCATCCACAAGGAAGAACCCCAGAATACATACGCAGTTTGCTCCAGGTCTATACTCACTCTCCCAGCCTATATCACAATACAGTTTAGTGAGCTCTGCACTATGTGGGCACCCTATAGGACACTGCCCTGGTCCACGCCATCATTTCCATCTTGGGATTGCACCTGACAATTAGTGACTGGCTAGTACAATGGAGGCCTTGGAATTATACATGTACTCTAATTGGTGGGAAATAAACCTTTTGACAACTTGGTGTCCTGTTTATTATTATTATTATTATTATTATTATTATTATTATTATTATTATTATTAATTTGCTGTAGTAACAACATACCTGACAGAAACAAGATGATGAGGGAGGAAGCATTTCTTTTGGCTCAGAGTTTCAAGGATTTCAGTCTGCTGCAGAGGAGAAGGCATGGCGGAGGAATGGCTTTGTTTTGGCACAGGGATGATATGGTAGAGACTCCACAGGTGGCAAACAGGAAGCAGGAAGCCAGAACCAGGGGTGGATATAACCATCACAGGCAAACTACAGTCAGCCATGCTTCGCCTCACCAAGGGTCCACAGCCTTCCAAAATAGAGCCACCAGCTGGGGAACAAGTGCCCAAAACTTGAACCTATAGGTGACATTCCAGATTTAAACTATAATAGTCTGCCTCTGACTTCCAAGGCCTGCTGGCCATATCATCATGTGAGATTTTTATAGTCTAACTTCAGCAATTCTCAAACTCATAAGAGCCCCAGTCAAAAGTCAAAAGTCAAAAGTCTTTCTTCCTTCCCAAGATTGCTCCAGCTACTGCCACCACCAGTGTCCCACCTCCCAGCTACTAAGAACGATTAACTACAGACATGGGATAGTCTCTTGAGGAGCCTAACCAAACAGATGGATTATATAGACCCTGAAGAAGATGCCATTCATTCTAGTGGGGATATGTACAAAGTCCTAGGCTGGGTGTCAGATAAGAGGCTTATCTTGTCAGATAAGCAACTGATAGAAAAAGGTTATGTTGGGTCATAGCTTTCAGTCCATGATAGATTGGTCCTTCTTGTTCCTCGGTCTGTGGCAAAGCACCACATCATGGAGAATGTGGCAAACCAAAGCTGCTCACCTTGAAGCAGGGCCATGACATCTACTGGTTACATCCTGAACTGTACCCTCCCGAAATAACTTTCAGAATGGCCATTAAAAGGCAGAGCCCAAGTGTCAGCCCAGCCCAGATGGGACACTTTGTGAGAACAGGACAATTGACCTATGAGGATGGATATTTCATACGATTCTTTGCACCAGGGGCAGAAATCCACCGACTTGGAAAGCAAAGGAGAGGATGCAGGAGGTCTCTCTCCTGACCATTTGCAGTAATTCCCTTGTGGAATTTGCACTTCCTGCACTTCTGCTGTGGGACTCTGTGGGGTGGAATCCCACGATTCCAAGAGGGAACTCAGGTTTCAGGGCACACTGAAAGGGTCCTGTTGAACTATGTACCACAACTCCTGTCCCAGCGTTTCTAGGTCTCCAGGACTGATTAGCAGCCAAGAAGGAAAGTCATTATCCCGGCTGGGATAATTGCCTGTGGTTCTCAGAAGTTTACACAGAGATGGTTCCACCTGGAGGTGCAGTCTGGATCCCAAGAGGCTACTGCAATGGGTTTCACCCAGTTGTTTCAATTTCAGTGATGGTTGAACAAGTGTGAGTTTGGTCTAACACCACCCCTCCCACTGCCATGTCTTTTCAGCCCGGTAACTTTCATTGTGTTACTATGGAAGAAACACAGCTGTTTGTCCCAGGGGGCAGACCTAGTCCAGATTTTACTAAACTTATGAAAGGGTATTTGGAGCATGAGTAATCAAATCCTGTTTTTCTACCTTGTAGTGATTGGTTCCTCCATTAAGAGGCTCATGTGGGGTCAAAAGTCACCAGTGAGCATAGTCTCAATTCATTTGTCTTCTAGATACCGAAAGCAATGATTTTCTTAGTCTCTCAATTACTCTTTGTCACTTATACCCTTTTTATAAGGAGAAGTTGTTCTGTGTACTGTTTAATTATCCAGTGGTATAGTTTGCATGGGAAAAAGAGACATAAATACCCAATTCTTTTTAAAATCGGATTTCAAAGCATTGATTGGCTCCCCAGAATCATTCAAGTGTAATCAGTAAGCTATTGTAATTTTTAAAACTTAAGACAAAAAAAAAATTCATGGGGCCAGAGAGATGACTCAGAGGTTAATAGCACTTAGTTGCTCATCCAAAGGACCTTGGTTTGATTCCCAGCACTGACATAGAAGCTTATAACCCTCTGTAACTCCATTCCAGGGAATCTAATATTTTTTTTGGCCTCTACCAGCACCAGGCATGTGCATGGCTCAGAGACATACATATAGACAAACCACACACTCACATAAAATAAAAATAAATCTCAAAAAATGTTAATCATCAACTAAAATAATATTGGTGTCTTGCTATGACTGTCATTGTGCTTGTTTAATTAATTTTCAAGTTGTATGGCAACATTGACTCTTGAGTGCCTTTTCAAGTTAGCTTCTGAATCCTTCTGACAAGACACTAGGCATCTTTGTTACTCTCTTTGTTCTTAGATATGATCAGAGGTTTCTCACCTTAATTCTGTTATCCCTGGGAAGCCCAGGTTGGAAAAGCCGTACTGTGTTAGCTCCAGCTCTAGCTGTAGGGAAAGTGTGGATTCAGTGGGATTCCTAACTGCTGTCCTCATTTGCTGAGAGAAAAGCAAGTGTCCTCAATTAAAGAGAGTGAGGTTACCCCCTGCCGCAGCCTTGAGCTGCACGTAGGAAACAGACCACACAGCAATAGCATACACGGGGCCGTGGATCAGACAGCTATAAACACAGCCTCAGAAGGCACAGATCATGTGTAGTATGGACACAACCAGTTCAGCTTTCCTTCCACATTTCAAATGTGTAGGTTTAATTGTGAAATAGGTCAAGACACACTCACAGGTTCAGTCCATCCATGAACTGTAGGATACTTCCAAGGAAGAGTTCAGACTGGTGCGATTCCCGGTCCCTAACTCAGGAAGTCTGGGCTTATCATGGAGTGCTCAGCATGTGACGTGACATCTGTAGGAATGGCAATGAGACTCCAAGAAGAATCCAGATGTGTACAGTCCAGAGCCTGGGCACCCACTCTGCCTCATCACACCCGGGAGTGGTGGGGGCAGCGTCAGGGGCTCTTCTCACATTGGAAAGGCGGATTCCACTTGACCTGGACTCTTAGGCTGGTTATCAGGATCAGCAGTTTCCTTCTACTCTTCCTTTATTTTACAAAAGGACCGAGAAGTTCAGGTTATCACCACAGTCCCTTCGCTCTTCTCATCTGTCATTTTTAAAATGAAGTTCGTTTTATGTAAAGAGTGTAAAAGCTAGAAGTGGGGGGTACTTCATCCAAGTTAAACCAGCTGGCAAGTGCACACAGAGCAGCTCAAGTGTTCTTGGCTGGAGAAGCCATCAGTGACGGATGTTTATGTGACTGCCATTTTCTACCTCGGGGACTAAGGAATAACACAAAAGAGATGTTGAGCTGGTAACATGACTTCTGAGGCCTCTGCAGTGTTTCTGCTCTTGGTTCTCACCTGTTGTAAAGCTTGATTTTTTTTTTCAAAAAAAAAAAAAAAAAAAAAAAAACCAACAACAAAAAAAACCCCTACTCTTGAATTCCCTAAAATAACCAAGAATTGTAATAATGCTTAAGATAGCTTAGATAAAGTTCTATTTCTTGAAACCCAAAAGTACTCCCAATAAAATGTGATTTTTCCTGGGGTTAGCGGGACTCTGGGAGAGTCAATTCGTGATAGGTCTGGCACGGAGTGCTAATGTGTGTTTTGAGAACAGGGGGAACGAGTTGAAATCTAGGGCTAAGTCTGGATAATGATGACATTTCCCTGCTTTGGCCTATACAGCCTGGAGGCCTCCAGCTTGTAGCAGAGAAAGGAAATCTCAGAGAAACTGCAAACCCACCAACTATGTTCTTTCTCTGGGCAAACAGGCACGTTCATTCTGCATGCCAGATTGAGGTACTGTCGCTTAAAATCTTGAAGTTCCCAAGACTTGAATCCTGAGTGGAAAATTGGACCCCCCAAGGCTCGTGGCTGCTGGCCTTGAGTTAAGTGTCACCCTTTGTTCTTACCATGGGAAGTTCAATTTAGAGCAATTTGGAGTGATTCTCTCCAGTCTCGGGGCATCATTAGGTATTTCCAGGCTGGTGGTTAGCTTGGTAAAAACCACTTCCCCATATTAGAAGATCACAGGGACTATTGAAAAGACATCACAGAGTGTGTGATTTTAAGCAAGTCATAGTTTTCAGATTACCAGTATTTTCAGACAGTTTAAAAAGTGCTCGTATCTTGTGTATAAACACAATCTATATAGTAAGGCTCACCTTGACCTTGGAAAACGTCTCTTTAGTGCAGCATGGAAATGTGCTTTCCTTGGGTATCACAGGATATTCAGGAACATTTTGTTTTATTTTATTTTTTCATATAGCTCAGACGTAAACCAATTACTGTGAACCTTGGTGAACAACTCTGGACCACAGCTTAGAGCTAATACCTCCTTTAGCGAGCTTCTCTTTTAGCATGCAGCAGTGATGGTTTTTTATTATTTGTACGTGTTCACCATTGATTGGCTCTCCTTCTAATGCTGTAAGATCAGTGCTCTTGGATGACGTCCGTGTTGGCGGATTTTCAGACTCTGAGCTCTTAGTGTGATAAACGGTGTACAATACCACCACAGGGATTTCAGCAGATTTACATAGATAGCAGTCACCACCACGGGCTACATCAGTGCCAAAATACCAATGTGCCCCGAACTATGCAGACATGCACACTCATTTTATTTGTGACAGTGCCAGGAACAGAACCCAGGGCCTGATACACACTTACCAACGGAATCACATCCCAAGCCTAACACCCATGGTTCACAGAAGAAGCTTGCCTTTCAAACTGCATCTATCCAAATGAATTTTCCTCCATTTTCCAAGGTGCATTTAGGCAATGAGAGCCACTTTGGGAAAAACTCTACATTTCCTAAAATGTTTTTACTTAGAGATAGAATCTCTCTGTGTAGCTAATGCTGCCTGTTGCTGTTCTCCAGGCTAGCTGGCTCAAGAGGTCTCGGGAAATTCTCCAGACTTTCTTTCATCTCACTGTAGAAGTGTTGGGGTTATAAAAGCCGCTGTGTCAGGCTTTTTATGTGAATTCCAGAGACAGAACTCCAGTTTTCAGGCTTTTATGGTAAGTGGTTTTCCCATCTGAGCCATCACCGGCACAGTTTGTTGACTTTGAACCAATACATCTTAACTGGGTTGTTTCCGAGGTTGGTTGTTTCCAGTGTTGCCCTGTATCACTGCAGACCTTTCAACGGTCTGCTTTTCTAATCTGTGCTCCTGGACTGCGGCCTGGGCATCGCA
Source organism: Rhabdomys pumilio (assembly GCA_030674055.1). Taxonomy (NCBI): domain Eukaryota; kingdom Metazoa; phylum Chordata; class Mammalia; order Rodentia; family Muridae; genus Rhabdomys; species Rhabdomys pumilio. The sequence continues at coordinate 142,397,956 of JANHMN010000002.1, read as the reverse complement.
TTACAATGTAGATTCACCTTCTAGGTCTCAGCCAGAGTCTGTGAATTTCCCATGAGCTCTAGTCATGCCGGTCCACTCATTGATGTAAGATCTTAAGCCTCAGAAAATATTCTAAGATCATTTTTTTATGCTGCTCCTTCTTTTCTTGAGGCAGGGTCTTGTCATGTAGCCCAGGCTGGTCTTAAACATGTCCTCATTTGGCCTCAAGTGTAACTTGGAGTGGTAGAGTTACAGCCTATGTCCAACAATAGTCTGCCTTTCTCTCTCTCTCTCTCCCTCCCTCTCTCTCTCTCTCTCTCTTTCTTTCTTTCTTTTTCTTTCTTCAAGGTCTCACTCCATGTCTCAGGCTGTCCTGGAATTCATTATGTAGCCCAGGTTGACCTTCAATTTACATTGATCTTCTTGCCTCAGCTTCTTGAGAATTAGGATTACAAGTCTGAGCCACAAAAACATCCAGCTTTCTGTTGCGTTAATTATTTAAAATGGCGTTTTCCTGGGCCGACTATCTAAGTGGCAGCATCTCTGCTTAGCTCTGCCGCCATGCTCCATGGCCAGAGGCCACATGCGCACTGCAGCTAGAAATGGCCAGCCAGAAACACCAGCCCTTCCACCCACAAGACACCAGCGTGGGAGATGGCTCTGCCAATCTTCCATGCTGTCTCCACAAGGCTGGGCTGAGCCCAGACCATCCAGCCATCCACATGGTACCTGGTAGGAATCAGACTCTAACGCTTAATGATTAACCAAAGGTTTTATATATTTGGTAATGCTATTCAATAAACAAGATACTCACATAATTAGAAGTGTTTCCCAATTAACTAACCTAGATATAGGTTGTTACCCAGGACTGCTCTCGTTGCAAGTATGGTTCTTCATCCTCCTCTATCTGTCTCCAGCTCCTCCTCTTCCTCTCCTTACTCCTCCCACCTTAGCTCCTCCCAACTTGCCAGGAAAATTCCCACTACAGCTTTCTACTTTCCTGCTACAGCTTTATACTTTAATTATAATTTTGTGAGGGGAATTATTTTAAAAGAAAAAAAATACTATTTAATTTCCAAAAATCTCTTAGTGACATGTTGTTTGTGATGGTTAATGAGACAAATATGATAGCATTTTTCCAGCTGCGCATTGCATTTCTACCACTTAGAAACTCATTGTTATTGTGATACATAGTACTCATTGTGATACATAGTAGCAGTTACTTCCGGCCTACCCATGCAAGTGCAGGAAAGGAGTCTGGGTTCTATGGTTTTGAATCAAGATCAGGATATTATAATTAACAAAGTTAAAATGCTTGATATACATCAATGGCTGAAAAGTCATTCTCTCAAAATATGTGACAATGTTTTTAACTCAGTTTTTGATTTCACTTTGAGTTCATAAAGTCGGGTCTCTAAGTACTGGGAGAACTCACATCTGTGTATATAATTTTGGAGAGCTTTTTATTTAATGACAGACAGGTGAGCTTTTCCCCTTCACAGTACAAAGTTCAATAAAGCTGATTAAAAATTCATAGGAGTAGAAAAAAATTGTCTTGTGAATTCAAAAGTTTGCATTTTTTTAATCCCATCATTTTTTTTCTTTAGACAAAAGCTCATAAGAAATCTCGATTACATTCCTACGAGAAACTAACTATATTTTATTCAAGACTCTGTTTTGGCTTAAGTTAACGATAAAGGGTACATTGGACAAATGTGTTTAGTAAGATGAAAGTTGAATGAAACCTATTTTTGACTTCATTGCTTTTTAAAATACATTCAGTGGAGGAGTTTGTTGGATAAAAGCTCTGACACACGTCAGGAATGCTGAGTCACTTAAAAGAGGAGAAAGTCCCACCGTTAACTTAAGCCAAAACAGAGTCTTGAATTAGAAGTAATATTCCAGTGAAACATATAATCATTGTTTCAATATCTACTGAAAATTAAGACTTCTTTTCCTTTCCCCCTGGCCACAGCCTGCTCAACACAGGTCATCTACTATGGCAAGGGGATACAGGATCCTCTTCTTATGCTCCATTTTCTTTCAGAGCATCAGGAGGTGGAAAGGGAAGGGCAGAGAGGACCTAGCCGGTGCTTCACAGCCAATCATTCCCTCCTTGTGGTGTTGGCAGGTTCTTTATAGCTTCCTGTGCAAAGTCGCTGTGGTGTCTAGCCTGGGAGAGGGGCCCAGCTGTTACCCCTCCTAGTGATCCACACTTTGCATAGTTTGTTTCCTGGACACTTCACTCCACAAGGCTTGTAGAGTCTTGCAACTCTCACAGGTTCTCTGGGAGCAGAATTAAAAATGGTGGTAGCTGATCTGTTTCCTGGCAGAAAAACACCACCATTCCTAATTCCACCGTCTACGCTTTTAACTATAGATAGCCTCCTTACAGATATAGAGCTACCTGGTTTTTGTGATTCTGAGATTCCACATGGTGGAAATAAAAATCTCATATTTTTAGGACCTTTGATGCTTTCGTTGTAAGTTCAACTTTATTATTATTACCCTATTAACTTAAATTATGATTTATCTCTGCAAATATAATCACTTCCTAGCCCACAGATCTGCACTAAACTATTTTCTTATGTTTTAGTGTTCTCATTTGGACCCAGTAATTCTTTGATGCAGATGGGGGCTGTTCATGACACTACAGGGTTCCTAGCAACATCCCTGACCAGCATCAAGTACCACTCCTAACCCTAGGTAACATTAACAATAGATCCAGATTTAGATAAATGTCCTCTGGGGTGGGACTAGGGGATCAAATCATTCCTATGTGAGACCCACCACCATAAACGCATGATTACAAGGCTAAGAGCAAACATGTGCCACATATGACCTACACCAGAATGAGGCCCAGACCTCTACTTCACAAACCCAGGGGCCACTCCTAGAAGTCAAGCTGATTACTTGGTAGCACAAAGTCCCTGTCCTAGGATTGAAAAGGACCTGGGTTTTCTGACCCTCACACAACACTCATTGTGAGGATGGGGACACATGATTATTAATTTTCAACAGCACTACTAATTTTAAAGTACCTATGCTTGGAATTTTCTGTGCCAAAATTAGACCATGGAAAAACCTTATCTAATTAGTTAGTGAATAGCACTGAATTAAAATTGGACACTATAATTAATCAATGCTAAATTGTAGTCAAACCCATTACCCTTGAGTAGATTATCTGTGTGACCCACTGTCCCCTTCTGACATCTCGAGCCAGGGGCTGCAGATACTGATTGGAGACCTTGGGGAAGGGGAGGGGCTGGACTCTGAGTGGCAGTAAATCATGTCGAGTTGTCTGTGGTTTGTTTCTGTCTGTGTCACTGTTCTCTTCCACGAACAAAGCTAATTGAGAACCGACACTGCAGACTTTTATTAGAGGAGACTAGAGGTAGGAAAATATATCCAGAACAAACAAAAATTATTCAATTGTCTAGTCTAACTTTGGTCAGCTTCGGGTTTGAGTGATCAAATTGCCTGTTGTATTTTTTGTAGAGTGTTCTCCAAGTTGAATGATTAGTGTGTGTATATGTATGTATGTAGTATGTATGTATGTAGTATGTATGTGTGTGTATGTGTATGTATGTATGTGTGTGTATATATGTGTGTGTGTATATGTGTGTGTATGTGTGTGTGTATGTGTGTGTGTGTGTATGTGTGTGTATGTGTGTGTGTGTGTGTGTATGTGTGTGTGTGTGTGTGTGTGTGTGTGTGTATGTGTGTATGTTCCTGCCACTACAGCATATACATGAAGGTCAGGGAAAAACTTGTGGAAGTTAGTTCTCCCCTTTATCAACCATGTGGCTTCTAGGGATCCAACTCTTGGTTTCAAGTACCTTTACAAACTAACCCATGTCTCTGACCCCAAATTATTATTATTTTTAAATAGCTGAATGAAACAAATGCTTTTCACAGATTTGTTTTTAGCAGTGTCTTCTGTGACAGTTTCAGGGTCAAACTATGTGGTTTGTCCCACAGACCGAATTTCACTTCTGAACTCCGCTCCAAATGATGGTGAGTTAATTGTTCAAGGCTAGTTGAATGGAGGTCAGCCCTCACTCACATGTCTGAGTCTGGGTTCACTGTGACCTACTGCTCATCCCGTACAGCCTTCTTCTTCCAGGCCTATCTGTGGTGATCCAGTCTCCTCTGATAGAAATCACCAGAAGTCTTCATCACACTAATTTTTAAAATGTAAATGATTTGAAATGTAAAAAAAAAAAAAAAAAAAAAAAAAAGAAAGAAATGCATTTCCCAAACCCATCCTTGGTGTCAGGCTCTGTACTAACATGTCTGTGTTTTTTAATCCTGGTGAGAGCCTTCCTCACTTTGAAGAAGACATTGTTTCCTTTCTGATACTAGTCAACCTGCCCAAGATTCTCCAGATGTTAACAGGGGTTGGGGGCTCTGAGGTGCCCTGAAAGTTCCTGCCCTCTTTTCTTGACTGTGACATGGCTCTTGTCCCCTCATTGGAATGTTGGTATGGTGGGTAACTTTAATTGCCAAGTTAATTCAATCTAAAAGGACCAGGAAGAGAACTCTCAAGGAGGGATTGCCTGTGGGGATGTCTGTGAGCAATGGGATGATGTTAATAATTGAGTGGGAAGACATCACAGATGGGTGGACCGCACAGTTCAGCCTGTGGAGGAGAGGGGAGCCTGGGCTGTGTAAGTAAGGATGTAAGCATCCTTGCGCTTCTGACTCTCTGTGGCTGTGGGTGTGATGTGACTTTGTTCCTGATGCTTTGACCTACCTGCTGTTGTGGATTGTAACCTGGAATTGTGAGCCAAAGTATTTACAGTTCCAGTATAATTATATATTATAGTTATAAATTAACTTTGATGAAGTTAATACATGTTTGGGGCGGGGGGGGGGGGGGGAGACATAGTGAATATGGGTAATCTACTTCCTCCTGTTTCTATCCTTTTTTCTCCAGAGTCAGGCACTTTCAAATCTCTCTTGTTTCTTCTGTTATTTGGTCTTTTATTTTCAAATAATAATCTACACTGTCAACTCATGGGTTTGTCCTACCTATTAATGTTTTTATAGACCAGATATCAGTTCAGCTTTCTGTCTTTCTTTCCTCCCCATCTACATCCCTTAAACTGACTCTGTCTATTCTAGCTGTTATGACAGAAGACCTTAGACAAGGTAATTTGGAAACAACAGAAATGTATTTCTCAGATGAATATGGTGTCGTGTGTTTGTTATCATAGTACTTGGAAGCAGTTAGGAAGAGTAGGAGTTTAAGGTCATCCTCAGCTACATAGAGTGTTCCAGCCTGGGCTACCAGTCCCTATTTCAAAAAGAAAAGTATTTCTTACAGTTTGGAGAGGCTTGGAAATCTAAGATTAAGGTGCTGGCATCTTCAGTGTCTGATGCAGTGTCTTCCTCAAAGATGGTCACATGTAGGTGCCCTGATCTTGCTGGAGAGGAGAACAAAGGAAAGGCCTAAGGTAATTCTCTCTAGTGCTTCCATAAGCCCAATCCATTGGCAAAGATGCTGCTTCATGACTGACTCACTGCTCAAAAGTGTTAACACAGGTTATAATGGAGATTAAACTTCATGACTTTTGGAGGGGACACTTTCAAACCGTAGTACATACCAACATAATTATTTTAGTCCAATTAATAGTGTTTACATTGTCAGAACTGCAAAAAAAAAATATTGTTCATCTAGTCAACATATGTAGTAGGAGCCAGAGAGGTGGCTCATTGATTAACCTCAATAAGCATGAGGACCTGAGTTCAAGACCCCAACAGTCACCTAAAAAGGTAGGTATGTCCTCATGTGCCTATCACCCCTGTCCCTATGCATGACAACAGGAGTCTTCCTGGGGCTTGCTGCTGAGTCCTGGCTCCAGAGTCATTAAAAAACCCTGTCTTAAGGACATTAGGAGAAAGTGATATAGCAGGACACATGACATCTTTTGTGAGCGTGCACAATATGTGCATACAATGTACACATATACCACTCACACACGTGCATATATGCACATAGACATTATTTGTACACCAAAAATTAAAAATAATATATAATAATGTCTTATAACTAATTTTTCAGTGTGGTTGATGATGATGATGATGGTGATGATGATTCAATTTGTCACAAGCTAAAGTCATCTGGTAAGAGGGACTGTCAGTTGAGGAACTGACTCTGCCAGATTGGCCCATATGCAAACCTGCATGGCATTTTCTTGATTAATGACTGATGTGAGAGGCTCCGCCCACTGGGGACAGTTCCACCCTTGTGCAGGTAGTCTGAATAGTGTAAGACAGCGGACTGAGCCAGGCTGGCTTCCTCCATGACCTCTGCTTCAGTTCCTGCCTTCAGGTTCCTGCCCTGACCACGATGGACCACAACGGTAAGATGAAATAAACCCTCTCTGCGCAAGCTGTGTTTGGTCATGACGTTTACCACAGCAATAGAAAGCAAATTCGGACGCTTCTACCACTGTTTCCTTCTTACTGGATTTATCTCTATTTTTCAGTTGCTTCATTGTAAGTAGAGATCATTATGTTTCTCCAAATCTGCTAACACATCTGTCCATCAACGTCAATAAACAATCTATTCCAAATGCTCGTTTCTGTTTCCTTTGTACAAAACTCCTGCCACCAAGACCTCCATCCTCCATCCAGCCTGGACCGGGTGCTCTTTGTATGTAAGAAGCATCTCTGCCGCAGCTCACCACCCTTCCATGTTGGTTACCTCAGTTTACAGAGAATATCATCAGCAAACAAGCGCCTAAGAGAGGGAACATGGGCAGCAACTACCTTCAGATTACTTTGTCTATTTAAAAAAGAAATCGTTCCAGCCTCATTCCAATTGATTGAATACTAAGTGAAGTATGAAATTCTAAACAATAATGACTTTTCTGGTGAACTTTGACTGTATTTGCCTGTGCCTCCTGGCATCTAGTAGAAATTTTATGTTTTTCTTAGTCTCGCTTGTTATGTGTATTTTTTTTTCCTTTCTAAAATCTCTTATTTCATTGGGTTTTTTTTTTTTTTTTGATGTTCTAAAATTTAAGATTACTGTGCCTGTTAATTTGTTTTTTAAAAGCATGTTAAAAGGTACTCTGAGAAGAGGCATGAGGTTCCAGAATTTCTGACGCCATTATAAAGAACACTGGCTGCTCTTCCAGAGGATGTAAGTTCAGTTCCTAGAAGTGGCTCTCAACCACTAAGAACTCCAACTCCAGGGCCTTTGCAATCTCTTGTACTCATGTGTACATTCACACACACACACACACACACACACACACACACACACACACACACTAAGAAGAAAAAAAGAAATATTCCTTTGGGAGAAGGCAGGTAGGGTGCTCATGGAAAAATGTTCAAAGGAAATAGAACTTTAAAATATTGAAAAATCCTCAAGATATTTTTGGTTCCTTTAGAGGAGTGGGGTCCCAGTCAAGGGCTGTTCTGCCATGTAGGAATCGTCTGTCAGTCTGGAGATGACTCTGCCATCAATGGGTACAGATCAGGTGTCACATTTGGATATACAATGTCCCCAGAAGGTTCATCTATTAAAAGCTTGGCTGCAGCTAGTGGGGCTTTGGGGAAGATGCTAGGTCATAAGGGCTCTGACTTCATCAATAGATTTCTTTGCTGATGACATCATCACGATGGCATGGTTGGGAGGTGATGGGATTAGGAGACAGGGCCTGCTTGGAGGAAGTAGGTCTCTGGGAGTGACCTTTGAAGGACACATTGTTGCCTGCAGTTCCTTTTTTTTTTTCTTTTTTTTCTTTTTTGCTCTGCTTCATGGTACAGTGAGCAACTTTGCTCCTCTCACATGGTCCTGCTCCTCTGTCTCACCACAGGCTCCCAGCAGTGGGGTTACATGCTCCCTCACCACAGGCTCCCAGCAGTGGGGTTACATGCTCCCTCACCACAGGCTCCCAGCAGTGGGGTTACATGCTCACGGATGAAAACATCAGAGGCTAGGAGCCCAAATAGAGCTTCCTCTGCTGACCAGTGTTCTCAGGTGTTTTGTTGCAGCAATGAAAAGCTATCTAACTGAGAATACTGCCAAAAAGTCTCTTAATCTTTGCTTGGAGTGATGGTAACACCTGGAACCAGCCCACAGGCAACTGAGGCAGGAGGATTGCTTGGGAGTCCAAGGCCACCCTGGGCCACATAGCAAGTTACAACAAAACATCCCAAAACCAAAGGTGTCTTGGAGACCCTTCTGCAGCAAATAAATATCAAATCCAAACTGTCAACAGAGCAGTGACTGAGAAGCCCTGCTTTAAAGAGTTCAAGACCCTTTGTTCCTATAAACGCCCCAGTCATAAGGTTGGTTTCCTTTTGCATTCAACTATCCATTCTGCACGTATCTGGTTGCATGCCTACAAGTTCTAAGTACCACACCTGCTCGCACAGAACTTGGAATAATAAATGAGCTTGCTTTTTATTTTTGATGCGTGTAGAGAGTCTACAAAATATAGTATTTTCCTCTACAATTTAGAAATGCACAAAGTTCTTCATGTTAAAACATGACTTCTGCAGGCTTTGCTACATTTGAGTCTTGTTTCCTGACACCCTTAGCCTCTCCTAGTCAGTGTCTGAATGGTGTGAGGCAGGATGCTGATTGAGTTTGCCAAAAGGACAGGAATCTAGGAACACCATGTCTCCGTTCCAGAAGGAGGTAGGATCCTAGGTGTAGATGCAGGATTCTAGGCTTATGCAGACAAGAGAAACTCATGTCTCTGGGATGCATGGAGGGGGTGTACTGTTGTTTTCTTGCTTGCTTTTGGTGCTGGAGATGTTCCAGGTCAAGCGTGCTAAGTACAGACTCTGCCCCTGGGCTTGACCTCCAGCCCCAGAGTAATGCAGCACTTTAATAAGATCCCCAGGTGAGACGCTTACTTTCTAGCATCTGAAACTCTCTAGCCTAGGTTCTGTGTGTTTGTGAAAATGAATGTGTATGTTTGGATGCAGATATTCCCCTATATTAGGAATAAAATGAAGTGGCTCTGGATTGAGATCAATTTGACGTATAGGTTGATCCTTTATTAGCTGTATGACACTGAAGGAATTAATGGCCCCGTGTCTTTGATTTGAGTCCCGATTTCCATATTTTTAAAACAGCAGTAATAACATACATTGCATAGGAGGTGTGTTGGGCTCCATATGAAATGCTTACACAGTTTGGCACATAGTCACTACCCAATAACACAGCTATGAAGAGCCTCAAGATCATCTTATGATCCCAAGAGAAAAATTCTTAATCTAACTTTCATGAACAGCAAGATCAGATTGTTGGTTACATTCCTGGAGCTCTTCATCCCAGATTTAATACACATACACGTTCAGATATTACACACACACACACACACACACACACACACACACACACACACACAGCTCACACTCTCACATATCTATACCTTTATACTCCCCCTGCAACTCCCAAGCAGGTTTTGCCCATAGTTCCCGGCATGGTAGGATTTTCTTTGTTCTGGGCCAGCTGTGCACTCACGACATCTCTGCAGATGACCTACTAGACTCAAGCAGTTGGCCTAGCGTTTAGTTCCTCTGGGATGGTACAGTGCAGTTTTAACAGTGACAAGTGGGCAGAGTTGGGGACTGGGGGCCAAGAGCAGACGGTAGAGAGTAGAGGCAGAATAGTCAATGTCTTTATTCTGGGTTGGCCAGAGCTGAAACCCCCCCACCATCTTTCCTCACTGTGGCCTATGGTGCCAGGGTTGGGGGTGAGGTAAGGATGGAGCACCCTCAAGTCTGAAGAAGCATAGAGTGTAATCAGAGCCAGGCACAGAGAGCCCTCCACGGGCTCTTCCAATCACAATGTTGTGATTAGTCACACTTCCTGCTTGGAAAACAGGCAGATATTAGAAAGGGAAATCCTACCGTGAGGTTTGGATGGGATTTCAAATAAGTCTTTTTTTTTTTTGCAAATAAGATTAAAAGCAGAAGTGGGAAAGGCAAGCCAGCCAGAGCTTCTCTGTAGGTCTTGTTGTGTCTTAGAGGAGAGGATGCTGGGAGGCCCTGGAGTTCTGGCTCCCTGTGACCTCAAGATTGGTCAGACTTTCCTATCCAACAGATGCTGACCAGCAGTCCCAGATGGCGGCTGTTGAGTTGTGGGTAAAGAGTCGAAAGGGCTTTGGTGGAAGGAGACCTTTGTTCAGGTTTGCTGGAGTCAGTCAGCATCAGAGGCATTTCTACAGAGAGAGCTAGGGGAATTAGCTGGGCAACCACCTTCCCTGTGCTAGTTTTGGTTTCTTCTTGTGTAAATTGGGACGATCACAGGATTTATTTCACAGGGCCATTGTGCTGTGGGAGCATATGCCTAGAGAGGACCTAAACCAGGGCCCGACCCATGGCTGGCCTTCAGGAAGCCTGGACTACAATTCTCCAGAGGACTGCGTCAGTACTGTAGGCCAAACGTTTGTGGCCTGGCTTGCGAAAGTTCATGGCTTTCTATTACATTTTGAGGTTTAAAAGAATGACTTCTTTATAGACTCAAACATTTCCTGGAAATACAAATGTACCTTTTAAAACTCAGTCCTGACAGGTAGCAGAGGTATCCTGCTGTGAAGGTAGTGATGACCTGCGTGTTGAAAGAAAACGCGTTTGCGTTTAATGCTTGGCCCACAAAGAGGTTCCTGCGCTTGAACTTTAAACTTTACAGAGGAACAATAAAACACACCGGACCAAAGTTCCTCAGCTCCCCTGCCACCTACAGATGGGGTCACAGGTCTCTTAGTTTCTCTTTGGACTTGAGGAAGTCATGGACTTTGGGATAACCTTTCTGAAGAGTCTTATCTGTACATTTTTTTTTTGCCTGAGGGCTTTGGGGGAAACAGAATCCAACCATATGGACTTGGTAAAGGAAGAATGCGCAAATGTTCTGGTGTTTTCTTCATCTAGAAGTAAACTGAAGGCTGTTGTTTGAAAAATATGTATATGTACTGTTTAAAAAGTACATATATGTATATGTGTGTGTATGTATGTGTATATAATGTACACATAGCTATTAAAGAAGAAAATGGTAATCATAAGAAGACAATGAAATGATCAGATCACAGAAAAGTTACTTGCTCTGATTAAAAGCACCAATAAAACGCGCCGTGACTCGATAACTGCTTCATTTAGCACTTGACATGTAATGGATTTTTTTTTTCACAGCATAATATCTCCATTGGAATATAATTATTTTACAGATCGCTCAACTGAATACTCTTCCATACATGCTGTTGGGGGGACTCACCCCTGCTGATCATCACGCTATCATGTCAACGTGCACAGCTGACGGACACATGAGAGACGTGGCGGCCACGCTTGGAGCAGAGAAAAGAGTTTGTTGCACAGCAATTACCCTAATGCATTTTTAAAAGCATAATGAAATAAAAAAAAATCATTTCATTTGCTGAAAATATATTTTAGGTGCTTCAGTAAAGCAGTAACAGAATATTTTGATTGTCAGGTTTATTCCCTCCCCTCTTTGAAAGTTAGATAATTACATTTACCAGTTAAAGAATTGGCATTTAAAAATAATATTTTGTCTAAATGTTTAAAGATGTCTATTAAAAATGTATACCGAACATGACAGCGGTCTTTTTATGCTGTAATTCTAGTCAGTGGTCTGAAAAGAATTAAGATGGAAAAATGTACATTTATTCAGTGCTTGCTGGGGAGCCAGGAGTCTGTGGTGTACATTGTGGTTTTAAAGATAGCTCTATTTTTGCTGATTTAGAGTCACAGAGGAAGGGTCTGTGGTTACCTGTGTGCTGTATTTAGTTTCTCTAGCAATCTTTCCATGGGGAGGACCCCACAGTATTCTGGGGACACTCTATCTCATACGAGAATAGACAGAAAAGTAAAGAAGACACAGAACAGCTGAAGGTCCCCATCTATTTAGGATTCTTCTTTGTCTGGTATATGTGCAATCAGTGTGCTCATGTAGGGTGTTGGAATTCTGAAATATCTGCTCACCTGCTGGCAAAAGTCCTTTCTTTGACATTGTGTGCGACCTGGAGTCTTTGCCCGAGGCTCTCTGGGTGGCTGGATCAACAGTCCATGGTTCCATACTTACAAAGCTCTCTTCTGCCGGCCAGGCTGGCTTCCACTCCAGTAGGTGGCTGCCTGGGCCATGGCTTCTCAGTCTCTCACCAGTTGAGACGATCTAAATTTAGCACATGAACAACTGAGATACTGAAAATCACTGTGCAGAAGTTGTGTGTGACCCTGCAGTCCATGGTACTCTGGCCCTAAGTGAAGAGAACAAGTCCGGCAGCTAGTGTTGTAGAGAGCCCCCAGTCTGTTGAAAGGTTGCTTTTTTTCCCAAAGGAACATTTAGAAGGCCATACCTTCTTTCTCCTTGGTCTCCAGTGGGCTTCAACATTCCTAATGCTGTGACCCTTTAATAGAGTTACTCATGTTGTGGTGACCCCCAACCGTAAAACTGCTGTCATTGCTACTTCATAACTGTAATCTTGCTACTGCTATGAATTGTAATGTAAATGTCTGATAAGCAGGATATTTGATATGTGGCCCCTGTAAAAGACTCATTCAACCACCACCCCAAAGGTTGAGAGACGCTGAGACTCTAACTGCATCTTCAAACCTCTCATTGTCTGTGAAAACCCAATAGGATAGGCCGCAAATATAGCTCAGTAGTACAGTATTCAGATAGTATGCACAGAAGCCTTAGGCTCAATTCCTGTACCCCTTCTATCCCCTCTTGTCACCTCCCATCCATCCACCATAATCTTTCCTGGGACATCTATTTACCTGTCACTCTGCTCATAACTCAAGAACCTACGTGTCTTTCAGAGTGAGAGTCCTCAGAGTAGAAATGTAACCTCAGCTTCTGTATCTACCTATACATTTATTGTATATATGCTATACAAACGCCACCAGCATACTGATGCATATCTGAGGTCCAGTCCAGCCCCTGGGGAAGCAGAGGCAGGAGGATTGTCAGTTCTGGGCCAGAGTGGGATGTACAGGAAGACTCTATTTTTTAAAAAAGAGAAAAGACAAAAGGCTATAGTTTATAATAATAATAAAGATTTTAATGTTTTCTGCCTTTCTGGGGATGGACAATGCCGAATGTGAAGTGTCTCATTGGCCACTCCAATCTGACTAAAAGGCATATTTTGAATGAGACTCTGCTGTGACAGCCCCAGGTGAGGCCATGACTTCTGGCCAAGACATACTTTTCATAGTCGTTCTGTGTGTACTTTTTCTGGTCCTCTGAGAACTGGCTTGTGGAAACCCTCCCCCCACAGGCCCCCCCTCCCTCTCAGGCCCCCACTCCTTCTCAGGCCCCCACTCCTTCTCAGGCCCCCACTCCCCTGCTTTCTTTTCAAGCACTTAGAACTTTGTGCTGTCATGACTGAGCTAAGTGGTAAATGTTTTTTCTGGCACTCTCTAACTTCCCTGAGGACAATCACTTAGGATTTATAACAATCTTAATAAAGAATTAATTGAGTACATCGTTGTGACTAGGGAAATTTATTTCAAATTAGAATTTTTAAGGAAAGTAATTTTTATTTGTACCCATGACAAAGTAATTAGTGATAGTTGTTTTGTGTAAGAGATGCGTTTCAGAAGGCTTTTTAAACAAGGTATCATTTATTACGGTGGAGCCTGTGAGAGGGACTCTTTGTCCCGGACAATAGTCTTTTAGCCTTGTTAGTGTCTTATTCTATATAAATGCGCCTAATTGTTACAGTTGCTAAACAGAGCCCGTCCCTCCAGTGTGCTCATTTAGCTGTGGGAGGCATAATAGGAGCTGCATCTGAAATTTACAGCAATCTCGCATTTTCTTTCTTCAGACATTTCCCCCCCTTGTTGCCAGCAGCTCTGAGGAAGCACAGCTATTCCTCCATTGTTGGGGGGCAGCTGTCTCTCTGTGTTCATGCTCCGTGCCCACCAACCAGGCAGATGGTGACTGGTAGCTGAGGCATGTCTTCTGCACACAGGACCCACTTTGTTGGCTTTGGGGAGCACAGCTGCCACGCTGTTAGGAGGGTGCCGGGGAGGCACTGCCTGCATTTCAGATGCGGTAGCTCTTGTAAAGAGGCATGTGTTTGGAAAGGGTGCTTGGGGTCTCTGGAGCATTGAATAGACACTTGCATATTCAAACTGCCAGAGCTGTGTGAAAATATGGATTGCTATTAATTAGAATTTTGGATAGGAATCAGGCAGGAGGTGTGTTGCAAGGACGAGGGTAACCGTTCTACCAGAGCCGCATGCTAATGTCTTCTTGATGCCAGAGCCTAGCACAGAATCAAAGACAGTACCCTGCAGCCTTTCTCAGTTGAGCTAAGGTCTAGCTCACTTCCATCTTCGCCTGTGTGGAGCCTTCGTGCAAGTCAAATCCATTCCGAAGAGGTTTGGGTAAAGCACTCAGTTACCTAGACAGAGGCTCATTCTGCTGTACGTGGAGAGCCTGACACTCAGTGGCTGGGTGTGCCACTGACTGGCACATTGTATCTCCCTATATTATGAGAATTGTAACAGTTTGTTTTATGACATTTTTCCCCCTTTTTGAGACGGGCTGTTACTATGTGGGGTGGGACTCATCTCCCAAGCTTCCGAGGTGTGGCTTCAGATCTGTTTTCTCACCCTTCCATACCCTTGCTACTTCCAAGGATCATCAAAGATTCTTAATCAAGAGACATAAATTTCAAAACAGCTCACAATTCCTATATCATGTAACTCACTGATTTGATGTCATAAGTCAGTGGTTTTTAATACATTCACAGTCGATTTTAGAACATTTTATTGCCTCCTATTGTTTCATCTTTCCTCAGCTCTGAAGAACCCATCTCTGTACTCTCTGGACAGACCCTGAATAGAGATTTTGTTGCATGAATAGGTTTAGGTGTGGAATAGAGAGTGTATGTGTGGGGTACGCAGGCAGGATAGAGATGAGTTACGGAAAGGGAAGTTTCTAGAACAGATGGGGATACGGTCCTAGCATGGAAAGTCATTGAGCTCAGTAGTCATTCTAAATGGTACACTGCTGGTTTTACCAAGCCAGCACATTGCCTTATCAGTCCATCATTAATCCCCTGCCAATATTAGTAACTCCCTAATCTGCCTATCATTGACATGCGTCTGGAAAATGTCAGTTCATGTCTTATTTTGTGCCATGGGGCAGTCCATTTATTTGATTTGTTAATATTGTACCTTTAGGGAAGAGCCCACTTATTTCTCAGGACTTATTTTCATCACCAAGTTGCACAGAAAGTTCAAACAGTGATAACTAAAAGTAAGATTTGAATCTTGATATGTTTTAGGGCTTATTGGACAGACCTTATCTTCCTAACTTTTAAGAATGTTAATGCTTCGTTTTATTTTATGTCTTTTTTTTTTTTTTTTAGACAGGCTCTTACTATATAGTCTTCCTGGCTAGTCTGGAACTCTCTGTAGAACAAGCTGGCCTTGAACTCATGGAGATCCACTTAGATCTGTAGCCTGAGTGCTTGGATCAAAGGTGTGCGTCACCATACCTGGCTATTTTTATGTCACTAATTTTGATTGTCTGACCTAACAATTCTATTTCTCCTTCATTTACTGTCCAACAAAAACAGGTTTCTATAAATTACTTATAGACTCAAAGAACTTGGAACTAGAAACGATTATAGGGGCATATTCATCAAAGCCATTTGTGGACTTCGCTAAGGAAAGACAGGGTGGGTGAGCTCCTAGCTGTCTTCTGAACTCCTAGCTCTCTCCTGAGCTCCTAGCTCTCTCCTGAGCTCCTAGCTCTCTTCTGAGCTCTTAGCTCTCTCCTGAGCTCTAGCTTTCTTGGGTCTCTTTTCATACAGATCCCATTCTACCAGCAGAGTAACTTCCTCTAAGGCAGCTGAAGTGGAAATTTCTGGTTGTGTCATGTGATGCAGACTTGTGATGTTTTGCTGAAACAGACTGTGAGAGGACACATGATGTTTGGAGAGCGTGTACGTAGGACTCAATGGACAGTGACATTTGTATAGCTAGCTGTGCAGTGCTTCGTTGGTCTCACTAATCTTCACTTAGAGAACTTCTCCTGGTATTCCTGCTGGTTGTCTCTGCTCCTGCTGACTGATGCCGATTTGATGGAGCCTGGCAGTTTCTGCTAGATTGTGCCACCAGTGCTGATATATATTTGGTGACACTGCTCCAAAGAACTACTTCTAAACAGGTCCACATCCCCTTGTCTTATTTACCATCTTCTCCTGCCCCCTTCCTTTGAATGGTGGGCTAGAATTAGTTCTCTAAAGTCCTACTGACAAATGCCACGGAATTAGAGGTTACAACTTCCACATATGAAGCTGCAGGCTAGTTATTTGAAGATGAACAGAGAATGATGTGTCAGTGGCTTGTCAGAAGGCTGTTCATACTTCCAAGCACAGGAATTGAGAGGATTGAGACAGGCTGACTCTATGACAGGCTTCAAATTGACGGTTCAGGAGACTAGGCCTAGATCTCTGTTTCCAAGAACAGGACAAGTCCAGGTAAGTCAGTTACTGGAAAAACACCAGGCCTCAGGCAGCCAATCAGAAACTGCCCTGTTACCTGGTCTGAGGCAAGGGTAATAGGTCAGTAACAGTTTCCAGGCTTCCCCAGCAATAGTTTCCAACCCCCTGACCCCCCAGCAATGGCTCTAGAATGTCTCTAGATATAGAGCCAAGCAATTAAAATAAAGTTCTCCTACTCCTCCCTGAGATTCTCCTAATGTGCTTTAAATTGGGCCTTCAAGCTCATTTGGGAATCTCCGTCTTAATCAGTAGTAGACCCCACCATGTTGGACTTCTGCAGAATAAAACACTCTGCTTTTGCATAATATTTGAATCATGGTTATTATTCTTCTGCAAATTATTGACCCTTATAGAATAGCGCCCATAGAGGTTACACAGGTCCAGTCTTGTTGGTCATGAAGGTTACCAGACTAGGGCATTTGATCTGTGGTTTACTCTCTAAATCAGTGGTTCTCAATATTCGTAATGCCTGCAACCCTTTAATACAATTCTTCATGTTACGGTATTCCTCAACCATAAAATTATTTAGTTGCTACTTCATAACTACAATTTTGCTACTCTTATGAATCATTATGTAGATTTCTGTTATTCAGAATATCTGATATTTGACCCCTGTGAAAAGTTCCTTTGACCCTTACAAATGTACTCTCAGACTTGGTGCTTTGGGATTCAGGGTTCAAATTCAGTGTGCTCTCTCTCAACCTGTCTCTTCTCTCTCTCTCTCTCTCTCTCTCTCTCTCTCTCTCTCTCTCTTTCTCTCCTCTCTCCTGCTTGTGATAATTTGATACTCTAAGACTATACTGATATAAAAAGATATATTAGGCAAGTCATGGGTATTCAGCAAGGAGTACATTAAAGTCCAATGTCAAAATGTCAAGTTCTCATGATATACTTAACATGACTTGCTCAACAATGAGCGACTTAGCATGCAGCCTTTTCTGTCACATAGATGAGATCAGTAAGGTGGGTTTTCTGTGGTGGGTGCCAGACAATGGCAGGCTCTCCCCTCTGCTAACTGGGAGGAGGGCAAGTAGGCATTCTCTTTTGTTCCTTTTTTTCTTTTATTCAGTTCAAGCATGAAAGCACTGAGCAGCTGAAGGTGTGGTGCTTTCCTGTTGTTTCTTGGGGTTTGCTGAGTTACAGCTGCACACACAGCATTCCAAGAAACACATCATAAATGTTTGGCTTTCGAAGAGTCTACTTAAATGATGCCACGAAACTGTCTCAAAGTGTAGAGTTCATGGAGACCGTGTAATGATACTTTCTGGTCACTGACACAGTCCTTAGGAGATACAATTGTGCTAGATAGTCTGGACAGGTATTTGTGTAGACAGCAGACATGGGCAGGGAATATCTTGTAACTCTGGCTTTTATATTGAGTATGAAGGTTTTCACTTGTGAAGATTAGGACTGAACCATCCAGTTAACCGAGCCAGTAATTCAATTTCTGTTTGGCTCAGGAAACGGCTGCTGCTTTAAAATGACCACATGCTTGCTTTGGAAGAGGTTGGCTGTTTTCATTGGACTTGGACTTGTCTAAGCCATATGCTTCCCACTGTCTTCTGGTTTCCTGTCAGATGAAAGTGTGTGTGTGTGTGTGTGTGTGTGTGTGTGTGTGTGTGTGTGTTGTGATTGTGACAAAGAGGGGAGAGACTGAGACGAATCCCTCTCTGGGTGAGAAAGTTGTTTTTAGGAGATATATATATATCATTTTTCTCAGTTTGCTTAAAAAAGTTGTGTGTGTGTGTGAGTGTGTGTGTGTGTGTGTGTGTGTGTGTTTACAGTGCTGGGATCAAACCAGGCACGGCATTATCAGTTTTGGACCAGGTGTACATTTTTTACATACAATCCCTTGTAAAGATTTTATAAAGTTGCTATATTTCCTGGATAAATAGTGAATGGTTTGAGGATGGAGTTTTGAGCGCCAACTACTGCCTGAAGTTTGAATTAGAAAATGCACTTCCGTAGGTAGGCCGTCCTTCAATAGTCCTGCTTCAGGATGTGAAAGTTTAAATAAATCTGTCAAAGTTGGGGCTGTCAGCCCTGGACATGGTATATTTTATCTCTTTGGTAGCCACAAATATCAAAGGTTGAAAAATTACAGGCTCTGTTGTTATACAAAATATCATAAAAACATGCACTGGTTGGCTCTCCATTTGATTACTGGGATAGAATTTGGGATTTTTCAACTCTAAGTTAACCATTAACTCATAAGACCCAAAGTAAATGTGAACAATTAATTTTTTTCAATAGCATTTTATGAAGAGGTAAGTAAAACACTCTTTATTGACCTGAAGAGGAAACCCTGGCTATTCTAAAATCAACAGAAGTCTAAGTTAGTCAGCTTCTGTTACTGTAACAAAGACCTGAGGGAGGGGTTGATTGATAACAAGAAAAGTTTTGTTTGGGCTCACAGTATTAGAGTTTGCATCCTGACCAGTGACCCCATTGCTTCAGGGGGTGAGCAGCACAGGTAATATTACAGGCCATTTGGCTGTGAAAGACTGTTCATATCGAAACCCAAGGACAAAGGAAGAGGACACGGGGCAGGCTACAATCTTCTTTAAAGACTTTCTGCTAGCCCTCACCTCTCCAGAGGTGGAGACTAAGCCTCCAACATGGGGCCATTTCAGCTGGACTCTGCAGAAGAGTTGCTATAGCGATTTGCCTCGTGGATCTGTAAGTGCCAAACCCATTTCTGCACATGCTGACCTAATGACACATCCTTGGGAACTCAGGTTGGCAGAGTACGTGTGGCTGTACCGCTGTGACTTCCTTAGCAACACTATCTGTACCATGTTCTGGAACTGAATCATCACGTGTGTTATCTTCGTCATTTTTCTTGTGACAACCACTTGTGTCTCCTAGTCTATCAAATGGGTTTGAAGTGGAGGGTAACTTCATTAGCTGGAAAGACATTTTTTTTTTCTTGTTGCCTCAGTGACGTTCAGTGGCTGAAGTCGTATGGAATATAATTAGTGCTTATTACCTACCCCGTGCAGTAAGTGCTTTGCAGGCACAATAGCAAGCAGTTTCAACAGCACCGTCACAAATCAATCAGGGTGAGCGAATTTAGGATTAATGGGGGCTTATCACAGGGTGTGCCCGGGAGACCTTTGGTCCTGGGCTCACATGTATGGAGAGTCTTGAAATTTACATTTTGACATTATCCGCAAATGAGGCTACCTGTAGACACAGGGAGGCACTGCCAAGAACACTTCAAAGAATTCTGTTGTTCTTGTAACCCTGCTCTGGCATGTATTTGCCTTTCAATATACTGAGGGCCTCAAACTATGGAAGTGGTCCAGCAATCTCACCTCTAGTGGGAGGCCCGAGCAAGCTCTCCCATGCATTTACAGGACTTTCCACTTTCTGTGGTGGGGATGGAAGGAGTCACTGTTTTCACTTCTGGAGTCTCACTAGGGATAGAGTGGCAGAGTCAAGGTGGGAATGAGGCCATTTTTCTGTCATTGAGATAAGAGGCTCTGAGAAGGTGGCTCAAGGAAGAAAGGGTTTGTTTTGACTTTCAATTACAGAGGGACAGAGTCCGTCATGGACAGAGTCTCTGCCTGCCACACCACAGCCAGAAGAGCATAGTGGTAGGATCAGGGTGCTGGTTGATCACAGTTTTAACCGTATGCAGGGGACAGAGAGGACAGGAAGTGGAACAAGGCTCCTTGACACCTGGGCCAGGCAGGAACCAGAGAGAAGCTTCTTTGGGACTTCCGTTAATACCTGCAGTATCATGTGCCGTAAACTTCTTGCTGTGTTGTTGTTATTGCTGTTGTTTGTTTATGTGTTTGTTTGTTTGTTTTGGATCTGAGGATGATAGAGAAGGAGGCAGAGTACTGAGCTGTGTGTGTGTGTCAATCATCCTCCCTTGATAGAGAAATGGATGGATGTCCATTCTATCAGTCATGTGCATATGAAGTTTTGATTATAGTATGTTCTGGAAATCTATTTGCAGAGACTGAAGCAAAAATTACAATAAAATGAAGTCACTACTCTCTTTCCTGTGTCCAGTATCTTACCCCTTCTGAGAGCCGTTTAGCTCAAGTGTCCATGTGTTGTATCTTTGTGCTACCATGAGAAAGTGACTGACCCCTGAGTTTTTGAGATATAAGACTAGAGATCGAGTACTTTAGGCTTCTTCTGAGAGCCACCTTCTCAGAGCCTCTTATTACGGCAACAAAAAATGCCCTCATTCCTACCAATTCCAGCTACTGTAGCTAGTCTGCCTCGGGCATCCCGTCTGTGTCTCCCAAGTGCCGGGATTTTCATGCACTTGCTACACCTGCCCTGTTTATGTGTGGGCTGTGGGGATCCAGGTCCTTGTCCTTATGCTTGCACGGAGAGCATTTAATCAAACAATGAGCTGTCTCTCTAGCTCCACACACCGTTTCTAATAGGCTTTTAAGTAAAGTATTCTACACAGACAAAATAGTTGCATCAAAATAGATAGTTCATCTATTTATCAATTGATTTGTTCATTCACACATCTTTCTTGGAATGCCCTTCGGTTGAAACCAGGACGTATCATTTAGTTAGGCAAAAAGAATTTCTCTCAGCACTAAATCAACAGCAGCAACTATTTCTCCTTTTGTCTGTCTAAGTCCAATTAAGAAAAACCCCTTGAGTGTCCTTCACTAAAGCGTAGCTTGTAGAGTCCTTTGATGGTCTCTTTTTCGCTAGTGTTAGCTGCAGTGTGACTACATAGTCTGGACAGGAAGCCAGACTGATGAAGACCCAGAATGCCAAAGCACTGTGTTGAATATGAATGCGAACAGAGCGTTTGGCAACTAAGAGAATAGGTATGCTGAGCAGAGCCTGCTAGCTGCAGGAGAGACAGGGTAGGTTACGGGACATATACCTTTACAAGGAGTGGATGTGGTCCCAGCCAGCAGGTTTTTAGTAAGCAGCCTTGAGTTCGTTCTAAAGGGCCAGTTGTCTTCAGAGCACCCTCCCCCACACACTGATTTTCATACAACCCCTCCCTGCCAAATCAGGGCTGTTTGCTTTTAAATGAAATTGTATACAGCATACTTGTGTTTAAAATAGCCCCGAACATTACTGTTTGGTTGACTGAAGATCCCAGAAGAGGTTTACAAATTGGAAGTTTCCTGAATTGCCTAACATTCTCCATTGTCAAGAGACCTTGGTCTGTCCTCACTGATCTGTTCACTTCTAGAGTAAATTAATTTGACAACGTAGAGCCAAGAAACAGAATGACAACTAACTGAGTTATGGGAAATCTGTGAAATAACTTCACTTGTACTGTGGTTAAAATAGTAAGTGCACTGCAGTAAATGACATCAGGTCTGACATCAACTAAAAACCAAACACAAGCAAACAAAATTTAGGTAGAAACTTAAAGACTATGTAAAATCCATATTAAACAAACTATAAAACTTAACCACTACACAGAAAATCTAACCCCTTCCTTAAGTGTGTGTGTGTTTGTGTGTGTGTGTGTGTGTGTGTGTGTGTGTGTGTATACCTGATTTTGAACCTTTTTTTTTTTTTCCTGGAAAACAAAACATATAGAACAGGCAAAGCCATCTCTTCAAGTTTCATTTGCTGTGTTAACTACCCTGACAGAAAACAACTTAAAGGAGACAGGGTTCAGTTTAGCTTACAAGTCCAGACTGCAGTCTGTCACAGAGGGGAAATCAAGGCAGCAGGAATGTAAAATTGCTAGCCACATCGTGCCTACAGTCTAGACCAGAGAGAAACAGATGCATGATTGCTTTCTTGTGCTCAGCTCAGTTTCTCTGTGCATGAACAGGCCAGGAGCTTCTGCCTAGGGAATGGACCTGGGCACATAGGGTGAGTCTTCCCACGTCAATTAATGTATGTATCTAAGACAATTCCCCAGAGAGGCCCACGGGCGTAGACAGTAATCACTTGGGAATAGTCTTGATGATGGACTGTTGCATTCCATTGACGGTTTATTCGAATCATCACACCGTCTTGCCTAGTTCTCAAACTTTAGTTAAGACCATTTTTAGTATAGTAACAGAGCAATGGAAGAGAATAATACAAAACTCTAACTTTTTAAATGGAGATTTAATACATGTTTTGAATGCAAGTTTAAATCAAGATAAAACAAAACAGAGCTGTCATAACCGTAAACTATGGACAACAAAGGAAACATACATTTACAAGCATCACTCAGATTCACTGGTATTCAAAACAGTGAGAACTCCATTAGTAAAGAGTCACTATCGTCTGCTGTATTTACTGGAAACCCACTAATACCTGGTGGTGGTGAAGGCTGAGGAAATGGGCATACCTGTTATAACTGGTGAAGATGGGAATTGGTGAGGCCTGGAGGAAACATAATTTTGCTCAAGTTGTTCTAATTTATAGTAATTCCGCTTACAGTCACTTGTTCCAAAGAAAGACTTGGGTAGGTTCCAGAAGTTTCCCTACAAGGTTCATTACCACTGTACTATTATTGTGATGGGAGGAAAGAAGGAGGAGGAGGAGGAGAAAGGGGAGAAAGAGGAGTGTAGCTCAGTGGTACAGCATGTGCTTAGCATGTACAAGAGCCTGGATTCAGTCTCCATTATTCACACAAACTCTGTATGTATTGCCATTGAGAAACTTCCCGTGGGTCAGCCAGATGGCTCGTTGGGTAAGGATGTGTGTGCTACACAAACCTGATGAGCTGAGACTGATCCCTGGATGGCACCTATGGGTGGAGGAGGGAGAGAACTCATGTCACAAAGTTGTTCTCTGACCTTCATGCATGTCCCATGGTATTCCCTCGCCTGGACAGACACACGCACGTGCGCAAGCACACACACATTTTGAAGTTGGATTTGTAAGTGAATAGAGCTGGTTAAGGGCCAGTATGTCACACAAGTGTGTGACATCATTTGTGTAAATATATCGCCATATAGTTAGTATAGTCATGTATCTACAGGTACATAAATATCTATTGTGTGTCTTCTAAAAGATACATACTAGACTGATTGAAAAGCTTGCCCTTAGGGAAGGAACAAAATCAGAGAATCTGTGATGGTGGGGTAGGATATGACTGACAGTTACAGAAGACACCTTAACTCTGCCTTCTTACCTGTTAATTTGGCATAGTAAGTATGACAGCGTAATTTTCAATAATAGAAAAAAATCAAATAAGCGGAACTATATCAAACTAACTTTCTCACCAGGAAAGGAATTAATCAGTAGGATGGAATGGAAAGGTGAGCTGGAGAAGATGTTTGTAAACCAGACATCTCATAAAGGTTTGTTGATATAAAAACCAGAGATATCACCTCAAAGCGAATAAAAGGTAGTTTATTTGTAAAACAAAATATGAGTGACCACATTCAAAGGGCACAGTCATGTGCTCCAACTACCATGTCCCAACCTGGGAACAGTTTCATGAACCTTGATTTTTGTTTGTTTGTTTGTTTGTGTGTGTAAAAAGGAATAGAACCGAGTTGCTATGAATAGAGATATTTACCAAGTACATTAGTGGAAATATCAGGTGGGTAGATACAGTGAAGTAGGGAATCTCTGCTATGGCCTCGGATGCTACCTGGTGAGACACTCAGCCTTTGGGTAGATGGAGCCTTGGATTGGGTTTGTGCATTCTTAACAGTTACTTGCCTAACAGTTATAAGAATTTTAGGTCACACACAGAGGCAGACAATAAAGGAGTATTTAAGGAGCTAAGATAGCCCAAGATAATTTGGCCAGGATCTGCTATGTGCTGACTCTCCACAAGCATTAAAGTTCTAATTAGTTAGTTGGCCTTGTAAAATGTTTAACATGGAATGGCTTTTAGGGGAGGGTGGTATTTCAGTTCACAGATCAATAGTCAAATTATAAAAGGAGTCTGAATATAAGGAGTTCAAATGATTCCGTAGCAAAACATAACAACTCATGTTTAAAAGTGGCCATAGGCTACAGATGCAGTTCACTGAGAGTACTTGCCAACCATATATGGGGCCATCACAATAAACAAACAAATAAATAAAAATTCATAGGACTTAATAAGCATTCCTCAAAATAAGATACTCAAATGGCCAGTTGAAAAATGAAAGGTGTTCAGCATCACTGTGCTGATTGTTTTACGTCATGCTGACATAAGGTAGAGTCATCTGGGAAGGCAGACCTCAGCTGAGAAAATGCCACCATCAGACTGGCATAGAAGCATTTTCTTCATTAGTGATTGATGTGGGAGGGCCCAGCCCACTGTGAGTGATGTCAGTGCTGGTCAGGCAATCCTGGGACAAACAGCTTAACAAGAGCCTAGGGAGCAATCCAGTGAGCAGCACTCCTCCATCGTCTGTACTTCAGTTCTTGCCTCCAGTTGAGTTCCTGTCCTGACTTTCCTCAGTGATGGACTGTGTTATATAAGTGTAAACCAAACAAACCCTTGTCTCTCCAAGTTGCTTTTGGTCATGATGTTTGTTACAGCAATAGAAAGCAAATTAGGGCAATCAGTAATTTCCAGGGAAATGCAAATCAAGCCATGATGAGATACCACCCCATACCTTTTAGAGCAACTGCTACAAAAGTGCTGGCGAGGGTGTGGGAAAAAAAAGAAACTCTGGTACACTGTTGATGAGAATGCAAATCTGAACATCATTTAGGAAAACAATAGTGAAGTTCCACAAAACATTAGTAATACAATTGCCAGATAACCCATCAGTGCCACTGCCAAAGAAAGTGAAATTACTATGTTCAAGGTAGAGCTACACCCCCATATCCACGGCAGCATATTAATAGAGGATAAAGATGTGGATATGAGCACAATTTAAATGTTCGCCAAAAGGTGAATGGACAAAGGAAATATGATGTAAGTGTTTGATGGAGTTATCATGCAGTAGTAAAAAAAAAAAGGGGAGGGGCATCCAGGAAGCTGGAATGATGACTTGGAGGTTAAGACCACTTGCTGTTCTTACAGAGGGTCTAGTTTTGGTTTTTAGCATCCACCTGGTGGCTTGCAAATATATGTAACTCCAGTTCAAGTGAATCTGTTGCCTTCTTCTGACCTTTGCAGGCACTGCATGCTCATGGAGCACATACATACATGCAGGCAAAATATTCATATACATAAACCAAAACTTATTTTGAAGAGGAAGAAGAAGCAGAAGAAGCAGAGCAGGAGTAGGAGAAATAGGAGGAGGTGTAGGAAGAAGAATGAGGAGCAGGTAGAGGAGGAGAAAGAGAAGAAGGAGGAGAAGGAGAAAGAGGAGGAGGAGAGGAGGTGGAGAAGGAAGAGGAAGAGGAGGAGAAAAAAGAGGAGGAGGAGAAGGAAGAGGAGGAGGAAGAGAAGGAGAAGGAAAAGGAAGAGGAGGAAGAGGAGGAAGAGGAGAAGGAAAAGGAAGAGGAGGAAGAAAAGGAAGAGGAGGAGAAGGAAAAGGAAGAGGAGAAGGAGAAGCAGAAGGAGAAGGAGAAGGAGAAGGAGAAGGAGGAGGAGGAGGAGGAGGAGGAGGAGGAGGAGGAGGAGAAGGAGAAGGAGAAGGAGAAGGAGAAGGAGAAGGAGAAGGAGAAGGAGAAGGAGAAGGAGAAGGAGAAGGAGAAGGAGAAAAGGAAGGAGATTCTGTCATTGTGATGCTATGGGTAAGCTAGAAGACACTGAGCTAACTGGAACAAGCCAGACACAAAGAGACAAAGCCTGCATGATCTTGCTGATGTGGGATTAACATGGTTTATATAAAGTGGGTCATAGAGGTACAGAGTAAGAATAGTGGTTGCCAACGATTGGGAGTGCTAAAAGGGAAGTCCAAGTATTAATTTTCAATTATGCATGATTCCGGGTATTAGTCTCCAGTCACACATGGTAAATTCTGGATGTAATGTGTAGCCTGAGATTCATAGCCATACAGTGTTGCACACTTGACAATCTTAGATGCTCTCACTACATACGAGTACACACACAGAGGTAATAATGAGACAACAGATGTGGCAGTCATCTTGATTGTGTTGGTCATTTCTGAATTTGTACATTTTCTATTTTTTTTTCAACAGCTTCTCTTTATTGAAAGACCTGAACACAAAGGCAAGCTGGGACTGCAGAAAGAAGGCAGGATCATTTCTCAGACTCTGCTCTGACTCCTAGAGTATCAGGGAAGGAGGAAAAGGAAATCCAGAGTGATTGCCCTGGCTTGCTCCAGATGCAGGGTTCCATGCTAGGCCAAACAAGGCCAGAGTGGGCTGCTCGCTCAGTGTCTGCAGTGCACACTTGGGCTTCAGGCCTCCAGCAGCTTCCCTAGGAAGCGGAGGTTTAGGATCTTGATCTGCTGGTCTTCCAGGTCCATGCGGATGATGCCATCCTCACCATCAATACTCAGTAGGACCCCGGTAGCCTCTCGGTCCTCACCCAGAATCACTTTTACCTGGAGGCAACAGTCAGTGTCAGCCCAGCAGCAGCCCTGACGTTCCTTCCTATATCCTCCCGTAGGCCCCATCTCTACCTTGTTGTTCTTGGTGGGGGTGATGGGCTCCACATGTTCACTGGAGATGCTGACTGCCTTATCGCTGTCTTTCAGGTACACGGAGCATATGCCTCCCTGCAGAAGGATGGAGAGTCTGCTCAGCCTGTCCTGTCCTCAATGTAATTTAGAGCCCACCCTCCAGAAGCCACAGGCTGGGTGGGGGCTGTGGTATGCGGATCAGGATGAGCAGTTAAGGCGACTAAGGAAATCAGTAAAATGTAACTGCATCAGGTCAAGAGAGAGCAAGGCGCTGTGGCGCACGCCTTGATTGCAGTGCTCAGAGACCGGGCACAGGCAAGAGGATCTCTGTGGATTCCAGGCCAGCCTGCCTGGTCTATAGATTTATTTATTTATTTTTTTGCTTGCTTGCTTTTTTTGTTTTGTTTTGTCTTCTGGGTTTTTTTGTTTGTTTGTTCACTTTCTGTGTTTTTTTTTTTTTTGAGACAAGGTTTCTCTGTGTAGTCAGGCAGGCCCTGAACTCAGGAGTTACCTCTGCCTCTCAAGTGTTGAGATTAAAGGTGTGCACCACCACACCTGGCTGGTCTATATTTCCATTTCCAAGCTAAGCAGGGCTACATGGTTGGTGAGACTTTGAAATCTCAAAGAAACAATAACAAAGTTAGATCAAGAGAGATAATCCCAAACTAGCTTCATCTCTCCACCTGTTGATCCTCCAGAGCCCTTGTCTCACATTAGTCCTGACCAAGCTCACTGATCAGTCACCAGCCTTTTTCTGTGAACCCTGTCACAGTCACCTGCCCCTCCTCCCTTCCCACCACCCTACTACAGAGCACTCTTCCCTTCCCTTGACACCAGTGTCACCATCTATCCATGCAACATGGAAAAGCAGGTCCACATCACAGATCTAGTCTCCCCACGCTCCTCTGCCCTCTGGACAATTATGCCGCCCAGTGTGGTCTATGATGGAGCCAGCCGCTCCCCAGCCTCACTGCTCACCTTCCCTCCCCCTGGGTAGTTTTCCCTGGATACAAGGTTTCTCTGTGTAACCCTGGCTGTCTTGGAACTCACTCTGTAGAGAATTTGTACATTTTCAACACGTCAAGTTGCATACCTTAAAAATATAGTGTGTATTGTCCAATATATACAGATAAAGATGAAAAAATAATTCATTTTCAAAAATTAGCAAAATATAAATTGCTTCAGAACGTTATAAAACTGAGAAACAAAGCCAATTCTCTTTCAATATCCGAAAAGGCAGGCAGCCATATGGAACCCTGGAGCAGGTTGTGCCTCAGAGGGAAGGTGGTTTTCTTGGGCCTGGACATGACAGAGATCCTCTGATTCTCCCATCGTATGTGGGTCTTCTGTTGGGAACATCTGTCTGGGGCCTGAGAATGGATGTCTTAGCCATTGCTCCTCAAAGCAAAAACCTCCTGTCTCCTCTGGACTGTCTCCTATGTCTCCAGGACAGCAGGCTTGGGTGACTTTGAACAAATGCAGACCCTTCCCTCAGCAGGCCCTTAAGCAATTAATTATTATCTATTCATTATTCTTGACTTCTCTTCTGCATGTTACACACTTTTACCGGAAGCAAATATTTGAGAAGCATTCTGCTATCCAGTCTGCAGCATTTCAACGTGCTTGTCTCTGTGCGAAGCTGTCATGCTGCTTAACTGTAGGGGGCAGAGACGAAACAGCTGGTGCTTTCAGTGTGCAAACTGGGGACCTCTCTGCTCTACGATGACACTCTTCAGCCATGACTCTAAGGATGTCAGTTGTATATCCTCATGCTGCCTGGTCTCTCTCTCTAGTCCTTTCCTCCTCTCCAAACAAGTAACAGGGGTCATTGTTTAGTTATGTTTTCTTCTTTGATATTGAGATTCAGGATGCTGAGAGGATGACTCTACACAGACATCTGCAGCCTTTGGTGTTTTTATGGTGGTGTCCTGACAGTACAGAACACAGGGAACATCTGATCTCATGTTCCCATTTCTCAGTGGGGCTTCAGGCACTGTGAGAAAGCAGGCGCTGGAGTCATCTGCCTGAGGTCTGAGTTCAACTAAATGTCAACTCTAGGATGTTGAGCCAACTCCTATTCTGTGCTCTGTCCCTGTGCCTCCCTGCCCCGCCCCCAGTAATTCTCCAGTGAGGACTAGGGATTCTGTTGACTTCCTTTCATTCCTTATTTTCTTTGCCCGTTCTGGCCACAAGACATTTTCTTTACCTACCTTTATCAAGCTCATCACCAGAGACACCCTGTTCACTCAGTCCTCAAACTCTGTTGCCAGATCTGGTACCAACGTCCTGGTGGAGGGCCTGAGGCTAAGTGCCCAGGAGGGAACCAGGTTTCCTGACTCCCTGCTAACACCTCTTTGCTCGGAGCTGCCAGGGGTAAATTTCCCACAGCTTGATGCCTTCCAACAAATGGTGTATGCGTTGTTCTGTCTTTCTGAGGAAATATAAATTTCCTTTGGAAGTTGTACTAGTTGAAGGATTCTTGCTGATTGAATCAGAAGAACTGAAAAGCGACTTGCACCGGCTAGTTTGGGAACCATTGTGACTTGTTCATAGGTTCATTCGACAGTGAGGACTTGTTTCTAATTTGTTTTTTTACAATAAGACTAATAATAAATACTTTCAGGTCAGTAAAATTTCTACTTTAAAAAATGGGGATTATATAGTATTTTGAGCGATTATAAAATAATATGCATCCACATAAGAAAAATTGGAAACACTGGAAAATACAAAGAAGATAGTGAAAATTATCCATATATGTCATGCAGAGATAATCGCCATTAATGATTTTTCATTTGCACATATATAATTCAATAGAAATGCTTTAAAATATTGGGATCATGCTTTAATCAGGATATCACTTTGTAATTTCCTTTCCACACTATACTATCAAATTTTCTTCTGTCAGGAATCATTCTTTGCAGCATGGCCTTCAACAGCTGGATATAATCAAATACCCCAACAATGTCTGAGCCATTATCAATTTGCTTCACCAATTGTTGGCTTTTACTTCCTTGTTTATAAAACTCAGGTACACCATTATGCATTTCTTTTATCGTTATAAAATATTTTCTTTAGTTCCAGATTGGAACTGAAATACTGTCTATTCAGATCTCTTATACTAAAACCCACTCTGTTTTCTAATGGAGGAATATACTGACTCTGGTCTTCAAATAGTTGTGACGGTAGCTCTTGTTTGAACGTTTGAGGAATTATTCATGTCTCAGCTTTACCATGCAGAGAAGAAAGCAAATCGTTCTTAGAGGTGAAAACCCAGCCAAGGGATCAAGTGTGTTCACCGACCACCAGGGCAGAGCCTGGTTTGGAAGCCACCTGATCCCTAACTCGAGCTGGTGGCTGGTGGAGATGGAATCCTGTGGTGTGTTGTTGGCTCATTGGATCAAAATCAATCTAAAGAGTTGCTTTGAGAAGGGGAGGCACGCTGTTGGATGTGGTCCTGTCCTTGCTTGCTAATTTTCCTTGCTTAATTAATTAATTCAGGAACCATCTGATTGACTAATTGTATATTCTTAATTTTATAGTTGCCTTTGCTGATGAGATGATGTATGTTGAATTACTGTATGCAAGAAGTTGCTTTGCTTTTGATTCTGATTCATCGTAATGATACAGGCTCATGTTTTACTGGGCTTGAGCTAAATCATTACATTAGCGAAACTGCCATCGGAGATTGCTGTAAACATTTCCGTTACACTAATTGCCATGATTTAGTCCAATTCTGTGAAAAAACTAAAGAGCAAAATGACCCTCTCAGAGACAGTCGGGGTTTTGTTTTGTTTTTGTTTTTTCTTAGAACACAAAAATGCACCCCTAATTGCCAGATAGACAGTGTTTAATCTACGAAATGGAATCTTAAAATAAAATAATGATGGTAGTTTGGTAGAGAGGCATGTCTGACTTTAAGAACCATGCCACTTATGCTCTGGAATCACTATGGTTGGTTGCTGTTGTACTTTTACCTATGGGATGCTGTGGAAAGCTTATGTAAGACCCTTGGTCCAAACTTCACTTGGAAATGCACCGACAGCGTAGAAATCCCCCATGAGATAGCCAGAACCAGGGCACCCAGCACCGAAGAAACATAACACACTGCTAATTACTTACCTACCATGCTTGCCCAGGTTAGCCTGAGTACCATGTGTTGAGTGAGATATTTCATGTTGTGTTATTTCTAAATGGAATTTCTGTAGCCACCAGAGATTGCCTATCCTTCAAATAGATGTGGTTGGATAATATATATATATATATATAATATATATATTAATATAAATATTAGCTTCTTTGTCTAACCAGAGAAGACAAGAGGACTGGTTTGTGATCCTTAGAACCTTCTTGCTTCCATCTTCCTTTCTTCTCACTTTTCTTCCTGCCATCCTTTCCTGAGACGTCTTTCCCTGCAGTCTGATTTTCCGATGTTCCTTTGGTTTCATGAAATAATTCGAAGTCAGTTAGGCAGCTTTTCAAGAGCATGGCCCTTGTGGGATTATTTAATCAACTAAACTAGATCTTATTACTGCACCACCATACCACACACATGGCTTTGAGGTTGGGGTGGAGAGCCACAGTACCTTAATTTCTCCGTGGTATCTGTGATGGCTCGTTAGTCACATTATAGATGGGGACGATGTTTTCCTGGCAGCTGCCTAAGCTGTGTACTGCCTGGGAGTGATAAAAGGGGGTCTTGTTGAGCTAAAGCCCAGAGTCTCCAGTCAGGGCCTCAGTCTTGCCAGGTAGGGAGGCGGGAGAGACAGCATGGCTCCCTACAATTGGAAGCAAGCCTGTGTACCCTGTAATGTCACCAGGCTATGAAAAGTCTGGCGGGATTACCATGTGTCCTAGATAGTATCAGTGTACACACACTTTTGATACTCTTGCATTTCTGATAGTAGGTTTAACATACATAGAATGGGGCAACAGTAATTTACTTTGAGAAGATACGGGGCTTTCATTAAATGCAGTCCGATTGGAGGAGGGGCAGGGGGGCTGGTGTAAAGGTATGTAACCTGCACGCCAATACCATACAGCCTGCCTTTGAAGGATTTTGTCTTGGCCTATCAGATTCACAGAGAAGATCCCTTTGTCTCCTCCACAGAGGGTATACTGCAAGCCAGCAGGCTGGAGACCAGACAGGGAAGCATGGAGATCTGCACTTGCTGGTTTTCATCTGATAGACGCACCGTTCACTGTGCCTGGGGCTCATCAAATCTGGAGCTCTTTTATTTTTTCCAAAGAGTAGCCCTTCAGTTATGTAGCTGGCAGGGCGGTTGGCCCTGTTGTCTATACTAAAAGGAGAGTCCCAGGGACCTAATGGTCTTCCAACTGTTTCTCAGCAGCCCACCTCCCCTTTGCTTTCCAGGGGATGAGACTAGGATGACTATGACGTCCAGAGCATTGGATTGGTCTCCTCCTTTTAGTATCCTTGGGTGGGGTGAAGGCTTTCCAGGTCTGCTGACTCAGCTATCATTTTCCATTTGTTTACCAGCTTCTCAAGTTTTCTTCCTGATGTCTCCATCTTACTTTTCCTTTTTGTGTGCCTGCATGCTTTTGTCAAACTGTTTGCAAAACAAAACAAAATACCTTCCCGTTGGCGCTTCCCTAACATTTAGGGGGAGAGTTAAAATTACAAGTTTGTGCTCTATATCTCACTTCTACTTATTATTTTATTATCAAGAGTCTTCATGTGCCACGGACATGATTGAATGCTAGGATTTAAAGTGGAAAGTCTTTGGCATGGAGTAGTTTGGTTTGATGGGCTAGGGTGTGGAGCAGTGAGAGGCGAATGAAGAATCAAGATTTTCAGTGAGAACAAGAGGACGGTGTGGTGCTACAAGACAGTGTCAGGTTCACCGTAGATCAGCCAGCAGAGCTAGGGACTGACTCATGTGGGTCCTCGGACAGGAAAATGGGAAGACACCTTCAGAGCAGGAAGCAGCACAGATCTGGTAAAGTTGGATCCCATGAGAAAATCTGACTTTAGGCAGTCCCTGAGAACACTAAACCACCATTACACTGAAATGTTCCAGGACTGTCCCCATTCCTCTTTCCTCAAACCCAATTCCATCCAGATTTGAGTGTCCTGACTCCTACTCTTGGTTCCTAACTCCTTTGGTTGTTTTTAGTGTCTGGACTTAGTCATCCCATTAGTTATGCCCATGGCTCCTTTGTATTAAGAATAACCTTGATTTCTTTCTGATCACATTGCCTGGGTTTTCCTCCAATATATTGCTCTCCTGAGTGGAGAAGCCCTGTAACCCCTGCTTCAATTTTCCACAACTCTCTGCTTCCCATCCTCTGTGAAGAGAAGACAGGATTGAGCTAGAGGTGGTGGTGCCCACCTTTATCCCCAGCATTTGGGAGGCCGAGGCAGGCACATCTCTGTGAGTGCCAGGCTAGTCTAGTCTCCACAGTGAGTTTCAGGAAAGCTGGAACGACCTAGTAAGATCCTATCTAGAAAGACTGTATTGGGGTTCCATGTTCCCAAGACTCAAAGAGTTACTAATCTATCTGTTTAGCATCTACAGAGAGCAGAGCTGAAAAAGTAATTCATCCATTTAGGGCTATTTTAAAATCAGAGTTAAAAAATAGGTTGCCTAGTGGTTGCAACCTGGGGCAATGGGGATTCTCTGTAGTGTTGAGAATTGCCAGTCTTCCTAGTTTAGGCCATTACCTGCGTCTTACCATGCAGGCACCTTTGCTAAAGATGAGTTACTTACAAGGAGCTGCTGTTTTCCTTGTATGGTGG
This sequence comes from Rhabdomys pumilio, assembly GCA_030674055.1. Lineage (NCBI taxonomy): Eukaryota > Metazoa > Chordata > Mammalia > Rodentia > Muridae > Rhabdomys > Rhabdomys pumilio. The sequence goes on along the minus strand of JANHMN010000002.1, from coordinate 142,364,276 downwards.
CATTTCTACTTTCCAGCCCTGGTCTAAGTTGCCAGTCCTGGAAGCCTTCAGAGATGCCAGTCTGCCTGAACTCTCAACAGTCCCTCAGTTCTGATCTAATGTATTAGATGCATAGCCTGTTGTGAAAAGAGCCCAGAATGCTACCCGACTCATCCTTCAAAAAACAAACAAACAAACAAACAAAAAAAAAACAGGCAACCTTAGCCCATTCACTGATGCTTGCATATTTAACCATTATCCAAGCTGCTTCCTTCGTTAGAGAAGGAATTTAGGATATCTAAGAACAGATGGGAACCTACTTTTGTGTCTAGATCTGAAGCCACATTACAGTCCGATGCAGAATGTGTTATTAGTGTGACCTTTTCCTCTCGACTTACTTCCTTTTACAGGTTCAAGTGTGCCTGAGCAGAGGGCAGGCCAGGTTAGACTTCCTTGTTTCTTCTATTTCAAGTCCAGTGGAGAGAAAAGGATCTTGCATATTCTATTTCACATTCTATTTCTTATCGAGAAGCTCTCTGGAGACAGAGCCAAGAGCCTGTAGAGTCATCCGACTTATCCTAATATATGCTTCGTGTAACTGGAGATGTTAAAAGGCCCTGCATAGTTGCACTAAACTGAATACAAGCAGCCAATCCCATGGTCACCTGACATGTAATTTAGACAAGTGGATTAGTCAACCTGGGACTAGACACCTTCACGCGTGAACATGAGTGCTGGTTGCCAAGATGTCAAGAATGTCCTATGTGACTGCCGGAGCAGAATCCAAAATTAGAAAAATGCAAATGGCTGTCAAATATGCACCATGGAAGGACTGACCTTTGCCAATTTAGCTGGTTTCCCTCTCTGCATTGTCCACTGAGTAAGGAAGCTGTGGAACCTAGTGTCGATTACTAGAGATCAAAGGATTCCAGGTGCTCCCAGATACTCACTGTAAGACCCCTGAAAGGAACTGGCATACCAGTCTAGACAACACATGGAGAAAAGGATGTGTGTGATACACAGGAAAGAACAGAACCAATATCATGCATGCTCTCCCCTGGTCAAGAGTCATTAGACATGTGATGTTTCATTAGCTTAACCCTTTCCACCTATGGTTTCAGTTCATTCTCTCTCGGAGCTCCCAAATTCACAAGACCTGGACACCCACTGAATGTTCACAGTACAGGAAACTGGACAACTACATCTACCCACATACTGCTGGCTGGAAGGAGAGTACATTCAGTAAAACCCACTGCATCTAACTGCAGGGCAGAGCCCTCTTCTGAAGGATGCTTCAGCTTCCTGTAATCCATCGAGTGGATAGATGTGATGTCCCAAATCACCGAAATTCTGTGCTGTTCACTTGGCAGAGAATTTGATATCACTATTCTAAGTCCTGGTGATGTTCTAGCTCATTCTCCCACTCTTCCATTCTGCATCTCTGAGATGAGAAATATCTACAGACCACGACACTATGTACAGGCAACAGTGATGGAGAGCCACTAGCACCATTATACAGCCACTCTATACAGCAAGTCACAGAAATGAAGGAGGTTAAGGAGAATCAGTTTCTGTCAGAAATCTGACAGGTTCAATCTTTCAGGGGAGGAGGATGGTCTTCTGGCCAAACTGTTCTACCTGATATCAGAATTTCAGAGTTATTTATCCTGTAACTCCACCAAAAAAAAACCATGCAAGAAACTATAGGGGAAGTCCTTCATAATAATTCTTTTTAATTGCATGTGTATGTTTATTTGTGTGTGCATGAGGATGAGGGTGCCCACAGAGGCTAGAAGTGGGTATCAGATCCACTGGAGCCGGAGTTACAGTCATGTACCACCTGATGTGAATGCCGGAAACCAAACTCGGGTCCTCTGAAAGAACAGCAAGCACTCTTATCTACTGAGACAGCTCTCAAGACACTATGCTTTTAAATATTGTCTTAAAATTAATTTTTATTGGCATGCAAAGTGATGTGTTTTCACGTACATATCTACGTATCTTTTCTTATTTCCTCCCACACTGCCCTCCCTGTTTACCTGGCCCTTGATTACTAGTCCTTCCTCCTCACAAAGTTCCTTCATCTGTTTTCTTGTCACAGACTCAATCACCCTCTCTTGTTTGATTCTGTGGCCCCTTTCCAGCTTTTTCCCTTCTGCCTCAGTCTCCTTTCTAGATTCATATCCTATGTATATGTGTATATACATTTAAATATAGAGTCCACACAGGAAAAAAAAATTTCTCTTTCTGAGTATGGTTTATTTTGTTTAATGCAGCAATCTACATTTCTATTTATTTTTCTACAAATGTCACAAATTTATGCTTCTCTATAGTGAAACCATTCACTTACCTATTGATGAACCCCTAGGACCATCTCTTCACTGTGGTGAAGCTGGAGACATGAATGTGCAAACATATACTGATATATATATATATATATATATATATATATATA
>JANHMN010000002.1:142350931-142361742 GCA_030674055.1 Rhabdomys pumilio | reverse complement strand
ATATGGTATAGCTAGGTCATTTGAGAGTTCTATTTTTAGCTTTTTGAGGAACCTCCATTGTGATTTCCATAGTGGCCACACAGGTTCTGTCCTCACCAGCAGTGAATGCAGCGTATGTATATGCAGTATTTATGAAGCCTTCCCAAGTATTTATTGTGGTTTATTTTCTTGATAGCAGGCACTCTAAGTGAAGGAGATAGAATCTCGATGCAATTTTGACTTGCATTTTCCTGATGGCTCAGAGTGTTGCATCCTTTTTTCATTTTTTTAAATTTAATCTGTTAGCCTATGTTTGTTTGTTTGATTGGTTGGGTTTCTTTGTATTTAATGTTTAGAGATCTCTGTAGATCTAGATATCACTAGATTTCCATTGGGCAGATCGGAGGCATTTGTTTTCCAGCACTGTAGGCTGTCTTTTCACTCTGCTGATCATTTCTTACGTTGTACATCCGTTTGTAATTTCACTGGTCAATTTTTAGCATGTTTCCTGTGCTATTGAAGTCTTTTTCAGAAACCCCTTGTGTGCTCCTCTGTCTTGAAGTGTCTGGCCTATGGTTACCTCTAAATATCTCAGAATTTCAGGACTAATAGCAAGGTCTTTAACTAATTTTGAATTGATTTTCACGTAGAATGTGGATCCAGTTTCACTTAGTTGTGGATATCCAGTTTTCAGAACACCACTGGTCGAAAAGGCTATCTTTATTCCAAACCTGTTTGACAGCTTTGTAAAGAAAAAAAATAATAAAACAAGCTGTAGCTGCATGGACTTATTTCTGAGTCCTTCAATCTGTTCCATTGTTCTATGTGTCTGCTGTTTTGTGCTTATGCCATGCTGTTTGTGTGATTGCGGCTCTGGAGTATAATTTGTACTTGTGATGCCTTCAGTTGGTTCTTCCTACTTAGAATTGCTTTGGCTACCGGGGTGACTTCTGTGTTTCTGTGTAAATATCAGGGTTATTTTTCACAAATCTATGGAGAAGGTCATTGAAATTTTGATTGGGACTACACTGACTCTGTATATTGTTTTGTAGTTTATAGCCATTTTCATATTAATTCTTCCAAAAGATGAGTATGGGATGTGTCTTTCTACCTTCTAGTATCTTCCTGAAATATCTTTCTATCTTCCATTGATGTCTTAAAGTCATTATTGAGACATTTTACATCCTTTTAAAGGTTTTTTTCTAAGTGTGTGTGTGTGTGTGTGTGTGTGTGTGTGTGTGTGTGTGTGTGCAGAGAGACTAGAGACTGACATAAAGTGTCTTCCTCCATCACTTTCCACCTTACTCATCCATGAAGGGTTTCTCAGTTAAACCTCAATTTCTCCAGTTGTCTAGATACCCAGTATGTCCCAAGAAGCCCCTGTTTCTGCCCCCTGAACTATGGAATCCTAAGTGTGCTGCCACACCCACCTAACGTTTATGTAGGTTTAGGGGGAGGGGTCTGAAGCCCAGACCTCATGAGACTGGCTTGCACAGCAAGTACGTTAGGCACTGAAGCATCTCAGGAGATCTGCTCCCTTTTCAGCTACTATAAATGACAAGTTCATCATTGGTAAATAGAGAAACTACTAATTTTTCTATGTTGAGTTGGCCATTTTTGCTTTATTGTAAATTTATTACAATAGCCTAACAGAGCATTACTTTCAACATTTGCTTATCTGCACAGGAGTGAGGTGGATGACTGTAGCACACGTGGGGATGCCTGTGCAGGCCTGAGCTACCCTGTAAGGATAGCTCTTCCCCATGAGGCAGGTCTGTATTCTTTCAATCCAGCACATTTTGGTCAATTAGTCCAGACAGTATAGTCAATTAGATCCGGAACAGATGCTCAGTCCGAGCTGGATTATTCTCAATGTTTTTATTTTTCCCTTGGGAACTTGGAATCAATCCTGAGAAAGTTACTTAGTTATGCAATCTCTTTAATTAAAGACATGCAAATTCAGAAGCTGTGGGAACGGCCATGCTTGATTGCTTGATTCTGTATAGAGAAGGATACCAGGCAGGGCATGGTGCTACAGGAGATTCTGTGGCATCAAGACATATAATCTAGCTGGACGTGGTAGCACACACTTTTAATCCCAACATTTAGGAAGCAGAGGCAGGCAGATCTCTCTGAGTTCAAGGCCAACCTGTATGAGCTCCAGGCTAGCCAACGCTATATAGGGAGACCTTGGCAAAACAACAACAACAACAATAACAACAACAACAACAACAGCAACAACAACAAAACCACAAAAACAAGCATACACCCTTGTCCCTAGAAGGTTCTGTTCTAGTGGTAAAGGATCCACCTTGGTTCTGGACAAGTATTTATTCTTAGTCTTGGCCTATCCATTGTGAGTTCTGTTTCCATTTTCTGTCTAATTGTTTATCTAACTTGTTTCTTGTGGTATACCCCTGTCTCACCATTGGTTTGCTGGGGTGGGTCTTGATTACTTGTGCCAGAAGAATCATTATCAAATAGATATTGGTGAGTCTAAATCATTTCCCTCTCTGAGAGACTGTGGTTAAACCCTGTGATTAAACCAATGGGATTCTGGCTCTGAGGGCCTCAGTAGCTGCTGTCACTTCCCACTCGGTTTGTCCATTAGTAGCCACGTTAGTAGCCACGTGGGCAGGTCTGTAGCAGAATAGGCTATTTACACTTAGATTATCAGGTAACACATGCTGAGTGGATTGACTTAACAACTATTTTGTAAAGTAATAAATTTTCCTAGTTGTATGTAGTTTTGTTTTCCATTCAATTTGTACAAAGAATTTCTTGTAAACAATACAAAAGACATGATCTATCATACCCGTCTTCCTGACTTTGTGTTGTTTTTTTCTAGACTACATATCTGTTATTTTTATTGTAATTTCAGGAGTAAACTAAGAAATGATGAATTATGAGCAACTCATTCTTGTTTAAGGTAGGGTCTCACTATGTAACTCACGCTAGCCTTTAACTCATAATCATCCTGTCTTAGTCTTTTGAGGTATGTGCCACTAAATAGCTCAGACTGGCCTCAAACTTCCTATGTAGACAAGGGTGACTTTGTACTCCTGATCCTCCTGCCTCTGTCTCTTGAATGTTGGGGTTAGAGGTATGCACAAGTACATCTAGTGGAATCTAGTTCCTCTTGTGTGAGGAATCTAGTTCCTTCCTAATTGAATATAAAATTGAGAATTGAATACAAAACTGAAGACCACCTTCAACAGCAGACACCTTGGAGGCAGGTAGGATGGTTCACTGGGTAAAGGCCTTGCTGACTTAAAATCATGACGATTTTGAACATATGCAAATCTTCTTATTGATGACAGACGGTGATTTATTTCCTACTTTGTATATGTTAATGCACACCACTGTATATTTTCTTTAAAGTGATGAGTTTTGAAAGAATTTTATTTTACTATGTCATATCCCCATTTTAAATATTTTCATGTTTTAAATAAAGACTTTGCAGGATTTATTAAAAAAAAAAAAATTGAAGACCAACACAGTTTCCCACTGCCTGGGTCAGTGTACTGGCTGGTTATGTGTGTCAACTTGACACAAACTGGAATTATCACAGAGAAAGGAGCCTCCCTTGAGGAAATGCCTCCGTGAGATCCAGCTGTAAGGTGTTTTCTCAATTAGTGATCAAGGGTAGGAGAGCCCACTGTGAGTAGTGCCATTCCTGGGCTGGTGATCCTGGGTTCTATAAGAGAGCAAGCTGAGCAAGCCAGGGGAAGCAAGCCAGTAAGTAACATCCCTCCATGGGCTCTGCATCAGCTCCTCTTCCTGACCTGCTTGAGTTCCAGTCCTGATTTCCTTTGGTGATGAACAGCAGTGTGGAAGTGTAAGCTGAAAAACCCTTTCTTCCTCAGCTTGCTTCTTGGTCATGATGTTTTGTGCATGAATAGAAATCCCGACTAAGACAGTCAGAGAGGTCTATTTGCAACTAGATCTAGGTGAGACCCACAACGAATGTGTTTGTATCTGATGAAGTCAAAGCGGAAGCTGTTGCTTTGAGTTATACAGTGAGTGCATATTTCATAAAGTAAGAATTTTGCAACCCATAGTATGAAAATGTAACTGATCATCTAGCTGATCCATTATTCCTTCTCCAGTTTAAAATTTTTAGGTTACCACAGGCATATTTATAACTCTTAGTACCTGATATGTGGGAAGCATTAAACATTCAGAGAACCTTATAGCTCATTTTTTGGGGGGGGGTGTGAGAATTGAATATAATTTTAGATATTTTTGCTAATGGCTCAGTGAATGTGCATTTTTCATTTTCCAGACTATAGCTGGTCAACTAGAGAGGACAATGATTCTTTATAGAAACTCCGAGACAAAAGGTATATAGCCCAGGACGAGCTATAAATTTTACAATTCCATTTTAGTAGTGTTCATATCATTAATAAACTTCAAAGGCAGAAAAGATTCTTTGAAAGTGGAGTTTCGGGGTCAGCAATGGGGTTGGCTCTAAGAATAAGCTTTCCCACTGGATTTTAAAGGTTTTTTCTCCTGCGTCACTTATTTTTTTCAATTCCAAGAAAGCAAAGTGGAATTTAGTTCAATTTAAAATCTATTTATTATAAAAAGTTCAAATATTCACTCAGGAAGAGCGAAAAATGGTGGATCTCCACATATTCATCACTTAGTGGTTTTTCTTATTTTGCTGTGTGTGATTTACCAGCCTTATCTTTTGCTGAAAATGTGTGTATAGTGAACTTCAGACACTGACTTCACCCTGGACTCCTTCAAGTGCAACTCGACTCTGCTGACACATTTCTTATATCATCACAGTGTGGATTCTTCCAATCCAGAGCAATTCAAAGGATGGAGAGATAGCTGTGTTGGTAAAGGGCTTGCCTCACAGGCACGGGGACCTGAGTTCAGTCCCCAGGACTCATGTAAAAAGCTCACACACCGTGGTACACATTTGTCATGCTGGCCGTGGTGCAGAGACAGGAGGATCCCTGATGCTCACCGACCGTCAGCTTATCCTAATCAGGGAGCTTAAGGCCTGTGAGAGCCTCTCTCTAAAACAAATAAAGTGAATGTGAGAAACTATATCTAAGGTCAGCCTCTAGCATCTGCATGTGTGGACACACACACACACACACACACACACACACACCACACACACACACACACACACACACCACACACACACACACACACACCACACACACACACACATACACAATCTATAACAGTTCTCATCAGTTCCCCTTTAATCCATGTTGTTTATTTCAAGAGACTTTTTCTATCTTTATTGATTCTTTGTGAGTTTTACGTCACGGACCCCAATCCCACTCATGTGTCAGCTTCTGTCCTTGTAACCTCCCTCCCAAAAGAAAATTAAAAAAATTAAATCAAAGCATAAAAAACGTCTTGTCGCGGAAGCTGTAGTGTATCACAGCGTGTCCCACAACACACCCTTTTGTCCACACTTCTTTACTTGCAAATGTTCATTGCAAAGCGTCATTGGTCTGGTTTGAGATCTCTGGCTTCTGCTACACGATCAATACTGATTCCTCGCCGGGACTCCTTTCTAATAATCCCGTTGTTGCCCTGTGTCACGGAGATCCTGCAGAACCAGCCCCTTCACATGCTCTAGCAATTTATAAATGAGGCAGATGCTACAGCGGGCCAACTCAAAGCCCTGGATCTGGGATTGGGTGGTAGCTGAGTTAGTCCACCAACCTTCCGGAAACCACACCACCAGGGCAAGCTCTCCAGCAATGCCCCGGCCAGCTCACCAAATGCTGCAGCCTCTAAGAATCCGGGTCAGCATGCCCACTCTCATGCACTTGGGGCCGGTTCACTCAAACCCATGCTACCAGGGCCAGCTCTACTGTGCTGAGCAGGTGAGGTGCAGGGCCTGCTGTAGACAGTGCTGTAGACAGTGAGGGATGGGGCCAGCGCTGCACAGCCTTTGGACATCAACACAGCCCAGGCAGCAGCCGAGTCCAGAGACTTCCACATGACCTTTAGTGGTACCATGGGCCACGGACATTGAGACAGACCCCTGCTGCTGCAGGGCCATGAACCCAGACATGGCTCTGAGTGGGAACACAGGCTGAGACTTCACCATGGCCTCAGGTGGCAGGGCAGGCTACTCACTACAGACTGCTCCTCTCCACCCTCGTGTCTCCAGTTCTGCCTCTCTTTTCAGTGCTCAAACTGTTCTGCTCTTTTTTTTCTTTCCTGTCTCTCCATTACATACTTGCACCTGTAATGCCTTCCACCAAAGGCCAGGCAGGCAGCTGGCAGGCCTCTAGGTGTCTTCCCTGCCTGACATGCATGTTATGGTGACAGACAGGCCTCTCTCAAAAGATTTAGTCTTTGAATGGTCCAGGTTCCGGTTTTAGCTGGCGTTGAGTACATGATCTTTTATGTTTTAATTATAAAGGCTTTAGCTTACTGAGATGCAACATTTGACTTTTCTTCATGTTCTATTATACCAGGAAGTAGAAAATGTACCGTTTATCCCAGTTTGGTTATGCCAAGTCTTGTCAATGAGGTCCAGCTGGAGACAGAACCTTCCAGAGGAACACTGGTTTCACTCTCAGGACTAGAGAGAGTCTACTGAGAACACCCAATTCTTTATCTTTCCAATCTAAGCACCTATGGATGTTTACATGAGAGTTACAATGAGACATTTTTACCGTTTGCTCTTTCCTTTGTTTTTATTATCTGAAACTCAACAGACAAGTTTCCCTTCATCAGTTGTCAACTGGGTTATTTTGAAATACAGCTCATGTAATAAAAACAGAATAAACGCTTAAGTCTTCCCAGCTCATTTGATTCTTAAGTGCTTATCTTTGAAGCTGCTTCAACAATAATAGCTATGATGTCATTGAAAGTAGGGCATAGGGCTAGTGAGATGGCTCAGCAGGTACAGACACTTGCTGCCAATCCTGATGACCTGAGTTTCATCGTTGGGGCTGGCAAGGAGGAGGGAGAGAACCCGCCGCAGCATGCGGCCCTCTGACCTCTGTGCTTTCTCTGTGTCACACATGCACACCCCTCCCAAATAAATAAAGGTGATAAAAAAAAAACATAGGGCCTTATCCTTTGGACCAGAATCTAATATGACAAGACTGACTTCCCAAGAAGGCTATCTGTGCCATAAGAGGGGAAAGGGTCATGTGTAGGTACCTGTGTAGTATGGCTTGCTAATTCTGAAGAGTTTTGAAGGAAAAAAATTTCTATTCTACTGCCATTATGTTCAGAATTATTTATTTTTCAATTACATAATAATAATAACAGTAAAAATACCACATCAACTTGCTGTTCCTAGCATATGCACTTCATGGAGAGACATGGCAGCAAAGGTGGGGTGCTGAGCATGAAAACGAGCCCCCCTTGAACCTTGTCTGGGCTCTACAGGTTCACAAAGTAAAAAATTCTTCAGCAACAGGCACACAGCATCTGTCCTGGCCAGTTTTACATCAGTGTGACACTGTATAGACTCATCTGAGGGGAGGGAACCTCAACTGAGAAAATGTCTCCGTAAGATCAGGCTGTGGGTCGCCTGTAGAGCATTTTCTAAATTGGTGGTGCCACCTCTGGGCTTCTAGTCCTGGGTTCGAGAAGAAAGCAAGCTGAGCAAACCAGGTGGAGCGAGTCAGTAAGCAGCCCTGCTCTGTGGCTTTCGCTTCAGCTCGTGCTTCCTGGTCCCTGTTCTGCTTGAGTTCCTGAGCCCAATAAACCCTGTCCTCTCTGATTTACTTTTTGGTCATGGTGTTTTGTTGCACCAATAGTCACCCATGTTTTAGTTTGAAAAGCGTTTAAATTAGAACATCTCTTCATCCATTAATCGCAGCGTGCATGGTATGTACCCAAACAGTCTTATCAAGCTGTTTCTGCTTTCGTTGGCATCTCCACAGCAGCCAGGGCTTGCTACTCCCTCTCACAAAGGCTCACTACATTTTACCACATAGAAGTAATCTGATAGGGTTGGTGATTCCAGGAATTGAGATTTCATGAGAAATTTGTTGGCAAGGGGCCTTTTGCTTTCTGGGATGTTTGCCAGAAAGTTTTAATCTGTCTGTCTTCACACACTTTGTTGATAATCGTCTTCTTAGCAGGTGACAGGTGTGACCTCTGGTCCTTACCTTTCATCACACTTATTTTAAAACTCCTTATCTTATCCATGACCTTGCAGCAAACTTCAAACAGGTCTGGCTGCAAGGAGCAAGCTTTGGCTGGAACCCGTCAGCTGGGCTTACTGTGGGACCAGGTGCTGCCTGCACTCTGTATTGCCTTCTCAGAAGCTCCAGGGAAATGGGCTGTGGCCTCTTCCTGAGTACAAGGATAAGAACAGGAAGTAGATCTCGCTCCTTGAGAACTGCAAAGAAGCCCCACGTGTTCAGACTGGAAATCCACTGCTTTCCTCACTGAGCAGTCTTGGCAGGAGTTTTGTGGAGTCAGGGCAGAGTGCCAGCAAGGATGGAAACAAGTCCTTCTCTTTTGCTCTCTCTGAGTTTGAACCACACGCTCTGCTCTGGTCGGAATCCTTTCTTTTTAAAAGGCAGAAAAGATAGCTACCTTAGTGGCCATAGAGACTCAAAGACCCTTAAAGACTATTATCTCCATGTGAATGTGGAGTAAAACAGTGAGTTGTGCGAGTATAGTAAGTGTCCCCCTGTAGCATGACTCCCACATGGAGTCGAAACCACAGCTACACACTGGAATCAGGCATTCTCAATGCATCCCCATCAGCTCTCCGGGCACACAGCCCTCCACAGGCAAAGGCTACTTCTCACAGAGGTGGTGGGTCTGGGATCCAGAGGCAGAAGACTTCACCACTTAAGGACTTTGTGAGCTTGTGCAATACTTAACTTTTTCCACATCAGATTCTTCACCTCTATCAAAATGAGTATAATCTGACACATGGTGACGTATATCTACAGTCCTAGTTAGTACTCGGGAGGCTTGGGGAGGATTTTGAGTTTAAGGTCAGTTTTAGCTTCACCATGAAACTGTCAAAAACAACAAACAAACAACAACCCCCCCACCAAACCAAATCTTGGGCATTGTATGATCCCAAAAGATATTAGCTATTAAGTCCTCAGAACAGAGCCTGATACCACAAGCTGCCATTGCTTTTTCTTCTTCCACGATTGCAACTGACTAGTGGGGTAGGGTGGGGTGACGGGAGGTGGTGTGTACAAGGCTTACTTTACCTTACATTCTGGATCTGTGAGTTCAAACAAGTCTTTCATTTGTCTGTGCCTCCATTTCCTCCTCTGCCAAGTGGAGTTAAAAATAGAACTGATCTCATAGGACTGTGCTGGTGATTTACTGAGAAACAATGGGGGACACCCTTAGCTGTTGCCCAATGTTACCTGGATTTTGGTTGTGTTAAGTTAGGTCAGAGGGGAGGAGACTGGGAAGGTGTCATCCCTTGAACCTCAAGGGAATGAATAGCACAGGCTGAAGACACAGGAATAGTTTTATTTTTTTTTTAGACAAAGTGACAAAGACTGGAGTGACAGCATTCCTCACTATTGGAGGAACAAGGAGGTTCTTCTGTGTCTTAATATTATAGAGAATGCTGCATTGGTCCATAGAAACCTGTAAGACACTCTTGGTGATCTCTGTGGACCTCAGAGACAGAGAAAGACATGACATCTGGAAGAAGGGATTTAGAGGTAAGCAGTGGACACGGAGATATGCAAAGGGTAGAACTCTACCAGGACACGAGCAAAGAAAAGAAAATGAAAGCTGGCACGCAGTCACAGGGAGCAGAACATGGTCAATGTAGACACTGTCTGGAGACCTTCAGACTTCCCCTGGCTCGAGGGAGCTTCTGGAAACTGAAGAAATGCCAAGGGTCTATGAAAATGTAGCCAGCTCTCCACTGTGCTGTTCAAAGTTTTTCCATTCTCTCACCCGCTCAGCCACTCAGATCTTTTGGGAAGCCTGGTCTGTGTGTGGGAGCCAAATCAGGTATGGACAACCTCAGAGGAGGAAGCTACTGTGGTGGATCTGCCCAGGAGGAAGGCAGAGGGGAAGGAAATCTGACATTTTATTTGACTATCCAACCTGGATGTCAAAAGTTGGTAAAGAAGGAAAAGCTAGGGTAAAGCTAGGGTGGCAGGTAAGGCCAGAGGTCACAGCTGTGGCCCATGAATGCTGTCCTAGGTGCCCTCACTCACTCATCGCAAGTGTCTTTTGAGCACCTGCTTTATGTTATCATTCTGGGATTCAACTGTATACCAGACAATACTTTCCTGTCAGGCACTTGCAGTTGGTGAGAGATGGTGGTTATAAAAAAACAAATATGATATAATGTGACTTTCTTGGATCCTAGAATATGGATGTGTTCAGCTTTAGTAAGTGCTGCTAAGCAATTTTCTAAAGTAGATATAAGGAGTTACACAGTTACACCCCCCCACACACACACATACAGTGTATGAAGCTCCGTGTCTATGTCAACACTTGGTACTTTCTTTTTTACTTTAGCCATTGCTTTGTATCATGATTTAAAGGAAGTAATTCATGAAGTTGAGCACATGTTCATAGACTTCTTCCTCCCTTGTCTTCCTCTTCCCCTTCCCTTCCCCTTCCCTTCTTTCCTTTCCTTCTCCACCATCTCTCTCCTTTTCATCTGAGATGTGCACAAATCCTGCAGTGACTGCTCGATTTATTGAAGCCAGCCAGGGAAGAGCAGGAAGCTAACATGGCTGGAGCAGAAGGAAGGGAGACAGTGGTCAGAGGAATGTGGAGGGACACATAGTCTGGTGAGTCACAAAGAAAAAAGCAGCATGTTTGCACTTGCTACTGTCTTCTGACTGCAGACATAATGTGAGCGGCTGCTTCAAGCTTCT
>JANHMN010000002.1:142318438-142350921 GCA_030674055.1 Rhabdomys pumilio | reverse complement strand
CTGTCTTCTGACTGCAGACATAATGTGAGCGGCTGCTTCAAGCTTCTCCTGCCTTCACACTGCTGCCATGATGGATGGTATCTCAAACTGTGAGCTAAAAGTCTTTCTTCTTTGAGCTGTTTTTGCCAGGATCTTTTAAAAATTATTATTATTACAGCAACAGGAGAAGATTCTGGAACACAATGAAAGAGTGGGATAGGCTATGGCATGCAGAAGGCTCACCCTGCCCACACCCTGGTTTTAGACCACCGAGATACATTTGAGATAATGCCGCTCCAGAGCTCAACTGTGTTATTCTCAGACACTAATACTATAGTAATATGTTACAGCAGCAAAAGAAAATCCGTTATGGGTGCTGTATTGAGCATGCAGCCCAGGAGACATGTCTAAAAAGAAGAAAAGAGAAGAAAGTACAGTTAAGAGGGTTTTAAAAATATGTATTTATTTATTTATTATGTATACAGTGTTCTGCCTGCATGTATACACACCAAAAGAGGGCACAAGGTCTCAGTATAGAACGGTTGTGAGCCACCTTGTGGGTGCTGGGAACTGAACATGAGGACCTCTGGAAAAGCAGCCAGTGCTTCTTCTAACCACTGAGTCATCTCTTCAGTCCCAAGGGTGTTTCTGATAAAGCCAGATAAGAGGCAGGGACAACTCAGGTCAGGAAGAGTAGGGGAAATTGAGGCAGAAAATTAGGCAGTAAAGTAAAAGTAATACCACTGAGCATTTAAATGCCCTGCCCCGATTTCAGCCTCATAGGATGCGAATCCAGATGAAGGCACTTCCTCAATATAGACAGAGGGGCAGAAGGGTTCACACCCAGATTCCAGGAAGTCAGAGTGCTTTAATTTTGTTCTCATTAAGTTATTAAAATTACATTAAATGTCTTTATTTTGAGTTGTTTTTATTGTGCTTTGGAAGGGCCAGCCAGAGGGAGAGCAATGTCTATGTGTTCTCTCAGAAATGGGTAAAACTCAGGGCATGGAATCTACAGACCTTGGCCTCCTCTAAGATGGGCATCTCCCTTCACCACAGTCTACACAGAGTTTAGACATGATTTAGTTAAAGAAGTCTCTAATAGTAAAAAGAACCAGGAAGGATACAGCAAGGTAGCTGTTATAACTGACACTGATTCAAAGAGCTAACCCAGGAATGTCTCTGTAAGAAAATGCACCACAGGACTGCTCTGGGATAATATGAAATAAGGCTTACTTAATTAAGACTTGTTGATAGAGGCTGATTCTCAGGCTACTTTGGGGCCAAACAGGACAAAGCTCATGGCCCAGGGCACTCAGCTGACCCAGTGGCAGATCACATACACAAAAGTGTGTATGGAAGCTAGGACTGCTCAGCTTAGGGAAGCTGGAAGCAGGCATATGTCTCACCTCAGTGTCGGGAGCACACAGTTGTCCCAGCTGCTGGCTTGTAACGGTTACTTGGGAAAGTTGAGCTGGTTGCCTTCCTTTGCCCAGCTTCTGAGTTTACAAGGTAGGGAGAGCCAAAGGCATCCAGTGGAATTCTCTAGGATTTCCTGGATGATTAGTTTTGAGATAGACCAGTTCTTGAGGCAAGGCCTGAGCCTGCTTTGTTCTCTAGTTTCTCCAGCATTGCTTCCACTGCAGGTGACTAGGTAGCGCAGGCCACTGCAGAGTTAAGAGAATCCTCAGTTCCCCACTTTCTCCTGAACAGTTCAGATATATTCAGAAAGGGCATTCAAAACCATCTCACGAACGCTGGCTGCCACTGGGTTAGGTTCTCCCTAGAACAATGGTTCTCAACCTTCCTAATGCTGTGACCTTTTAATACATACGGTTCCTTATGGTGTGGTGACCCTAACCATAAAATTATTTTGTTGATACTTCCTAACTATAATTTTTCTACTGCTGTGAGTCACAGTGTAAATATTTGTGTTTTCCAGGGGTCTGAGGTGACCCCTGTGAAAGGCTCGTTTGTCCTCCAAAGGGATTAAGGAGACCCACAGGCCAGGAACCGCTGCCCTAGAGTGTGTTTTATGAGACAATTGCACACTGGTAAATATGAGGGTTTCCTCATTTTATGGGCGTGGAGACCCACATTCAGCTAAGCTAGAGGATTTGCTGAGGCTCAGCAGTGGCCTTGGTTATGGGAAGTCTCTCCAGTCATCCAGGTCATGGCACTGACTACAACACAAACAGAGAAGCTCTTTCTCCAGTGAGCCGCTGCTGTCATCTGACAGTGGTGTCCTATTAGATAGGACAGAAACCTCTGCTGCCTGAAAAGGTGCACACGAAGGCCAGTTTTCTGGCTCTCTGCTGCAGAGATCTCAAAGCAGAGACAGCGGAAGGGCCAAGATGGGTAGGAAAGAGAGAAGAGGGTTCGTGTTGGAAAGCCTTGCTGCCTCTAAGGGGGGAATACAGGGGTCCTCAGACCTCAAGTGGCAGCTCCACCTTCGATCCCCACGGGAGACTTAGACACCAACTCACAAGCACATTACCATTTACACTTCATTTTCTCATTCACAAAATTAAGTCATTATATCCTCGGGGGAGGGGCGTGGGAGGACAAGCTGCATCGATGGCTGTACAGTATGCAGTCAATATCCCTACAGGTAGCAGATTGAGTTTAACAAGCCATATGGGTTGTAATTGTCCAAGTATGATTAATTCATAATGTTTGTTCATTTTATGTCTTATATTATGGTTTGTTATCATTCCATTTAATTACAGCGTGAACTCTTTTTCTAGGTATTGTTGGAAACCCTTAGGGATTTTAATATTCCCCAAGTGACAGCAAATGACCTCTCTGTGTTTCTAGACTGTATCTGGGACTCCTTCCTATTGGCAGAAGGGCCACGAAAGAGTGACGTGAATTTGGAGCAGATGGTGCATTCGTCTGTTGCTGAACTCTGCTTGCGGCCCAAAGGAAGACTTGATACTGAAGGTGCTATAATGGCTTTCTGCTCAGTTTGTTGTAAATTCTAAATGGGGTGATTGAAGGCTGTAACGAGCCATGTTGTTGGACGCCTCTGGCTGCAACATCTGGTGAATTCCTTCACTAGCTGACAACTGTTAGCCTTGGCCTCAAGGGAGTACCACCCAGACCTTTGGTTTTAAGTAGGTTGCAGATTAGGCTGGAAGCAAGAATCACTAGTTCATGTAACACGAAGAAGAAGAAATGCCCCCATAACTTTGTTTCTAGTATTGACAATACAATCGATAAAGGTAGACCTTGTGTGTGCTGTTATGAAAGTTCTTGAAAGCCAGATTTTTATTACGGGTTTTTAGTTCGGGAATTGAAATTGATATTCTAAGCCTTGGGTAGCCTCTCTCAGAGACAAATCCAAACCGCTAACAGCACCAGGGAAATCTAGAAAAAATGGCTTACTGTCCTGAATTAGTGAAGCCGGCGCTGCAGACAGAGCCAGTGTGCTTGCTGGAGATGACAGATCACGGGAGGAGAGTGTGGCCCACGGCACTGAAAGCTCCATTAGCCAGTAATTTAAAAGCACTACAAAGTAAGAAACAGGAGTAATAGAAATAAGATGTCTAGAGCAAATGTTCCTGTCACTAAGGTTATGCTAAGGTCCTCGCAGACTAGTCCTTGGCTGATTAAATATGTTTAAAATAAGAATAGAAATAATATTCTAGATAAAAAAAAATCACAAGTTAAAAAATTTAAATAGCATTCTTTCTTATCCGTTTTTATCGTCATTAAAACAAGATTTTAAATTGCTTATCCATATTTATTTTCTTTGCCATTTAAAAGATTATTACTGCTGGTCTGCATGTAGGAGTGTAGGGAAATACACACACACACACACACACACACACACACACACACATATGGGGGTCAGTACAAGCCTGTGATACCAGCACTCTGGAGGCTATGGAGGAAAGATATAGAAGTTTAAGGTCAGCTCGGGTTACATTATCAAGCTCAGGGCCAGTGTGACCTATATAATGAGACTCTGCTGCAAAACAAAACAAACCATTAAAAAAAACCCAACAAAGCAGAAAACAAAACACAAGGCCTGGGGATAGGCCCATATGGTCAGAGTGTTGCCTGGGTGTAAGCTCCAGCATCATAAACAAAACACTGTTACTGGATTTAGGGACTTCTAAATGTTGGTGCCCCCTTTATCCCCTGATAGAAGCAAAAGCTTTTTCAGTGAGAACTGAGAAGGGGAAGAGGGTTGGTGCAGGAAGGACTGGTTTGGGTCTGCATGCTGAGTGTCCAGAACTAAAGCTATTGGCATAGTTTTAGTTTAGAAAAATCCAGCCTGCAACTGCATTACATTCCTCATGAAAATAAAGGGAGACATTTGGAAGCAGGGACAAACATGTCCTGAGATTGTCAGGTAGTGAAGGGCTGCTCTTCCAAGGCCACAGTCTCCTTCAAGAATGAAATTAGAGATTTTTTCCCCCTAGTGTCTGGAAATGCTTCCCCCTTGTCAACAGAAAATGCTCATTCCTCTCACCTTCAAAGCTCCTGCCATGTGTGCTACCAGATATCATAGTTTTCTGCTCTGTGAAGATGCCAAGCCTCACCATTGGAGTCCAGTGTTGTAGAGGATTGCTTAACTGTGCCCGAGACTCCAGTTGCTGCTGCTGCTGCTGAGGATAAGGAAGATACTGGTGATGTTGGAGAGGATAGCAAACCTTATTTGATGATGAGTTTTAAACAGCCCAATGTCCGAGAGGCCCTTATAAATGTTAATAACCCACGATAGAAACCCCACCAGTAAAAGTGACATTTTGATCAGCTGCCTCCAGAAATAAGCTTTGCTAGTGCCCAGAATTTGTAGCTAGGGAAAAATGGGTTGAACTATGATTGTGTGCTAATAACGTGTGTGTGTGTGTGTGTGTGTGTGTGTGTGTGTGTGTGTGTGTAAGAAAGCAAGGTTATATAATTCTTCTAAGGTGAACAGCCTTGGTGGTCTCCCCCCCTTGTCATGTTAGAAGGGAGATGGAGACTTAGAAAGATGCCAGAAGTGGCCCCAGGTCTCCCAATCCTAAATGGTAGAACTAGGGTTTGAACCTAGGTAGAACCATCCTCCTAATAAATGCATCAATTTTCAACCACCACCTTCAAGGAGAAGATTTCTTAGAACGTCATTATGTTTCTTGCTTTATTTACTGAAGTCACTACCCCACCCCCTAGTCCCGATCCCAGAAAATCTTTGTGCGTCTCACGGATCGGTCACAGCACACAACTGTATTTGTAAGCTCACAAAACGCAGCTTTAGTTATGAGTGCAATATCACAAAATCATAGTCCAGATGTTACCAGGAATGTTGGGGCAGAGTGGAGGAGAAGAGAGCGTGCTGTCTGGGACTCAGGACAACTCTGTTGCTCCTGAGGTGGTCCAGCTGTAGGACGTTTATGAGACTCGATCTCTCTTACCATTAAGAGAACATTAGAGTGAGTGATATCTGGGGTTCCCATGTTATAAGGTGCAGTGTTTTAACAAGGTGGAAAAGGTTATATGTGGAAACGGTCCTTGTCGTTTCCATGTCTCTGTTAGTGTTAATGAACACACACTTTATTTCAAGACAAGCAAACAGTATTTTAATACAGTTTGAAGGCAGTGAGAGGTAAATAATGGGCCTGTGAAGTCTTCCTTTTCCAGGGCTAGGATTCACCCCTCTGGGAAGAAGAGCCAGAGAGGCGAGCAGCCGCCAGTTTTCCTGAAGAAGGGCTGCAGAGTGGTTACGCCAAGAACTCTGCGTCAACCTGGCCCCAGTCCTGAGTCGCTTGTTCTTGCCTGCCCTTGCCAACTGCTGCTTTCTGCTCTAGCTGTTTGGAATCTGGGCCTGGCAAGATGGATCTGCCTTGGCATGCCTCTCGTATGTCTCTTTCTGTGTGTGCCTGTGTACGTGTGTGTGTCTTCAGACTCAGCATGTCATAATGGAGACGAGTAAAAACAGTGGCCGGGTGTGGGGCTTCACCTTTCCCTGCACACTGCCAACTCAGACCTCAAATGTGACTCTTCCTCCTCAATTCCTTTTGCAGTTGAGCCAGCAAAAGAAGTAGCAGAGAAAAAGCAGGGACTTCCCCATAGTTTAAGCTAGCCGGTAAGAACAATGATCTTAGCACATCTGGAGAACTGCATGGGTGTTATAGGACATTTGATCACACTTCGAACCCTGAGATTGTGTTGTTTACCGGAAAAACCTGCTTTTAGTTGTGGCATGGCTCAGCCCTTAGCACACACCTTTAATCCCAAACAATGAAGGTAAAGTTAGTTTGTAGAAGGAAGCAGCCATGTTTGAAAGTGATGTCTAATTGAGTGGCAGACAAAGTGACTGCCGATCTGTCTTCCTGGTAGGCACACCTGCATGCACTGATTTAACAATCAACTACTGAAACTTCGCCCACAGCAATTATCAAAGTGGCCAGAGAATGAAGAGAGAATCAGAGAAATGTTTGACAGAGTAGGATATGCCCAACTCTCAGGAGAACAGAGAGAAGAGAGGGTACTTAAGAAAGAGCATCATGGAGAAAGGAGGCAATTTTACTGAGAGAGAGTTTTACAGAGACAGGTGGAAGACAGAACAAGCTAGACACAGGTGAAGATAGAATGAACCAGAGAATGAGAAGGAGCCAGAAGATTAGAACAGACTGCCAAAGTTAGTATGAGGACAAGCAGAGCAATTCAGTGAGAAACTGACAGAAGCCAGGTCAGTCAGCTTGAGAGTAGTTTGAGCCAGATCAGCTGAGTCGAACCAGTCAGCCAGAGATCAGAAAGAACTAGGAAGGGATGAGCTTATTTAGCAGCAAGTCTCAGAAACTGAATACATTCTAGGCCTAGATCTGATTGTACAGAGGCTAGACACTTTCAGGACTAGGTCTAGGTAAGCCTTTGAGACAACAATTACGTCAGGCAAATAAAAGATACGTGTGCACAGGGCATCTCCTGCCTTCTGCTCCTCGGAATTCTGACTGTAGGGTATGCTACAGGGATTGAAGAGATAGAGGCATTCAGGTCTCACCTACTGTACTTGTGGCTCCATTTTGAGTTGGAAGCATCTGAGTGTGTTTGTCAGGATGCCTGTTTGGATCTGGGAGACAAAAATAACGCTGGTTAAGTTGCACCCTCCTATAGGCTAGCCCAGGTCCTGTAACCAGTAACGATCTCTTTGTGCCTGGGCTCTTCAACTGTCAGTAAACATGAACATTTCCTATGATTTCCAAGCTAGCTTCAAGTGAGTGGGAGAAAAAAATAGTATAGACAACATTGCCTGTAAATTTGTGGGACTTGTAGACTTGACAATTGTTCTTTTCTTTTTTCTTTCTTTTTTTCTTGGTTTTGCTTTTCTTCTTTTCTTTTTTCTTTTTTTGGGGGGGGAGGGGGTAGGGGAGGGTAGTGCTTAGATTTGAACCCAGGGGCTTGAGCATGCTAGGCAAATGCTCTGATATTAACTTATATCCTTGGTCTGGTTATTGCCTTTCTTACTGGCATCTCTTTGCTCTTGAGTTAATTTGTGTTGTCCTTTTGCAAAACTGGGATGTATTTCAGGGTTTTGTGCACAGTAGTAAAGGACTATACCATGGAGCTGCATGGCTAATTTTCAAGACCATGTTTACATTTGTATCCCTGCTTGGCCTTGAACTTACTATGTAGTCCAGGCTGACTTTGGACTCAGAACTGTCCTGCTCCAGCCTCCTGAGTTCTGGATGGCAGACCTGTGTCATCAGGCCTGACTCTTCATTCTCTGGCCATTTTGATAATTGCTGTGGGCAAAGTTTCAGTAGTTGATTGTTAAATCAGTGCATGCAGGTGTGCCTACCAGGAAGACAGATCGGCAAGAAGATACTCAGATCTTACTTTTAACGTAGAACAAGCCAAGTGATGTCAAACCCAAAGAATACCCAAGAGAACACCAAAGTTTAGTGTTCACCAAGTGCTACTGTTCAGCCCACGGTGTACCAGGCACAGAGAAGCCTGCTGAACACAGGGGAGATCAGGTCCAGCCTTAGATACCTCAGTCTGGGTGAGGAGACTATCCAACATTCGAGGAACAGAACCACTGGGAGGGATGATGTCACAGCCCGGCTGGATTTCAGTTGGGGCTATTTAGTGTCAACAGTGGCCAACTCACAACATTTAGGATTTGTGCTACTAATTTGCTTCCTCGTTATAATATGTGGTAACTGTACGAATCTGTACAGGCGTGTAGCTTCTCTTAAGAAGCCCCTCAGCTCAGTGAGGGCAGCACCCATGAATAACATCGATTCATCTATAGTGTCTATAGTAACCACGGAGCAAACCTTGGTGAAATAAGCGCAGGACATCACAACTCCTTATTGTCATTCTGTGAAAACCCCTAGAACACAGGGAATGCAGTTACCCAGGGGCTGCAAGTTCTAGACTCACCCTCTGCCCTCCCTGCGGCTGCCCCACCCCCACGCTAAAGCAACCGGCTGATGCAGCACCACATCTGGAGCTCCACATCTGGAGCTGGATGAGCGAGCGTAATTCTGCCTGTAACACTCCCAGCAGAGGGGCAATCTCATAAGCTTTTGAGGGGATAGAGAGTGACAGTAGACAGATGGGCCTATTGACAAGTGTGTCCCCTGGTGGTGCTCCTGTCACAACTGAATTACTCTGTCACTCGTGATGTCTCTAAGTCAGACTGAGCCAAGAAGAAGAAAGAGTGTTTCTACTGATTCATAGTCACAGGAAAATGACGCTGGAGTGGGGGCGGGGATAGTGTGTGTGTGTGCTCTGGCTCTGGAAAGTTTTATCTCTTTCTAGGAGTCCAAATCGAGGGCAGGCTAGAGAAGGCCGTGATATTTGCATTGGATCCTGACTTGGTGTTACTTGCTGAGTCAGGCTCTCTCCTGTACCCTGTCTATGTGGAAAGAACCTGGCTTGGGAGCTTAATCGTGCTCAATGGCAGCCCTCATGAGCCAGCCATGCAGCCTGCACAGTGAGGGTTCTTTATTGCGCTTGTACCTGGGAGCCCTCACCTGCCGACTTCCTGTGCCCGCCTGATTAGGACAGTGTCCACTCAGGAACTTTCCATCCCATGTGGTTGGGGCAGTCTGGAGGGGTGGGTCTCCAAATGCTCCCAGAGACTCTTAGACAAAGGGAGTAGCCATCATACCTGCATCTCTGCTACAGTCTCTGGAATTGACTATGATTCCAACCCTAGTCAATGTGGGGAATGTGGCCTGAAATGTCCTAGAACAGCTTCAAAGTCAGGCCTGGAAGATGTTAATGTGCTAAACATGTTTAGAGTCACCTTTTAATCTGCCTGTCTGTCTGTCTGTCTGTCTGTCTATGTGTCGAAATACCATCTTTATAGCTATCTGGGGAGACAATTTTAAAATGTTATTTCTGTGTGTGTGTGTGTATGTGTGTGTGTGCACTTGCTTGAGTGTGCCAGGACACACAAGTGACATTCAGAAAATTTCTGGGAGTCTGTTTCTTCTTTCTACTACTGGGTACCAGGGATCAAACTCAGGCCGTCAGACTTGGTAGCCTGTGCCTTTACCCCTGAGCCGTCCTGACGATCTCATAGTTATTTTTTGCACTGTTCATTAATTCTACTTCACTAAAGTTTTTTTTTTTTTTTTTCAATTATCCCAACAGTTCCTCGCTTATCTTCTATGATCCATCAAGAGGAAGTTTCTAAGATGTAAAGGCTGTTTGGCTAATCAACCGAACAGATACTTTAACCGTTCCTACTACAGTCTAGGAATAGGGCAGTGACTAAACGTTCATCTTGACACCCTGGAATCCAGTGAGCTGTCTGGCTAGGCTGACCGTGAGAGGCTGGATCTTAAGGAGCTGCTTGCTTTCTGAAGCATCTCAACACTGGGATGATGCTGGTGAGTGAGCAGACATGCAGCATTGGTGTACGTGGGTGTGTGCGAGAATCTAAATACGTTGTAGGGCTCAAATTCTGTTTGTAATAAGCAATGCTTGATCTATAAAAATGGAAGCTGTCATGCCTCGTGATCCTATTGGCTTTGGGACTTCCTTATTCATCACAATCATGAGCTTATTATTTGTCTTCTTGTGATCGGATACAAAATACGGCAGCCATGTTGATGTGGGTGCATGTGTATGTTTTCAATTACAGAGGCTTAAAATGGCAGCCCTATGTGTGCATTTAAAGCGTTTTCTTTTACTTTTTATTTATGGAAAAATTGAAACGTTTAAAAAAAATAAGGAATATAGTAAAGGAAAATCTACCTGTTCACCATCAACCTCAAGAACAATCGTTAAAGTCGAACACACTACATCTGTAACTCTTTGTCTTCTCTCCTTCATGGTTTTTTTTTTTTTTTTTTTTTTTTTTTTGAGACACATCCAGAAATATGTCATTTCCTCTGTGAACACTTCTGCACTCCCAGGCATTTGAAGGGCCTGGCACCCTCTGTGGCTCGCTGCCTGGCCCTGAGGCTTTGGGATTTGTGACTCTGTACATCTTCTTTCCCTGTCCTTCCTCTCCAGTCCCTTCACCCTGACTTCTCCAGTGCATCCTTTGTGTTGTAGCCTGCGAGTACCCCAGCCATACTACATGGCCACAATAGCTTTATTTTTCTCTCCCTTGTGAGCTAAGTGTTCTCTTCTCTGGGCATTCCTTCATTTCCGCATACATTGGAACCAGCATCATTTCCGCATACATTGTAACATGCTGGTTCACTTTGCTTTCTCCATGCAGCTTGATGAAAACAGTTTTCAGGATTTACCTTGAAATGAACAATGATCCGTCAGTCATAAGTTCACTTACTCCAGGCTTTGCAATCTTATGCCCGAATGTTGAAAGGCAAGTAAACCCAAAATAATTACAATAATTCGAAGCAGATGCCTCAACCTAAACCACCACTGGTACCTTCCCCGCTGTTATTACTGAGGTCTGCAATGGTAAGTAAGGCCCACATACCATCCATAGTGAAATTCTTTAGGATTAGTGTCTTTCCCAGCAATTGCAGCTCATAAAGCCTTTTGGCTATTGGCAAGCTACCTTTCTCAGAGAGAGTCAAGACATCTTAATGGAACTGAAGATGGAGAAATGATGTTGCCAGCTGTGTTGGTGTTAGTTGGTGTTAGTCTGCATAGTGAAGAACAAGAGAACATATAGAATACATAACCATGCAGATAAGTCATACAGCATACATCTATTATATTTATCAGTATTATGCTATATACTATACTTATGATATTATATAATAATAAAAACATGTTGTGCTTGAAGAGGACCCAAGTTGTGTTTCCAATACCCACATGGGCTATAATTTCAGTTCTAGGGCATCAAATAGCCTCGTTTGGCCTTCTTGGGTACTTAGCATGCATGTAGTGCTCTTAGATACACACAGACAAACTCAAACATTTATTTATTTATTTTTAGTTTAACCTTCAAAAATATAGAACAGACAAGAGCCTTATTACTGTTGTTGTTAGTTTGAGCCAAGGTCTTACCCTGTAACCCAGGCTAGCTCCGACTTGAGCCCCTTCCTGCCTCAACTACCCTGAATGCTGGGACTGTGAGTGTGTCACTGTGCCTGGCAAGAGAACGGCTTTTAAATAGTTTAATGCTTTATTCCTTTATGAGGTTTAGAGCTATCACCAGGGTGGTTGATGTTTAATAATATTCCGGATCCGTTCTTTCCAGAGAGCAACTTTAGTGTGTTCAGAGTTGAGGTCTCTATGAATAATGGGCCTAATGACATCTGTCCAATGAAAAGCAGACTTAACTTGGTGCACACTTAAAATCCTATCACGTGAGAAGCTGAGGCAGGAGAATTTCCTGTTTGAGGTCAGCCCTGGCTATGTAGGGAGACACTATATAATTGGACAAAGCAAAGCAACAAAAGAAAGCACAGAAAAAGGAACCCTGCATTCCTTTGGGAAGTAAGAGGAACTGATGTGAGCTGGGGACTAGGCTTAGAAGGTAGGCTTGGCTCCTCCCAGAATGGTGAGTGAGTTTGCTCAACTCTCCAGTTGCTTTTATTTCACGTTCCTGAAAGTATAATGCACCACAGTTTCCATCTGTATTTGGCCTCCTGCTGTGGCCTGTGACCTAAGCAGAATCACAAGGGGAAAGAGTTATGACTTGGGGTGGGTGTCTTTAGCTGTACTGGTTGGTAGAGAAATACTTGGATTAGAAGGAACACTAAGAGTTTATAGATATCCCCATCTTTAGCCTGAGATGGAAATTTTTGACTCCTCAAGTTCCCTGGGAAATTGTTGTTGAGATGCCTTTTACACCATAGACAAAGAAAAGCATAAGGCAGTGTTGTTACTTAGGTTAATATCAGGCAGGGGCTAGGTTATATGAATGGGAGATGGGTGAGCTCTGTAGTTAAGGGTACAGACTCTGGCTCAGACCATCGACATTAGACATGATCCTGGGTAATCCACTCAGCCACTCGGAGCCTTAGTACCTTCTGTAGATGAGGGGCTGATAGTAGAATGGCCATATGAGTTACGGGGGGTGAGGGGGCGGGAAGGGCGTGATGTGGCAGTAACTGTGATAACATATGCAGAAGTCTGTGTACTTGCCACTAACACGCAGGCTGACAGATATAAACTATACTTGCTTGTGATATCTGGCATTGAGAACCGCAGTCCATGTCATAAGGAGACTGACTGATAGGGTGAAACCCCTTTATTATGTTTCCTAGTTCTTCCTCTAATTCTTCTCTTCTTCCTCTGCCACCATCATAAACTCACCCTGGAATCGGGCACCTTCAGGCACTGGAGCTTGTAACTGGAGGGGTTTCCTGGTCCTGCCTTTACTAGCAGGCTTCCAAGCACAGCACATTGCTGTGCATCTGACTTCAGTTTATGGTTCCATGCCTGCAGGGTAGGGCCGAGTGTGTCTGCTTTACTTAAGTTGTCTTTCTCAGACATATACACATTCCATTGTTTTGTGATCATGCTTTTCCTGGTATGTGAGAGTTCGCTGAAGACTACTACCTAATCATAAAAAAACAAACAAACAAAAAACAAACAAACACAAAACGACAAAAAACATTCCCAAACCTCCTTTTGCCTGACTTAATCATTTAACATGTTACGCAAATAAAATATAATGCCGCCCTTGTGATCGCTCCCATAGTGGGTTTTGCTTCATTTTAGGCTGGGTTCAGTCAACTGCTTCCCTAACCTCAGCCTGGCTCTCCCTTGTCTGTATTCTTTCATTTTCAAGTGTAATTATGGCAAGAAGACTTCATCCTGGTGTCTGAACCATAGAAGCATAATAACAAAGGATTTATATTTTAATAGTCTCCCATTTCAAAGATTATGTCCTTATAAAACTTCACTCAGACGGAGCCCAGACACTGTTTACTCTGGGTGGTACTGTAAGTGGTTGGCTCCCAAAGACAGTTGGCAAAGTTAGAGGTTCTCATGACAGCACGCGTCTGTGTAGGGACATCTCGCTGTATGCTACCTCACTGGTGTGCTGTGTGCTTTATATTCTGCTGGGAAGCAGTGATTTTACAGCATCATGGAAGTGTAGTCTGTGCCCCATTTTTTTTCAGTTGAATTTTACTTACTCTTTTCCTTACTCACTTTACATCCTGCTCACTGATCTGTCGTCCTCTCCCACAATCCTCCTATCCCCCCTCCTTTTCTCCTCTGAGTAGGTGAGGCTCCCCTGGGTATCCCCCTTCCCTGGCACTTCAAGTCTCTGCAAGGCTAGGCACTTCCTCTCCCACTGAGGCTAGACAAGGCAGCCCAGTTAGAAGAACATATCCCACATACAGGCAACAGTTTTTATTGAGACTGACATGAAGACTAAGCTGCATATCTGCTACATATGTATGGGAAAGCCACACATTAATCAAATCTTTTTTTTTTTTCTGTAAGTGTCATTTCAGGTATGAGGTCTTTAAATTTGGGTATTTTCTTATTTTAACAATGTTCCCGATTCAGGATTAGAGTCAAGATTTCTGGCAAATGTCCGAAAGTCTGACTCATAATAAAGACAATCTTAAGACAGTGTACCATCAGATCTTGGCTCTGAAATAAACTAGGCTGCACCCTATAGAAGGTACTCTTACAGCTAGAGAGGAATTGAGTAAATTACGTTGGATGAATTACATAGTTTACAAAATTTCCTTCCACACAGTGACATATCCTAGTGTCACCTGTTCACACTGTTTTGTGTGGGCATTCACACACCATCTTTATTCTAAGTAATTTAAGGACTAGTGGAGAGGCTTATTTTTATATCTTTCCAGGTTTTGAGATCTGCTTCTGGGCAAAAGGATGAGGGAAAGTGAGTGTTGCCATTGCTGTTTCCTCAAAGTCCAGGGAGCTCAGTTTGAAGGGTGTGTGTCCTGAGTCCCAGCGTGACCAGGCAGGGAGGTTGCTGTGTGGATTGCGACACTAAGAACCCTTTTCATCATCTCTGCTCTGTGGATGGTAACTCTGACCCCAGTACTCTCTGTTCCTTTGGACCCAGCGTTTTATTAAGAAGAGGTGGCAGGAGACAGCTGATTGGCTCAGACAGTGAGGACCACAAACTCAGAGATGCTCCAGCTCAGTGCAGTAAATTCTCCTGCCCCAAGGCCTGCACCCCACCATCTACTATAGTTTGGGTCTAGAATACACCCCACAAGCCCCCGTGTTAGAGATCAGCCCAGCCTGTTGGACTCCTGGGAGGTGGTGAAACCTTTAAGGTAGGCCGTATGGAAACTCCTCAGGTTACCAACGATTGTGCTGAAGAGGACTTGGGGGATCCCAAACATCGCCCCTGTTCTCTCTGCTTTCTTTGCACCCCTATGTGTTCCTGCCATACCATGCTACCTCGCCACAGTCCCAAATTCTTCACTTTATCAGCTATGGATAGAATGTTCATAACTCAGATTATGAGAGAGCTTTTCTCTCCATAAGTTACTTTATCTCAGGTACTTATTACAGTTACAGAAAGCTGACTCATACCCCACCCAAAACATTTTGTTAACACTCTGTACACACCCCAAATTCCATTCACATGAAGGGAATTCCATTCCAAATTGAAGAATTATATAGTGCTCAATTATAAAATGAACAGAAAAAAAGCCACATGGAAGAAAATCACCATTTTCTTGTGCAAGTGTTTATGTGTAACCGCAGAAGCTCTGTTATAGTCATCCTGCCTGTGACAGCTATGGAGGTAGACTGACCCAGGACTGTCACATCAGTGTACCAGGTACCTAAGGCAGCACAACAAGAGAGCCTCTCCTGCCATGGTCTTACATTCTGAAACAGTGACAACTCTCGGTGAAAGTTTTCAAAGCAGAGAAAGAGAATACTCTTTCTCCAGCCAACTGGAAAATTCAAAACATAAAGCTGAGTTTATAGGCAGCATGGAGGAGGGTTCAAGACTCAAAATATAAAAATAGGATTCATTTTGATACATGAATGTGTGTGAATGATACATGAGTGTGATAAATGAATTTGAACATTTAAATGTTAAGGATGTGGACAGATGTTAAGGATGTGGACAGATGTTATGTGAGACTTTTCCTGGGGAGACACAACACACATGTCTGCTCACCCTAGAAAGAGAGACCATGACAGATCAAAGTGACAATTGTACCAATGTCCAATAAGGTTCCAGTGGAGTCATTGACAAGAGTACTGATGAGAGGTTACTTACAGGAGCAATGTCCTAGTGAAGACTTCTCCTGTTATGATGAAATACCATGATCAAAGCAACTTGGGGAGGAAAGGACTTATATGGCTTACATTTTACAATGTGGTCCATCATTGAAGGAAAACAGGACAGGAACTCAAACAGGGCAGGAACCTAGAGGCAGGGGCTGATGCAGAGGTAATGGGAGGGGTGTTGCTTACTGGCTTACCCTCCATGGCTGGCTCACTGTGCTTTCTTCTAGAACCCAGGACCTAGTACTAGCCCAGGGATGGCCCCACCTACAGTGGGTTGGACCATTCCCCATCAATCATTAGTTAAGAAAATCCCCTACAGCTGGATCTTGTGGAAGCATTTTCTCAATTGAGGGTCCCTCCTTTCAGATGGCTTTAGTTTGCGTCAAGTTGACATAAAAACAAGTAATCACAAGTAGGGATGACTCAGAAGCAGTTACACCACCAAAAGTCCCACCCTAACACAGATGTCAGCTCACGAACGCCTGGAGCTGCACAGCTTGCAGTCTGAGAACCAATCTCTGCAGCTTGGCTGGTCAGAGTCCTTCCTTCCCAAGCAACCGTTTGCTTCATTTATAGAGCCAGGGACAGATATTCCAGAATCTTCCACATTCCTATTCCCTGTTTGTTTACCTCAGAGTCTCATGAGCCTTCCCCTTTCTCCTGGGAGGGAATGTTTCAATTTGGAAGAAACTACTGTATAACAAATGGAGACTCAGCTGTCATTTGAGAATGTCTGCACATTGCAGGACATGCAAGGCCCAGGACCTTGACCACTAAAGGCATGTAGAAACTGCTTCCTCTAATTATTTTAGCAATAAAAAGCACCCTCACACAAATCCAAAACACCCCTGTGAGGCTACTCCAGACCCCATGAGAACCCCTCCAGTCTAGCCTTGGCACCCTGACTTGACCAAAATACATCAGGGACTCCACTGCAGTCGCCATTCATCTTTTCCTTTGTCCTGACTAGTCCCTCCAGGGAGTGCTTGCTCATTCTCTATCTGCTTTCCCTTTCAAGCTAGGAATGATTGTTGGATGTATTTGGACAAGGCTTCTTCAGCTCAGCCCTTGGAGGTTTTCAATGAGAGCCTGACTTCCAGGAATAGCATGGCCCTGGGTAATTCTCAGTGTAAGCTCCTTTAAGATTTTCTGTTCTCAAATTGGCAGCGGGCAAAGAACACTGAATTGCTGTCTTCAAAGAGGAGCATGAAGCTTCAAACCCAGATGCCTAGCCACCTTTGCTCACTTTCTACCTCCATACCAAGTGAAGGATGTTCTAAGCTTTCCATGGCTGCTGATACCCAGTGCTGTGCTATGGCATCTGCCCTCTTCCTTCTTGGGTTTGTGTGAACTTTTGTTCATAGTATGAGACCCACACAAGTTTGGAGTTTGGTTTTAAAGCCAAGGGTGTTGAAAATGAGCCACAGAGAGCAGGGATGAACAGTTTCTTGGAGTCTGAGCCTTCATGTAAACCCTGCCGTTCCCATGACTGACAGGACCAAGGTCTCTGCCTGCTCTCTGTCACAATCTATTAGCTTTACACAGGCAAAATAAAATAAAATAAAATAAAATAAAATAAAATAAAATAAAGTGAAAATGGCCAATGTAATTAGTGCAAGATAAGTACTTGCAGAAGCGGAGCATTGCTTTGACAATGCAGGAATTTGAAATGACTGATGAGACCAAGACCCCCTTTTTTACAGCAAGTCTCTGCTGCTAAGAGCCAGGGGTAGAGATGGGGAGTGGAGACACCCAGCCTCCTGCTTGGCTCTTGACTTCCGCAGGTTCTGTTGGTTCAGCAGGATCAAGAGCAAAACTCACCAACCCAAGGCTTTCCTATATACAGCCATAGTCTGAAGGCTGGCTGTCGAACACATATGTGTTCAGTATGTATGTCGTGCATGTTCATGTGGATGTGTGCACAGGCATGTGTAGGTGCACAGTGCATGCACATGTGGGAGACCACCAGGTGACTTCCTCAGCTATTCTCTATCTTGGTTTTTGAGACAGGCTGTCTTGTTAAACTTGGAACTTATAAATGCAGCTAGGCTCACTGGCCCATGAGTTCTAGAGATCCGTGCATTTCTTCCTCCCCAGGATTGAGGTTGAAGCACACCACCTCATACGGCTTTTATGTGGCCGTTGGGGATCTAGACTCAGGTCCTTATGGTTGTGTGGCAAGGAGTTTACCCACTGAGCCATCTCACCAGGGCACAGGGATTCTCAAAGCACTAAGAGCTCACTAGTTTACCCTTTAATTTCTGGAATCTTGTTTCCTCCTCTATGGTACAATATACTACTGTTTTGTTTCTTTAAAAATGGAGTTGGGGAAGGGCCTAGTGCTGGGGAAGGGCCTTGCACAGTTTTGGGGTTGATCTGACTGGGACAATGAGGTATGGAAGGCAGAACACACCAACATTTGTACAGAAAGTCTGGGATTGGGTGAGCCATGCACTCTGATGGAGATCTGCCAATGCCCAGAAACAGTGCATTTATTTTATACATCTGCATGAAGAAGGCAAGTTTAGCTAATCTCAGCAGGAGGAAGTCTATATGGAGGAGTGGTTTTAGGTTCCCTGTATCCTGTAGGAGAAAATTGTGAATGATACCTTCTTGTATGAACTGTTGACATCTGCACAGGAACCAGGGGGAGGTTTTGCTATTTCTTTACCTAATCATCTTCTGAGACGATTAGAAAATTACAATGATTTAATGAATCACCTTTTTAAGTTGTAAAAATAGTGACAGCAAATACCTCTAGTCATAGACTGGTGGTCCAGTACTGACTTTGCCTCAGCATGCTTTGTATGATCTCACATTAATTTTTTAAAAATTAGTCAGGGCTAGCAAGACATCTCAGAGGGTAAAGGCACTCCCTGCCAAGCTTAAGGACCTGAGTTCAATCCCTGGAACTCACATAGTAGCAGGAGTGAGCTGGCTATCACATGATGATCTGGGACCTTCATACACATGCTGTGACATTTGAGTTGTTACCACATATAAAATAAACAAATGAAGAAAAGTTATTTTAAAAGATGAGCCAATAACGTAGGTTTAATACAAAACTCCAAATTTTTAGCTTCTAATGGAAAATTTGCGCCATAAAATTTTCATGTGGTTGGATCAGAACTGTATAGCACCTGTCCCTACAGAAGACATCATCTCTGTACCACTTCCTAGTGCTAAATGATGTTTTCACAGGCTTGAACCTGGCTTGCCACCACTTACGGCAAAGAAATACACATTGGGACTCAATCTTTGTTAAAAACAGGAGAACAAGAAGAAAATAAGTGTGTGTATGTATAGTGTGGGTAGTGGGACAATATTCCTACATGCTGAAAATACCTGTGCCTCTGCCAACATTGCTTGCATGAGTTGGTGCATAGATTCTGCTCACATTTGCACACTTCCCTTTAATGATCAGAAAGTATGGCTTTGTCCTGGATGCTCTTGTTTGTGGAGGTAGGGATTGATGTCAGGGTTTTGCATGTGTGACAAGTGCAGTACCACCAGGACACATCCAGTCCAAGGATGCCCTTAAATGCTTAGCAGATGTCTCTCAGAGCTTACCGAGAACCCAGGGCTATGAGAGCAGAGCCCTAGAACTCTAGCTTTCACGCTGTTAGTGGTGGCATTATGAAACTAGTGCTGAATATAAAAAGAGGGAATGGATTGAAGACATATGGGCATTCTTTGTCACTCTGCCTGGAGGGGCGAAGTCATTTCATCACCCCTTTGAGTCTATTTGGGGCTTTCCTCCTTAAGAAATGAGATTTAACCCCTTACATTTCAGATGTATGACAGCATCCCTTTCTATCTCTTGGAATCCTGTTTTGTTATGAGAGAGCCCAAGGGGCCACAAAAGAGGCGCAGTGGTGGCACACGCCTTTAATCCCAGCCCTTGGGAGGCAGAGGCAGGTGGATTTCTGAGTTCGAGGCCAGCCTGGTCTACAGAGTGAGTTCCAGGGCAGCCACGGCTATAAAGAGACACCCTGTCTACAACAACAACAACAGAGAAAGAGAGAGAGAGAGAGAAAGAGAGGGAGAGAGAGAAAGAGAGAAAGAGAGAAAGAGGGAGAGAGAGAGTTATGAAGAAGAAGCTTCAGCTGATGATAGTTCAGCATCCATTTATCTTTCCTGTGAGGGAGCCATCTTGGAAATGAACCCAGGAGTCCTTGCAATCAAGCCGCTCAGCTGCCACCATGTGGAGCAATGGTGAACTGCTCCTGCTGAATCTCGACTAAATCGTAGTTGTGCTCAAAGCGATAATAAGTATATGGCTTGTTTTAAGCCATAAATTATACTGTTATAGATAGTTTAGAATCTATGGGTGTCTAGTGTTTGTATTCCCAGAATCTGCTGTGGGTAGATCTAGATTCCTTACGTGAACCATTTCTGTCTACGTGAGTACCTGACTGACTTTGGCTGCAGCAGGGAGCCTTTCATTTGGCTTAGCTAAACTAGAAGTGTTGACCATGAGATGTCTAAGGAGGCAGGTATGTGAAGCTGATGGAATGCACCAGGGAAGTAAGACCTCTGCTGCACTGGGGAGAGAGGTCTCTGTGTTTCCAACTGGATCTACACCCAAGGGAATATTGAACCTAGAACTTGCAGGCGCCTCCAGGTAGGCACAGAGAATGAAACCAACCCAGTGGGAAAAGAGGAAAAGAACCAAGACATAATGGCACTGACCTAGGCCCAGCTATGTCTTAGGTCATCTCTACCCTCAGACAACATGGACCAATAATATATTTTGTGTATTTTGCTTGGTCAGTTTGAATTAGATTTTTGATCACTTGACCAGGAGGAGTCCCAGGCACAGAGGCTCTGAATTTTGATGCTGATACCTTCTTCTTTTAAGATATATAAAAAATGTATTTTGCACCATTTTGTATGACAGAAAAATTAAAAGAATTATAGAAAGGATATATACATATCCACCTTGTCCAGACCTCCCAAATAGTAACAATTTTACATTTGCTTTCTTATTTTTTCTCTCTGTATACATACATGCACACATACATCTATATATACATCTATACATACATACATACATACATACACACACATACATACATACATGCTTATAACTTCTGTGTGTACGTAAAACTTTCTTTCCAAACAGACTGATAATAAATTAAAATGTCATTATTCCTTTGCTCCTAAATACTTCAGTGTGTTTGCTGAATAGAACATTCTCCTACAAAACCACAGCATAATTTCCTATCAAAATTGGGAAATTTGCATTGATAGAATGCTATTATTTTATCTATTAGCTTGCTTAAGGTTTGCCACTTGATCTCAGCAATGCTCTTTTTTTTTAAGCAAGGAGGAGAAGGAAAGAAGAAGAAGAAGAAGAAGAAGAAGAAGAAGAAGAAGAAGAAGAAGAAGAAGACGACGACATTTTGGAGCACTTATCACATTCACTGTCATGTCTTGCTAGTCAGTCTTAGTCTGAAACAGTCACTTGTTCATTCATAACAGTGATATATATATATATATATATATATGACTGCAGACAGCTTATGTCCCTACTTTTGGGCTTTGCTAGAGTTTCCTTGTGATTAGATTTAAGCTATAAAATTTCAGCAAGAGTACAGCAGAAACTCTGCAGCAAATTAAAGCAGGAGGCACTCCTTTGTCCATTTTGCCGATGTTAATTTTGAGCTTTTGATTAAGGTGCTAATTGCCTATTTCTCTGGTGTAAATGTACTATTTTCTTTTTGTAATGAGTAAGTATCAAGGCAGGACACCTTGTGTGCATGGAAATACCTTGCCATTCCTCAAACTTTTACCCAGTCCTTTTATGAACTTTCACCTCTAAGGATTGCCACTGTGGTACTTGGCAAACGACAGCTTCTCTGCCTCTCTCATTCCCTTATATTTGATTGGCTTTCTAATGTAACAAAGAACATTCCCACATAACAGTTCATTAACCAATACTCTCTTCTCTCTGCCTATGTCTCTCTTTCTCCTGCTCTCTCTTCTTCCCTCCCTCTCTCCCTCCCTCCCCCTCCCTCCTTCCCTCCCTCCCTTCTTCCCTCCCTCCCTTTCAAAAAGGCGGGTAGAACTCAGTTCCATTCAGGGATTTATAATACTTTACTCTCATTGGCTTTGATGCAGCAGCATGGAATTTGCCATGTTCTATAGCTCAGGCTGGTCTTGTACTCTTGACAATTCTCCTGCCTCAGCTTCTTGAGTACTAGGATTACAAATCTGAGCTGCACACATCATACCTGGCTGTGATGTAATTTCTTTGATGATGAATTTTTTATGATTTTGTTAGTGGGAGTCCCTTCAAGTTGACTTCCATGTCTGATGCTCTTTCATGAAGGAAATTAAAATTACAACAAAACAACCTCAGGCTTTGAAACCAGACTGCTGAGGTTCCCAAGCTCGAAATCTTAGGCAAGTTACTTAACCTCTGTCTCCCTTAGTTTTCCCTTATGGGAAATAGGAACAAGAAGAAAGGCCACTTCCTAGGAGTATTAAATCAGCGCATGAAGTAACAACAGAAAAGCAATCAGAACTGTACATACATTAAGTGCTCAATCTTCAGGACTGTGCATATATTAAGTGCTCAATTTTCAGGGCTGTGTATTCATTAAGTGCTCAATCTTTAACTTGTTATCTTTTTGGATGTGTGGATTTGTTCTGGACTACTGAAGGTAAATTTTGCTTCACAAATGACTGAAAAGAACACAGTGGGTTATGTCAGGGAAATGCATGGAAGCTACTCTTGAGTGGCATCCATCTTTCCTTTCCCCACAGAAAAGGACGAATAGATGGTGTGCACCAGAATTCTCTCCTGAGATCTTGGCAGACGTAACTCAACCGTCGAGGAACTGGCAATCAAATAAGCAGTAAAGGCCTAGTTCTGCGCCACAGCAGGTACCCGAAGAGAAGAGGGGAGAACATCAATAAACCCTTAAAACTAGACTCAATAAGTATTTTCTTAGTTAGGATTTTACTGCTGTGAACAGACACCATGACCAAGGTAAATCTTATAAGGACAACATTTAATTGGGGCTGGTTTACAGGTTCAGAGGTTCAGTCCATTATCATCAAGGCAGGAACATGGCAATATCCAGGCAGCCATGGCACAGGAGGAGCTGAGAGTTCTACATCTTCATCTGAAGGCTGCTAGGAGAATACTGGCTCCCAGGCAGCTTGCACAAGGGTCTTAAAACCCACATCCACAGTGACACACCTACTCCAACAAGACCACACCTACTTCAACAGGACCATAACATCTAATAGTGCCACTCCCTGGGCTGAGCTTATACAAACCATCACAAATATGAAGCATGAGTCCCTCTGTCATCCGTACGAGAATGTGTGTGAACATCTTTATCCAACACTCCAAATGAATTGGATATTTTTGTATATTTTACTTAGAGCAATGCAAATATCTGCTGTGGTATTAATGATATGAGTATCTATTGATATGCGCATGTATTCATGTTTAGGGTATATGTCTGAGATTTAACATTACTTAAAGTCACTATGAATGTTTTTTGCCAGTTGGATCACATGTGAATTCAATAGCATCCTAAACTTAAAAAAAAAAAAAAAAAGGAAAAACTTTAAAGATTCAACCAATGAAAAGTCAATAGCATTCTAGATCTATCTATCTATCTATCTATCTATCTATCTATCTATCTATCTATCATCTGTCTGTTTGTGTCTGTCTGTCTGTCTGTCTGTCTGTGTATTTGAGACAGAGTCTTATCATGTAATCCTGGCTGGCATGGAACTTGATGTGTAGACTAAGCTGGCTTTGAACTTGAGGAGATCCACCTGCCTCTGCCTCCCAAGTGCTGGGATTAAAGGCTTGTGCTACTATGCCAGGCTTAGTATCTTAAACTTTTAAAGGTTAGAACTATGTCTTTCGGCACTTAGAGACTAAACTGGTGTGACTCATATGGCTTCTTATGTAACATAAAGGAATTAGAGAAGTGCATTGCTCTCAGATAGTAATCAATAGTAATCAATCATTAAACAGATTTGAGCCTTTATAAAAAGTGGGTCTATCAGAAAAGGGTATGACAGACACAAAAGTCTGAATTCAGTTTGGCAGAAGGACAAATGTGAAAGGTTCAGAAAAGGTAAACCAAATTCATCTACAGCCATGGCCTCTGCAGCTCTAGCTTAGATTTGCCACAATTAGTGACAGGGAAAATTTAATACATCTCAATCCAGACTCACAAGGGCTCCTGTCTTACCAGATGTCCCTTCCTCTGTACTAGTGGATGTTCAAACCAGCAGTCGCCAGCCAGGAAGGCTGGAGTCATTCCATAGACATGCCAATCACTATTTGGAACCCTAAATTAATTGGTCCTTTTCCGTACTTCCAGATTTAGCTCCTGTCTCTCCTCTTAGCATGCCTATATTAATTAGGTGCCTGTATTAATTAGAAATGCTTTCTGTTGCAAAGAACAACAAAACAACAGCAACAACAGCAGCAGCAGCAACAACAACAACAACATAAGGCTTGTTTTCCACACTCATTTTTAAAGTTGGGATTTGGTATCCTCAAGCATAAACTCAGTGATCCATCTGTTCTGGAGGGAGTGTGCTATACAGGGGCCTCCTGAAAGCAGAGTCTGAGATGGAAGCTGGTTAATTTGAGAAATGACCTTGGGGATTAGGAGTGAGAAACAGGAGAGAGTAAAACCATGGGAGGAGGGAGACCCCAAAGCGCATGTGCTAGTGTGATGATCAGCCGTGCAGAGATGGGCCTTCTGGGTAAAGTGGTAGAGTTGCTTTGTCCCACCTCTGTCAGCTTCTGCCCCCATTGGCTGTAAGTTACTGATGGTCATTCATTCTCTTGAACCCTTTCAATGGCTGCATGTGGTCACAGAAGCTACAGACATCCTATGCCCAGATAAAGATGCCCTTGGGTAGGAAGTAGGAGAGTTTGGAGTCCCACTTGAAAAAAAGATGTCAGTTTGAGCTTGCTTGAACTTTGTAGCCATTCATGCAGTTGTAGCCACATCCTTAAATGTGACAGAGAGGATGGCAGACCCATTTCTTCCCTGTTACAGAAAGAAAGCAATGCATCAACTCTGTCTTCATGTATTTGGGAAGCAATTCCACAATGACTACATCTAACAGGCAAGCACCCTCTGAGTATACCTGTTTCTACTGTGCTAACTTTGAACAGTACACATTTTGTCTGGCCTTACTGAGCTGATCCAAAAAGACTCACTGGACAGGATGATTCCAGTCACCATCTAATGAGGAAGGAAAGGGCACACAGAGGCCTCCTTGGAGGGAAATTGTCCTTGACCTCCAACCCAGGCAAAATTCTAAGCAAATAGCCAGCCCCAACTATCAAATGGTTCATCTGGGAACTGGGTCCACCGACTCCCTCATGCCCTGACAAGCTGCCTTGGCTAATGTTTCCTGGAACGAAGATGAGTGTCCCCTGCCTGAGTCAAAGATTCTGAGGTACTAATAAATTATTACTGTCATTTTAAACCACTAAGTTTGTGTAATCTATAACACACCAGTGAACAACTGGGGCCGGTTTGGGTATCCAGAAGTGGCATGAGGCTATCATGAAGCCTAAAATATATACTAATTTTGGAACTGGAGGAAGGCAGAATTTGGAAGGACCTTGATGAAGTGCTTAGTTAGAGCTTAGTGACCTGTGAGGATACTAGTTAAAATTTTAAGAGAAATAGGGTAAGGCTTCCTCAAAATCACTAGGGAATGTTGCCTACAGTGACATAAAGAACAGACACACACATGCTCAACTAGTGAATATGACGAAGACGAGGTTTCGGGGATAATGTTGGAAGTACTGGTTGGAGCAGCGTGCAAGATTTCCTGTCAGCACTTAGAGCACTTGGGCCTTTAACATTCAACATTATGGTGCTCTTGTGGTATAGACAACTAAGTTTCATGGTGATTCGTTACGCAGCAACCAGTAACTGGTATGGGATGAGGGAGAGCAAATCTTCCAGGTGAATACAAATACAAACCATTCTTTTATATATTAACAGTTGGAGTTGTTGAAACAGAAATAATAGATTGCACAGCAGAAGGAAGCTCCGTGTCTAAAATTAAGAACTGTACAACTCCTTTAAATAGTGTTTATTTGACTTACATAGTTGGGGCTAAGAAGATCATAGCCCTAAACATACAGCTTTAGCTTTGAAACTGAAGTCCTAAGCACAAAGGAAGGCTTTCTCTGAAGCTCCCTCAGTTCCTTATGGGAGTTTCCTCCAGACAGAAAGTAATGATCCTGCTCTCCCTCCAGGTAATATCACCCAAAATAGAGGAAAAATGGAGTCACACCACACCTGTAGGCGAGATATACTTTGTCCCTGGCTACTATCTCTTCCTTCAGTCCATATCCCCAACACACCTTTGTGACTCTATTGTATACCTTATTAGCGCGCACACGCGAGAGTGCGTGCGTGTGTGTGTGTGTGTGTGTGTGTGTGTGTGTGTGTGTGTGTGTATTCAATCTGTTAGTTGGTCAATTGTATCCATTTATACTAGTGAACTCAATAACTGAAGGTTTGAAGATGGGGGTAGGAAGACATTAGCAGGAAGAGTGCTTGATCTGAGTTTTAAAACCCTTACCTGCATAAAAAGGCTGGGCATGGCTGCATGTGACCATAATCCCAGCGTTGAGGGGCAGAGACTGGCACATTGGATTTTATGGTTGTTCCAAATAGTTATCCTTACCACGTGTTTTTGAGGGGATGCTTGCAGAAGCATTGTGAACCGTATCTGTGTGGTGATGGGGATCTCGCTTCAGTGCTGTATCCTAGCAATGGACGAGGATCCTAGCACTGAAAGCACCAGTGCTTCAGGGAAGGGGGAGAGGGTGGTTCTCCTCTTCCTGTTACCATTGAGGATTTCACCGCACATTCGATGTTGTGCTTACCAAAATATAACTGAGAGTTCTTCACAAAGGACCTGAGCTCCCTCCTATCCTGTGGCCCACTAAGACCAGCCAGGAGCCAAATTTGAGCCTCAAATAGAGGACAGCACGACAACAGGGCGTAGTGCTCATTTCCTTTCTCTGTCACCGGCTCAGTCTCAGAATGTCAGAACCCTTCTTTCCGAAGGTTGAGCTATGCACTTCAACTACTCAGGTATTAAACAAAAAAATCTTCTGGCTCGTCTGTCTCTATGAATGGTCAAATATTTTCCGGCAACTTGGACTCTTTAAATCTCTTAAGGAAGCACGAGACTGTTCTCCAAACGTGGATAGTGCAGGGTGATCACGCCTCACTTCACAGGCTCCGGCCAGGGACAGATAAATGTTCCCGTCTTATGCTACACTTTTATTTGATATTTCATTTTTTTTTTTTTTTTTGGTTGTGTAGAGCTGAATGACTCAAACTCCCTCTCCTACATAGAAAACAACGATTTTTCTATCATGGTTGTAATTTTTCTTCTTGGATGGTTTCTTATTCTGCCTCGATTACAGCAGAGTAGACAGTAAACACGTGTTAATTCTGAGACAATAATTGAGATGTCTTGTGTAAAAATAAAAAATCGGTGCTTCTACCTGTGTTCTGGACTTTCCCCCTCTCCAGCGATGCTTGAATTGAAGAAGTAAACATCTTGATCAAAGCTTTCTAGGTGGTTATTGTTGGGTCTTTGTGATTCAAACTGTAAGTGCAACATTTGTTGTCTCAAGTACCCTTGAAAGGAGAAATAATACTGCATCCTGTCCTCTTTCTGTTCCCACCACCACCACCCCTACCCTTCCCCCACATTTTTCAAACAAAAGCCTCAACCCAAAGGGCTCACACAGAATTTCAGAAGCCCATGATTACTCTTCAGAAATTAAAAAAAAAAAAAGAAGAAGAAGAAGCCTACATTTGACAGAAATTGTTAAGAGTCTACAATTAACAAATAGATATAGCATTAGCGTTTTGCTAATCAAAATCTATTGTTCTGCGGAGGCTCGGAGATGTTGTTTTAACTGACAGTGGCTTGCCCTTCCAGGAAGCCTGGGGAGAGAGTGGCATGTGGAGAGGTGAGTGAGTGTGTGGGCGAGCCCATGTGCTCAGGCCCTACTCTGTAATCTATCAGCTCCCCCACCCAGAACAGCTGAACTTCTGCCCTGTCTCAGAGGGTACCAGTGTGCTGCTCAGACTCACCCTTTCTTTCTTGGATGTCCTCAAAAGGAAGGAGAAAAGAATAGGCTCTCAAGTTCTTGTTGAACCCAAATAATAATACTGACAACAACAAATCTTTAAAAAGAAAGAAAGGGGAAAAAAAGAATAGAAAAAGAAATCTGTGGGATGAGATATGGGAGCATCTGGCAGGTGTCATTTCCAGTAGAAAGGACACATTCTACCTGGATCTGCAAGAGGCAAGACAAACAACAGAATTCTCTTGAAGTGTTCTGGGGATTAAATAATTAACTGGGTCATATAATTTATCTAACAATGCCAAGGTCTTCAAATGTTCTTTGCTGAAACACAGTATGTCAGCGACACAGATTGTGGGTAGAGAGATTCAAAAACAATGGTCCACCTGTCTTTAAAAAATACCATGGCCGCTGCAAATGAAAAAGGAGGCAGGAAAGAGGAATCCCTCAATTCAACTTAAATAACACAAGCTGGTATCCCAGGCCACCAATTTTGATGCTTATGGGGCATTCTGCAAGATTGTTCCCCAATATAGTCATCACACTCTGGTTAGTAGAGAATGTTGCTGAGCTTCTAAGACCTCCCCTGCCCAAAACCTTGTATGCATATCAACCATATGCTGACAGGCTTCCTGCCAGCTTGTTTAGCAGCAGGGTACAGAACCTGGGCCTTCCCTGGTGGCGCCTGTTCAACTCCATCTGAGGCGGGTCACGAGGGAGGTTAAAGGTTTAAGTTCTTCTGCCAAAGACTTCTCCTGGCCCTTGAAATCCTGCCTGGGGAACATGGCCCAAGTTGATGAGAAAAAGCAAATTCCAAGGCTGGCTCCATTCTTACTCATCAGGACCACAAGACCAGGGAATATATATTATAAGTAAGACACAACCGGTTTATTTTTTTAAAAATGAACCCTCAAAAACCAGATCTCTCTTTTCAACATCATTGAGCTATTTGGCAGAATCATCAAGGAAGGTGAGCTCTGGGTTATTCCAACGACAGATGGTCCTCAGCTGTTTCCATTTCCATGCTTTCTTCATGCAGACTATAAGATCTTGCTAGCTGATCACCCTTGACTATTCTCTGTGGCTTGCAAACTCAGACACCCTGCCCTGAAACACGCAGCTCACTGATCACTGTTCACGTGACGCTTGTCATCTGCCACTGATCTCAGAGTAGCAACCTTGGCCAGTCTGCCTGGCTACCACCTGGTGTTTCTGCTCTTTCTTTCAACAATAGTAGGATATTGGGATAAGGAGGTCTTGTAAGGGTTTATGATACACCAAAGAATGATACCCCAGACTCAAATAATATATAAAAAGCAAAGAGTGTTTTATTCTGCAGAAGTCTAGCATGCTGGGCTCTACCATCTACCAAGATAGAGGCTCCCAAGTGAGATCTCAGGCCCAACTTAAAGCACATTATGGGAATTCTGAGGAGGGGGTAGGTGACTTTTTTCTTAATCTGTTAACTCTATCTCTAGGGACATTTCAGAACCATTTCTGGGAGTGGAGGAATGAAACTATTGCTGAGGAAGTCTGGAAACTGATGCTGAGGAAGTCTGGAAACTGATGCTGACTCCGGCTAGGTGGCTGGGCAGCTTCTGATGGCAGGGCAGTTTCTGACTGGCTGCCTGAGCCCTAGGTTTTTTCAGTAACCAACTTGCCTAGACTTGTCTGGACTTGCCCAGTTCTTGGAAACAGAGATTTAGGCCTTGTTTCCTGAACTTCTAATCTGAAGCCTGTCATGGAGTCAGCCTGTCTCAGTTCTGCAGCCCTGGGCACTAGATGACTGGGGTTTCATCTAGACCGTGTGTGATCTAGATATGGGTTTACAGCTACTGGGTAGCATGGGGCCTCCATCTCATGGGCTACCCGCCTGATGGAGGATGATAGCCAGAGAAAGGCCATAGCAGGAGCCCTCAGGAAATCATAGAAATCTAGGTAGAGGTCCTTTTTGCTC
Source organism: Rhabdomys pumilio (assembly GCA_030674055.1). NCBI lineage: Eukaryota > Metazoa > Chordata > Mammalia > Rodentia > Muridae > Rhabdomys > Rhabdomys pumilio. The sequence goes on along the minus strand of JANHMN010000002.1, from coordinate 142,321,243 downwards.
AGGTCAGGATTTTGCCAAAGTCCATGTTCAATTACTAAAGCAATGATGAGAATCTGGTGGATATAGGCATATTACTGGGATATTCAGTGCACCTTAAATGGGTGATTTGAGCAAGAATTTAGAGGAGACACCAGGGAAAGCTCACAGAGGATTTGGTAGGAAGGATGACTTGGTGGTCAAGGGGAAATTTTAAGCATGAGACTAACATTATCATTTATGAAGAAAAAAACTGGAGATATGTAGAATCAGGATAGTGGAGACTCCTTTCAGTATTGTTGGAATTTTAGTAAACTGGAGAAATTCCTGAATGAATGAAGGCAAGCATGGGGCAGGAATGGCATCAGGGCAGAGCCAACAGATGTTTTTAGTGCGTGCTTCTTTACGAGGGTTTTGTAAGATAGTTTACCTTAGTAGATATGTAGCTATTTGTTCAAGATCGAAACATTAGCTTATAGAGCATTGGTTCTCAACCTATGGCTTGAAAGCCCTTGGGGGTGGGGGGAGTGTCACATATCAGATATCCTGCATATTAGATATTTGTAATATTACTCATAACAGTAGCAAAATTATAGTTATGAAGTAGCAATGAAATAATTGTATGGTTGGGAGTCACCACAACATGAGGAACTGTGTTAAAGGGTCTCACTCTTAGGAAGATTGAGACTCACTGTGAGAGAGATAAGACAGACCCTCAAAAACTGACAAGAGGGTTGCCAGACCCCTCACTCAGGCTATGGAAGCAGTGGGATGGGGAAAACTCTTCTGTGGCACTGACTGCAGTACCAGGAATACAGCTTTCGTGAAGAGCTGCACAGGTTGGGGTGAGCTTTTAAAAGTGTAGCTGGCTTTAGTCAGTCATGCTCCTGGAAGTAAGGCAATTAATAAGCTTGTCTAGAACTGCCTTTGCCCTCCCTGGGGTGAATGGATGTCTGTTCATTTCTCACTCTTCATTACCCAGCAAGGGATAATTGAGGGGTCTCCAGTTTGAAAAGTGTGTGGAATCACAGCACATTGCCTAAGGAAAAGAGTTGAGGACCAGGCATGAGCTGGAAAGCAAAGGGTGTATGTGTACAGGTTCAGCCTTCATGATTCCAAGCCTCGGTATTCTGCGACTGTGAGTGATGAGCTTTGAAATTTCAAGCATCTTCATTTTAAATACAGAGAACATGATATAGGAGCCTGTTGGAGGTTTTGCTGTGGTCGGTTGTTTTTTGGGTTTCGGTTTGTTTGAGATTTTTATTTGTTTTTTAGAAGTTTGCTTTCCAATGCTTGAGAGCTAACTAGGACTGCCCGTTTATAGCTTGAAGTTTGTTTCCACTTGTAGTATTAGACACTTTGTTCCTATTCCACTGACAAGTAAGTATCCTTTGCAGTGAATAAATATCAACTACAGATCGTCCCTAACTCAAAGTGGTTCATTTAGGAATTTCCAAGTTTACATTGGCACAAAAAATGATAAAATTTGGTAGCAAAGGTATTTTGGGTGTTTTTTTGGTTTGTTTGTTTTTAAGATGTTCTGACTCTGTAGCCCAGGCTGGCCTCAAATCAATAATCTTCTTTCCTTAGCCACCCCCCCCCCGAAATTATAAGCATGTGCCACCACACCTGGCTTCAAAATTTGGCTTTTGATTCTTTCTTGGGCTAGTGTCAGGTTGAACTGCATGATTCTGAAGGTGGTGACAGCTTGGTGCAGCTCCCAACCAGCCTCTAGTTGGTTCTGTCTTTCAGCGAGCTGGGTTGTGCGGCTCAGTGGGTTAGCCGCATTAAATACTTTTAGCCTATGCTGGTTTTGCTTCTTAACATACTTATCGAGATGAACCTCTGTTGGGAGCCGACTTTAAGCAGAAAGCGGCTAGAAAGCAGCTATCAGCTTTGCAGCCATCTTGAGCCATATACCCTGACATGAGACTTGGTTTTCAACAGCCTACAACAGCTGAAGCACACTCTGATATCCCACATAGCTTGTTTTGCTGTTAAGTGCCCCCAGCTGCAAGGAGCACGTGGTATCCACGCCTACAAGGCATGCGGTGCACATGTTATCCACGTGCTATCCATGCCATACATGCCTGTAATGCTATCCATGCCATACATGCCTGTAAGGCGCACGTGCTGTCCATGCCTGTAAGGCTTACGTCATATCTACACCTGCAAGGCACGTGGTATCCACGCGCCTACAAGGCACGTGGCAAAAGCCTATAAATACCCAGGATTTCCTTGTTATGTGTGTGTGTGTGTGTGTGTGTGTGTGTGTGGTGGAGTAGTAGTAGGTGTAGTGGTGTGTGTATGGTGGAGACAGTAAAGAAGACTTTACTACAGATCCTCTGGCTTGTCTCTATTCTTCCCGGCTCTTCCCCTTCTTCCCCCCACTCTCTCTCTTGCTAAACCCGGACCTGCGGAACAGAGCGGGCCGCTATAGTTTGGCCCCCAAACGTGGGCAAGAGTGGTCCTTTACCTTAAAAGCTCGGGACTTTTACAGTTTGGCGCCTGACGTGGGGCTCCAGTAAGCGGGCTTTTACAGTTTACAGCTCGGCTTTTACAAACCTCCAACAAAAGCCTCTGCGTTTCATTACTGAGACAACAGTGACCTCAGTGAGTCAGTGTATCCTTTGCCAGGTTCTTAGAAACATGCTACTCAGGTGGCCTTTGGCATCTAGCTTGCCCACCTCTTTGATGCTGTACTAGAGGCAGCCTGCAACTGATGAGTGAGCTTGCTGGATTTCCTAAGTGTTGAAGATGCTAGGAACAAAAAGCACCCCCAACACACACACACACACACACACACACACACACACACACACACACACA
>JANHMN010000002.1:142308065-142318428 GCA_030674055.1 Rhabdomys pumilio | reverse complement strand
ACACACACACACACACACACACACACACACACACACACACACACACACACCGCTACTGTTTAAATTCTGAATAACCGAGAATTCACTGAAGTGTCAAACTTATGAAAGCAGACAGTTCTGACTAGAACTGCATTTTTGGAGAGTGTGAGGGTGGAATGTAAGAAACCATTGTAAACTGACCATCTAGAAGCAAGCCTGTGCCTCAGCAGGCATTTGTAGCTGGTGCTTCAAATTGACAATTTCTCAAAAGACTTATTACCCCTAGACAAGATTTTCTTGTTCTCTTTCTTACCTTTTGGCTGGTAGCAATAGGATGGCATGTTGTTATTTTCCAAGTTGCCAAGATTAATGCTCATTTTCTGGTTAATTAGAATCTTTTAAATAAAAACACTCCAAGTTCAGACTATTGTTGGACTCATTACCATTTCTGTAGTATCTTCACAGGCAGCTATTATGCAAGGCTGCGGTAATTTTAACACGGCCCTTTTATTCTGTTTGTCTTTATTGAAGACTTGGTGCTCATTACTGGATTGTCTCTTGACAGCCCAGAATACTCCCCCAGACTCTCCGCCTGAACTGTGAGGAATCTATTTTGCATCCTCGAGGGCCTTCCTGGATCAGGTAAGGCACTGCATTCGAAGATAATGAAAACTTGGTGTCTACAAGCTCTTAACGTGGAGTCCTTCCCACGAGGTCCTCAAATCTCTCCTGTGCTTCATTCAGTGTTTGAAGGCCGCTTTTGTTCTGCAAACATTGGCTGCTTGATGGTAGGAGTTTCTATTCCTCTGTTTACTTTCTTTTGCATTAAGCGACTCAACACCATGCTTCAAAAGAGGTGATTAGAGAAGTCATTTGGACATTGTCTTAGTTAGGGTTCACTGCTGTGAACAGACATCATGACCAAGGTAAATCTTATAAGGACAACGTTTAATTGGGGCTGGCTTACAGGTTCAGAGGTTCAGTCCATTATCATCAAGGCGGGAATGTGGCAGCATCCAGGTAGGCATGGTGCAAAAGGAGCTGAGAGTTCTACATCTTGTTCCATAGGCAAATAGGAGAGGGTTGGCATCTAGGCAGCTAGGACTAGGGTATTAAAGCCCTTGTCCACGGTGACACACCTATCCTAACAAGGCCACACCCACTCCAACAAGGCCACACCTCCCAACAGGGCCACTTCCTGGGATGAGCATATACAAACTATCACAGACATGTAACCTACCATGGAGTAACCATGTAACCTACTCGATGTTTGGTAATTCACAGGAACGGTTCCAGCTAAACCGAAAAAACTATCCCATGCTTAAGTTATTCTTCACAAGAAGCAAAGAAATATGAATTCTGTGGACGGTCTACTAATACAGAGCACTGAGTATACACACAAAGTCTATGGCTGAATTAAGGTGTGACAGACTTGGATTGGGGCTCTACCCGTTTCAATGGCAAATCTTTCACAATATTCTGGGCCTGGTTGTTCTTGAACCCAAGGGTTCCCGACTCATAGGCCTCCCAGTGGGCTGCTAGCTGGGGCAGGGCAGCTGTGCCTCCGGAGCCCCACTCAGTCTCTCTGCCAAGTAACAGATCTCATAGCTGTGAGATGTTGTCAGCATGGCCTACTTGAAAGTAGACAGGAAGTCTGGTTGCCCAGGCAGGATCAGGGGCTACTCTTTCAAACTCCTGTCATCTCTCTTCGTTTTCCTTCTTTCCCTCAGATTCTTTTGCTTAGTCCCTTGCTTCCAGGACTCCAACATGTTCTTTTAGTGGCTTACATGTAAGACAAACCAGTTAAACGAATGTGTATTGTCCCCATCTCACAGAGACAGAATCTAGAACCCTTATGTCTGACATTTCCTGCTCCTGAGTCTTACACCTTATTTTACATGTATTTCCCCTTGGGAACCTATATATTCATAAATGAGGAGTCCATACACTTTAACACTGAGGTCTGTCAGACACTGAACTGGTCTTTGGTTGCTCAGGTGAATATGGTGTCCTGAGCCTGACCACAGGAAGAAAATTCTTCTTTACAAAGGTACCATGGGACAGGTTCTGGTGGCAAGCAAGGATGGATCTGTGAACCCTCTGGGTAGAAAGCTTGTGTGGACTGGAAAAGAAGCCATATACAGCCACTGGTCATGTGGTTATCCAAGAACCCCAGTGGCCCCTGTATTTCTCATTTAAATCCTGCTCTACTTGGAGCCCCCAATACTTCAAATGGTCCTGTGACTGTGTAGACGTAAGAGACGTAAGTGTTCTTACATGAGAAGCCCATGACAGTTCTCATCAAAGCCCAATCTCTCTGCCCAAGGGCGAGTTTCATGAGAGGAAGAATAACGGCCAGCTAACCACATTTTACTCTTTGACATTCCAATTACATTAAGCAAGGCAGGCATTAGAGATCAATGGATGGGTCGGCCCAGTGATGTGCAGGGAGAGAAGGGCGGGTCACTGAGGAGATGGCCCAGGGTGGTCACAGGGCAGTGGTTGGTGTCTCTGAACAGAACTCACCCTCTGCGAGCCTCAGCCTGTGGCTTCTAAAGTGCTGTCCCTTCATTACCTCCCCGCTGTCCCTTTCTGACAGTCTGAGCCTGTCAATCTGGACCATTGCCTGGGCTGGAAAGCTGGCTAACTAGGGTTTGGCTCACCATTTCAAAAGGAGGTTTCTGTTTGTGGCAATAATAAGCGAGTGCCCTCTCTACTCCTGGGCATTTTCCACTGAAGCCCTATTGGCCCCCAACTCGGGCTCCATCAATCTGTTTCTAACTTCGCCAGTACAGGTGCCCACAGGGTTCATCTTTTCTAGCGCAAACTAGCTGTGAGTTCCTTCTTTATTTTACAACTGATTGACTAAGGCATGGAGTTTAGTAGATGGAGGATCAAATAAATGAAAAGCATAACATTCCTTCCCTAGGGGCTAGGTTTTGATTATTTTGTTGACCCTAGAACAAGACATGCCCTTGGGACAAGAGAGAGAGAGAGAGAGAGAGAGAGAGAGAGAGAGAGAGAGGAACCTAACGCCCCCACTCCACCCCCAAACCCTCCTGTAGCCAAGGCCAGATGTTCCTGTCAGGATTGATTCAATTACATTTAAAGTTAAAAGGTAGAAAACGTACTCCCCTCCCCCCACCTCACCCCATAGAATTAACACATACCTGATGGAAGAGAAACAGAATCTGTCACAGTGACTCTGTCACAGTGACGGATCTGATGATCCCTGGGAAGTGAGGGTGGATTTGCCTCTCTGGCTGGAATTCAGGACTCCCAGGAGCTACGTCAGGGTTAGTTACTTACGCTCAGTGACAGGAAGCATGCCTTCACTGTAAGGATCTAAAAGCCTTGTAATTCAATCACAGCCCAAATCAAGTGCTTTCTAAATGGGTGGACATCAAAGGAGAGAACATAGAGTTTAGCAGTCTGTTCATGAACACTTTATCGCCTTATCTGCTCTGGAAGGTTTTGCATCCCAAGGGCCTGCTATATGCCAAAAGCGGGGAGAGAATGTGGTAGAAATGAAAGAATATGATCTAAGTCTACTTGCTATCCATCTGTGCTGGGAGTCCGACTTAATTAGCATATCATTAGCATCTTTAAATGGTAAAATAGTATTACTTGCTTATTAGAGAGGCTACTAGGAGTGCCTGTGTGGCCCTCACACTCCTTGAGGCTCTTTATTTCAGGCAGTGTGAGTTCCAAAATCATGGCTTCTTTCATGCCGTAGGGCCCTGGCCCAGATAGTCCATCTCGAGCTCTTAAGAGATGATGAACAAGGGGCTTTGTGTTTTCATCTGATCTGGGCCCTGCACATTGTGTGCCTGGCCCTTCTTTATGGATGGTGTGCTCTGGACAGAGGGTGAGTCATTCAGAACAAATCTGGGGTGAGTCTATACTTCTTAATTAGAAGCCAAGAGATGTTCACACATCTTCCAGAGACTTCTCTCTTGTGCTCAGAATTATCTGAATGGTTCTTGTAACTCACAGTGAAACCTCCTACAGACTGCTCTTGGTTAACGTAACAGGGAAAGTCACAGAAGAAGATGCTGAGTAGTGTTACATTAGTGGTGTGCTGGATTGAAACTAATACTCAACCCAGCATGTACCAATCCAAGTGTCTCTCACAAACGTTTGGACCCAGAATTGATGGTGTCAATCTTTGTAAGAACCTGAAGGAAGGTGAGGAAACTCAAGACCTGCAAGGCAGCCCTGTTGTACTGTATGTAGGGAGAAACTAAGAAAGCCACACTGTCAGATCAGACACACAAAAATGTTCTGGGAGAACTGAGAAGAGATCGAGGTTTTGCTGAGGGGCCATTACAGATTTTAGACAGGTTTCCAATTTCAGAGCGTCTGTAGCTTCATTTCCTGTTCCTCATGAAATGGAGCTGTGCTCCCTGTCTTTGACTGTCTGAACTTCCAGGGTTTTACTCCAACAAGTCCCAATTTGTTTTTACTTGGGAGACTTGAACCCAGAACTTGAACACAACAGGCAGATGCTTTGTCCCTCAGCTACAGTTCCAACCCCTTACCCGCTCCCTTGCCAGCCACAGGCAAAAGTACCCAAGCTGGTGTATTACTGGCTCACACTTTGTATACTTTAATGCTCCCAATGGTGGTGACGTTCCATTGGTTATGGAATGGATCGAGATGGCGCAGAGCTGGGGAAAGCATTTGGTGTTTATTTAGAAACTGCGTTTATCAGGTAAAACCACCCAGCTTCTCCTTTCTAAGACAGAACTCATGGCTCACGGTAACTGCCACGAGTCATGTGTTTAAAGTCGTTTAAAATGTTCATGGGGAAGATGCCACATTAATCATATAATTTGGGCTAATGTGAATATTTTTATAGGGTTATTAACATTTCAAAGATGTTAGAGCTGTTTTGGAATTTAAAATTAGATTTATGGATTTGGGGAACACATAAAAAATTAATCTGATTTCTTCTGGTTTGAAATGGAGAACGAGAGAACTGGAGGCAGTGGATTTAGTGAGCAGAATGGAAAAGGCAATTTAAGAGATAAGAGAGAATGGTAGGCTTTGAGAGCGCCGAGGGACAGAGTGAGGATCCTAGGGACAGCTGTTTCCAGATGGCATCTTTCCTTCTGTTTTTGCTGACTTTTAAAAATTCATTCTTTTGGCCACCCATTTATTTATTCATCTCTATGCAGGTGTTCTCATAGAGTTTATCCTCTAGTGAGGTTAGAGACATGGAGAATCCCAAAGTTCATATTCCCAAGGGGACAGAAGATTGGAAAGGGATACCCTACAATAAGTGTCTCCAGGCTAAGAGCTACACCCTGAGTCCTTGTCACAGTCTGAGACCAGAATGATTTCCAGTGTTCACGGTGGCCAGAAAGAGCAAGCAAAGGCTCATGTGTGGCAGGAGAACAGCACCACATGTGAGTGTTCCCAAGACTGTCCCCACCAGCTGTGACCATGAGAAAGAGGGTGTTTCCTGCTGTCAGAGCTTTTATTTTTCAAGAGAAGCTTCCAGTTCAGTTTTCAAAATGTTTTTAAAAAAAAAAACAGATCAATTTAAAAACTACCATACAGCAACTGTGAAATGACATATTTATGATGTTACCCTGGTATGGTCCATAATGACAGGAGATTGAAAACAGCCATATGTCTATCAATGGTGGAATGAATGAATCAATCAGTCGGTCCATCTTACATAAGCAATGTGCCACCTAAATGAGCAGCAAGAGACCTCCTCCACATGCTGGCCTAAAACAAGCTTTCCGGAATGGGGCTAAGTGAAAAAACAGTAGAGTATGCACATACATATATATGTACATTACATGCATATCCAAGCACAGCTGTGCATCTGTTTCCATGTGAAAAGACTATGTCTGAAAACATGCACACAAATAGGTATTTACATAGTAGGGAGACAAGCTGGTAGCATTGGTTGCCCCCAGGAAAGGCACCTGTCTGGCAGTGAAAGCACAGTTTTACTAAATAGAAGCTTTCCCCTCTTCTGAGCCTTGGTTATTTCTCCAAATGTCAGAAACTCCCCAAGACTTTTGGCCATGCTGTGATAGACTAAGAAGGTAGGTCTTGTAGGAATCTCTCTGAGCCTAGGACACCTTGAGAGCTCACACAGCCTGAACTGCTTTTCTTGCTTGCCTCATGTCATTGTTCCAGATTCTTTAGTTTTGGTTGGTGGTGGTGGTTGTGGTGGTGGTGGTGGTGGTGGTGGTGGTGGTGGTGGTGGTGGTGGTGGTGGGTTTTAGATAGAGTTTCCCTGTGTAGACCAGGTCTGCCTCAACTCATAGGCTTCCTTACTCCACTTCCTTAAATGCCCTGACTCTTTTTTTCTCTTCCTTTTTTCCTTTCCTTCCTTCCTTCCTTCCTTCCTTCCTTCCTTCCTTCCTTCCTTCCTTTCTCTTTCCTTCTTTGAGACAAGATCTCTCTTTCTACATAGCCCTAGCTGTCCTGGACTCACTCTGTAGACCAGGCTGGCCTCTAACTTACCTCTGCCTCCTGAGTGCTGGGATTGAAGGTGTACATCAAGACCCCATGCTCAGGTTTGCACTTCTTACTTTAACATGGACTTCAACCAATTCAAGAATGATCTCAGGAATCTTGTTTAGCCAGGACCTGCCTGGATGAATCCTGCAGGATTGGTTGAAACCCTGCTTGGTCCCAGGATAGCTTTGCTGGCTCTCGGGTATATCCTGGTCTCTAAGATAGCCTTCAACGTGGAGGGGCAACCCTGTTATTTCATATATACAATTCCAGGAGTCCTGAGCTGGGAAAGGAAGTAGGTCACAAGGCAGCTGTTATAACATTATCTTGAACTATTGCCATCCCAGCAGTAACCCTCTTAACTGCCTCACCTTCCCAAAGGGCAATTTGGAGGGGAAAAAACCCATGCAGTTTAGAGAGTAGATGAAGCTGGAAACATCAGACTATAACTCATGCCTCTTAGGGTCGTTTCAGTTCCTGGAAGAATTTTCTAGTGGTCTACTGCTGTGTGTTAAACCCAGCCAGCCTGAGCCTCAAAACTAGCCATGGATTGCCCCTTTCTGGGTTGTAATGCTGTGTACCTGAAGGCAACACTACCCATCCTTTGCTCAGCATCCTCTGCCTGTTCTCTGTCATGAAAGGACTCAGCTTGCCTGGTAGTTTACTTGATTTAGTTTGTCCCATCTTTGGGTACAATGTGTGACAAGCAGGGACAGCTGTTTGCCAGCACATAGCATCTATTTCTCGATCTTCACCTGGTCAGGAGTTACTTTAGGCCTTTTATGCATTGCTGCCATCTTTGACTACAAGCCTAGGTTGCTGCCTGCTCCTCTCTGGGGTGGCTGAGACCTTTTCTGTGCCTTTACACCTTGTCTAGTGGTGAGGTTCTAGGAGGAAGCTGTATCACAAATGATGAGACTTTGAAAAAACAAAAAAAAAACAAAAAAACAAAAAACAAAAAAAAAAACAAAACAAAACAAAAAAAAAAGAGATTTTTTTTGGAGCTGTGGACAGGGTTAAAGGTACTGAGGTTCAGTGGAGACTGAGGTACCTTGAGGGAAATGGCAGAAGACGACTTTATAAACCCTGGGCCTGGAGCAGCAAAGAGGAATGGATTGAGAGAGCTTGAGCCAAGAAAGAGGCCTCCCTCTGACTCCACATACACGTCAAGGGAGGATACAACCCTGCCAAACCATGGAATGGAAGTGGGGTGGGGTGGGGTGTGGGGAGGGTGGTATTCCCACCTCTCTCACCCTGCACTTTGCTACTCTGCTAGTGCCTCCCATTGAACAAACATAACCAGGAGTCAGAAAGACATGAGCAGGGGCTGGGGTTGGGAAGCTCAGCAGGGAGAGCAGGGAGAGCATCCTGGAACAGCCAGAGAATCAATATTGACCCAACTGGCAGCAAATGGGTCAGCAGCCAGAGGCAATGGAGACTGAGCACACTTACCTAGAGACTTCCAGGGCCTCAATGGGCTCATTTCTAAAGCAGGAGGTATGGGGCACACGGATTCAGTTGGCTTATCGTGGGATGATCACGAGGTAAGACAAACTGTCATTGTCGTGCCTTTTGACTATCTACTATTGGCTGCGAGTCCCACTGAGGAATCGTTCTACTGCCCGATCCTGTGAATAATCTACTTATCTGCTGTTTTAAAAAAATTTTTTAATTCTTTCCCCCTGTATTTTAAGAATTTGAATTAATAATAATAAAAAAAAAAGCCCTCAAGGTTGACCAGGACCAGGATTGACAGTAACTATGGCTTTTAGAAATCCCTGTTGTCCATTTAAATTTTAATGTTTCTATCATTTGTTCCTCAGTGTAAATTAACAGCCATGGCAGCGTGTGGGGTTTCTTTTCTGAAGTCGAGACTTTAAATTTAATTCAATAGCTGAGATTTACGGCACTTCTGGATTTCACACGGCAGAATCAATAATGTGACTGAAGTGAAGAAGATAAAAATTTATGGTATCTTGCAATTTAATGGTTGAAAAGATGCAATTGGAGAGATCATAAATTGTGAAGGAGTTTATGCTTCATTGCTCCTGATTCAGTGCTTGCTGTTGGAACTTGATTTGTGGCTATTCACAAGGTGTGATTAATGGTGTGATCGATGCTTGCTGCAGTGCAGTAAAGCCGCTGTAATGCTCTTCATTAGAATAAATAAAATAAATTGACTGAAGCTTTATAAAAACTGTGTAACATTTAAAATCTAAAATGTCAATTTTTTTTCCCCCAGTTACAATTTAGGCTTCTTCGGGCAGTTTCCACCTACGGCACATCACTCATTGTCATTCTTTTTGGGGTGTTATAGAAACCCATGTGGGTTTGGGTTAGCTTTATGCGAAGCTCACTGAAGGGGAAAAGAAGAAGAGTTGAATAGGATCCCAGGAGCTGGGACATTGTGGTGGCTGTGCTCTGTCATGTTTCTAATGTGCATTTTATCCTTCTTAAACACACGGAGTTTAAAGAAATCAAGGCAGAAAATGACCCCTCTGTTCACCGATCTGTCACAAACACAATAAAAGCGGGTCGTGCTCATTTCTGGAGCAGGTGGGTATTCAGGTGCCTTGGTGGCAAGCCTCCACCCTTTAGAAAGCTTTGTCTTCGTGTCTCGCTGCTTCTGTCGTGTGTGCGCACTGTGGCTCAAAATAGAGAGGAGCAGGGAGTCTCCCCGGGTCTGTCGAGAATAAGGTACACGTAGGTACTGCCTCCGAGCCTGGGTGGGTACAGTTACTTTTACACACACACACACACAGAGAAATTCTTGCCAACTGGGGAGCTTATTCGGTGCATTCAAAGACCAGCTAGCTGCCTTTGCTTCCATTTCAAGCTCTGAAATTAATACTGCCAGTTAAAGCAAACTTTTGGCCCATCCTGGAGAGAGACATGGTCTTTTTGCTTGCTTCATTTCATGTGACTAGTTTGTCTTTTCATTAAAATGGTAAAAGTCACCAGCCAATGACCAGATTGGTTTAATAGATTCAGTAGGCTATAACTGACTTACGGAGGCTCCAAACCACCAAGAGATCACAGACTGGCACCCTGCCATGGATCTGGAAAACCCTTGAAGGTGTTTTTACTACTCAAGAAGATTCCATAAGAATGGGTGTAGACAGTTTAGATGATGGCTGTCCCTCAATATCAAGGCCCTACAAGGACAAGACATGGGGATAAGGCTCCCTGCCATTGGCTTTTAACAACCACATTGAAGTTCTAATCCCTGTCACCCTGGGATTCTCCAGGAAGATGTGGGTGGAAGGATGCAAAGAGGTGGCCAATCAGGTTAATTTCCAACTCTAAGGTATCAAGCCCACTGAATTTCTGAATTTTTAAAAAATTTCCTGAGAGAGATCCTTCACTCAGTCTCTATCTTGAAAAATAATAAAGTGTCTTGGTGTAGCAGAAACCTAACTTCCTAAAACCAAGTTCTCTATCTTAGCCACCCTCAGGTGAATGAATTGCCATCTGCATTGGTATCTAGAAGGTAAACAGGAAAGGGAGCTTCCCCAGTGCTTGCATTGGAAAATGTATTTCAGGGGGTGGGACTTCCTGTGTCACTCATGCATGTGGGAGCTGGAGAAGGAAGACAAAGAATTCTCTGATTTAAAGAGACAAAGGACAGAGTGGTGAGATTCAACCAAGCATGAGTGAAACCAAACCGCTTAGTTCTGCTCAAGGCTGACTTTCTGAGGGTGCTAACTAACACATATGAAGCTGGAGATGCTGGAGATAGCTTGTGGGAGCCCCAAAACCCTTGTAGGAGTCCCTCGAGGAGTATGTTGTATATATCATATGTGATAATTGGTCTTAGTTGCCATATGACTAGAGATAGAGATAGAGATAGAGATAGAGATAGAGATAGAGATAGAGATAGAGATAGAGATAGAGATAGAGA
>JANHMN010000002.1:142269583-142308055 GCA_030674055.1 Rhabdomys pumilio | reverse complement strand
AGAGATAGAGATAGAGATAGAGATAGAGATAGAGATAGAGATAGAGAGATAGATAGATAGATAGAGAGAGAGAGAGAGAGATATCAAGGACTGGCCAAATCACCCTTGTATATTTGTGGGGACATTTCCAGAGAGGTTTGACACATGGGACAGTGACTAGGGAAGAAGGATTACCCTGTGGGTGGTACCTTCCAAAACAGGAAGTCCACAGGACAAGGGATAAGTGCCTACCGGCTTTCCTTTCTTTCTGAGCTTCTGTGTCAATTACTATTACTGTTATCCTCCATGATCATCAGACTCCATCCTCTTCAGCCATTCAACGTGGACTCAACACCAGTGACTCTCCAGGCATCTTTCAGGCCTTCCAGACCTAAGTGAGGCTGTTGAGAAGCCCAGCTTCTGGGACTGAAAGCTACTGGGTTCTGTCTCTCCAAGGTACAGACCGCTATGGCTGGACTCTCTGTCCTATCGTGTAATATAAATAATAATGGTTTATTATTTATAAGACATTGGTTCTGTTTCCAGAAAGACCCTTTGATGATACAGTATGTTTGTCCCAATATACTCAATGTGTGGAACAATGACTGTTGTCTCCAGCAAGTGCTCAGCAGATGCTGTTTTATAACAGTGAGGCAATGAATACATCTAAAAATAACACAGGCAAACCCAGCAACTAGAAAAGGTGTCAAGCACCATGTCTGAAAGTCTTAAAAATGGAAGAGCTTGTTAGAATGGGGCAGGGGTCTGAAATCAAGTGGGTGGGGTAGAGAAAGGCAGCACAACTGTGTGTCCGTGTGCCCTAGGAATCATTGTGCAAGTGGGGGCCTTTGGCCAGCCTTCCAGCAATAGATAGAGCAGTTTTCAGAACAAATTCCAGATACAGTATTTAAATAAGCAGGAACATTTGGCAAATTGGGGGAAATAGAGGACCTTCTCTAAGCCTGTCATCTTGCCTGTTCTGTGGGTGGGGTGAAATGGGTAAGATGTTCCCTGGGCTTTTCTTTAGCTCTGAATCCTTCACTATTCTCTGATTTCCAGAGCACTGATCTACTACACAAAGGCAGACTGTGTGCCTTCACTTGCCAAAGTACTGCCGACAACTGACAGGTCTCTGGGCTGCCAGGATGGGCATTCTCTGATGACTGGAACTTCTTCCCATGGTGAGATGGGCATCCTTCCTGGGAAGGCCCTTCTGCCATTCTTGATCTCTAGTATCCCTTCTTCCTTTGACCATGGTGTGCCCCACTGACAGCCTCTATCTATGTCTTCCCAAGGATCACACTCAGCTCTCTGGACATAGCCCAGGGACGCGTCAGTGCTGTGGGGTCCACATGAATGGCTGAAGAATCTAGAGTCTGATGAAGGCAGAGAATGAGTGGCCGCAGTGGATGTACACAAGAGCTCAGAAAGCAACAAAGCAGATGAGCAGTGAGCGCCTTCTTTCCTAGTCATCACTCCATGTGTCAGTCTGTCTGAAAACACCCCAGAGGTGGACTTGCATGACAGGTCATATGTTGCTGTGACTCAGCCTAAGCCCAAACTAAACGTTCACCGGGGATTCTTGCTTTTCCAAGCCCCATGCCTCTGGTTCCAAAACAGGATTTGAGTTCTACACTTGTGGGGTCTGTTAAAGCGTTTGGAAGTACCCCCACCCCTCTACTCCTCAGTACTCCTTGGCCCTCAATGGAAGCCTCAACATTTAGCAATAAAAAGAATCACCTATCCCTTGCTTTGAAGTTTTCAGAGATCAGAGTCGATTCTGACCTGGAGTCCCGGAAGCTCTGTTTAGGGTTCAGGACGGAGCTCCAGAAAGCCTGGCTAACTTTCCCACAACAAATCCCAGAGATGTGATACATTTTGCGCAGCCAGGACTTTGGTAGGTCGGCTTCATGAAAATTAAAAGTTTAGTTTCAAACCTTGTGTTATAATAAAGAAAAGGGACTGTGTAGGGTCTGTGGCTAACAGATGCCCTTCGTACTCCGGTGTAGATGAAGTGGGGCAGACACCATTTCTTCCTTTCTGTCACGCTTTGACAAAGGCAACGGTTCCAAGATGAGGAAGTGCAATGCTCATACGTGAAGGCACTTACAAAACGCACGAACGCTTAAAGGATAAAGACGCATGGCCACCAGGTCACCCCTACCTCTCTTTTCTCTTTCCTTTTTGAATTCTGCCTATAGTTGTACAGAATGTTGTGGAAATGATGAATTTTTTTATAGAGTACTGAAGGTTTTCCAAGTGCTTTGCTGTATGGGATCCTTCAGTGACTGGGCAGGCAGTCTCTGCTGGTTGATTAGACCCATTCTACAGATGGAAGGACAGAGCTTGTCTATGGCTTGGTGTTGGTGTCCCAGGCAGGCCATGGCTGGTTGGAGATCAGTGAGCCTCCCCAGCTCACCTCTTCCCCATCTGGCTTAAATATAGCACCCTGGTATAGCCCTTCTCTGGCTGTGTAGAAGGCCTCTCCGCAGTTTTGCAGAGCAGAGGTACAGCCTTGCCTTTTACAGCTCTTCTGTAATTCTTCTGGACACATTGTCACCAGAAAGCCCGAGCTCACTCCGGGACAAACCACCTTTTAACCAAGTGTTTCCTGGAAGAACATGTCAGTTCCTCTGAGATGAGGTGATGTAGTTCACGGTGAACGAGAACTATCTTGTCCATTATAAATCTGTCACAAGTTAGGGGACAGAAAGAGAGGAAAAAAAGTTTCTCCCAGTCAAATAGTCCCCAAAGCATTCCTGCTTTGGCAGTTTGAGCTTAACCAGATTTCTCTCCTGCTGCAATGTCCACATACCTTTAGGTGCTGGTCCACATTCGGGAGTGGCAGTTACCTGTTCTTGTGATTTCTTCATGGACTGATGTCATAGACTCTTTCAGGGTTAGAGACGCTTGGTTGTAGAGGATAAAGCCCTGAGATCTCTTTCTAGCACGGTATAAACAGGGTGTGGTGGTGCATGTCCGTTACCTCAGCACTGGGCTGGTAGAGGAGGCAAGAAGACACAGGGATCGAGCTCATTCCCAGTTACAGAGGGAAGCTGAGGCCAACTTGAACCAGAGATCCAGATGCAGAAAAGAAATAAGGATAGGAGAGAAGGAAAGAAAGAGGGAGGGAGAGGAAGAGGGAGGGGGAGAGGAAAGAGGGAGGGAGGAAGGGGAGGAAGAAGAGGGGAGGGAGGGAGGAAAAGAAAATGGAAGAGGGATGGAGAAGGGGGAGAGAAAGAAAGAAGACAAGAGAAAGAAAGGAAGAGGAGGAAGGAAAGGGAGAAAAACTTTGTCTCTGTTCTCACACTCCATTTGTTCTAGAAACTCAATTCAAGTCCATCTTGTTAGCATCTTGAGCTACCTACATTTCTGTGACCCCTTACATAAGACAAAGTAGATATATTTATCTCATCAAGCAACAGCTGGGTCAAGGCTGCCAAGAATTTCTCCATTTTTTGCCTTCTCTGAGTGGCCGGCTGATCTCCGAGGGCAGGGACCCGAGCAAAAACGGCTTTACTGGTGATGTTCAGCCCCACAGGCAGGGAGGGTTGCCTCATTAAGTCTTCCGGTCCACGAATGGCTGGAGGCCTTCTGGGGAAACTGCTTAGAAGATTGCTGGGGGACTCCTGCTGTTACCCTGAGTTGAGTTTCTCTCCTTTTTCTCCCAGTTATCCCCTTATTAGAGAATCCTCTAAAACCAGGAGGAAGGAGAGGCGAGCTTTTCGGCTAGCTCACAGTTCCTGCGGCTCATTAAGGCCTCTTGCTCAGTGTGTTCTGTGATGTGAACTTGTGAACTCAGTACTGCTTACTTCGCCATCATTGCGAAATCAGCACTTAAAGCTATCAAGGACCCAACGCAACCAGCTCTCAGGAGGCCTGAACAAAGGCGCCTGCCATTGTACTCTGGGGCTACTTGCCGCTTTCTCTGGCTCATGGTTGATGGCATTTCAAGGAATAGGAATTGGACTATGGGATGCATTCTTACCCATCCTTGAGCTCCATGTATCATGTGCCAAGAGAGCCCTTGTGCTTTCTGAAATGAATTCTGAGCACTTAGGAACAGGGGACTGGGTTTTACAAATCAGTTACGCTTTGAACCCGGTAGGAAAACCCTCAAGATTACGGTGGCGAACAGAGCCGATATGGGGCAATTAGGGACAGAATGAAGCAGGGGAAAGGGTGAGAGGATTCTAGCTTAGGATAGCTCTGGGGACGTGTCTACTGTGGTCGGGGGAGGCGGGGACTGTTTAATAGAGGTAGAGATGGGAGAAAACAAGTTACCCTAGACTTTTGGTTTACTCTTGCTTGTGTGACTCAGACTTGGCCATGGTGTCTAGGCCACATCTCTGTCTTTCTGATTCAACCATGAGGACTAACTTGGTACTGCTATTATCACAAGCTCTACTGCAAAACACTTTTAAATATTGGGCAGATTCTAATCTCGGACACTTCTAAATCTTGGCTATCCCATCAGGTCTTAAGGCCAGATTGAGCCATTTTTTGTAATGCCAATTTTTGTAAAACAAACAAACAAAATAAAACCAACTTTACTAGAACACAACTTGTCTTATTTCTTAGGGTGTTTGTTGTCTATGGCTACATCATACCACACAGACAGCAGGTATAAGATTAAACTATGTACCCTCCGCTCTGTTATGGAGAACAGAGTGCTGAATGTTGGAATAGTGACTTCCAAAGGCCAAGAGGTACTAAAAGGGTTTAGAGTTACATAGAACAAGTCATTCCAGAGCTAATCAAATGGCAAGAAATGACCATTGTCTTTGCTGCTAGATTTTTCTGATCAGCACAGGGCATGGTGGAGATGTCTGGTGTCTGCGTGGTGATTTGGGCAGTCTCAGCTGGAAGACTCAGAAAATGAGGGCTCTACAGGTATCTTTGTGTGACAACTGCAGAATCCTTCTTTGGAGAGGTGTGAAGCCACCCTGCCTGTTATGACCTAACCCTCGGGCCACAGAGTGCCTGCCACCTCTTTCCTTCTGATTGCTGCAGTAGTTTACACATTTCTACCCAAACTTCAGAGGAAGATGATTGGAGCCCATTTTAGATGTACGAGTAGCAATACACCATTTTAAGAGCAGCTACAGACACTTTCCATGGAAAGTCTGCCATGTGGGCCAAGACTTCAGACCCGGAGAGTTTCTGCCTCTAGAACACTTAGTCCTGATCATTCTCTTCTGATACCCACTCATATTTGCATAATTTGAGTCATCCTTCTCTGGATCCCCTGGGGCATCTTAGCTTACAACCAGGACCCACTGTCTTCCTTTAGAAGTTTATCCCAATCCTTAGATTTTCAGATTCTGGGCTTCCCCACTGCTCATGTCATCACGGTCCTCCATGGACTTTGCTAATGGCCCTATTGATTTCCTCAGTAGACCTCAAGCAAGGGTTCCAGACCAATGTCTCTTGCCTGATTTTTTCTGTTTGTTCGTTTTATTTTGTTTTTGTTTGTTTGTTTAATTTATCCTTGCCCAGTACTGGCCTTTAAATCCAGACTTGAGTTTCATCCCTTTTATGAGCTCTTCCATCCTTCCTGGCCTGCGTCAATTAAACTATCCATTTGTGAGCATTATCTGGAGCTCAAGTGTAGCGCTTCATTGTTCATGGTGAGGGCTCTCGGCCCCTTCTTATCTATATGCCTCTTGTACATTCTCAACACAACATGTTTTAATGTTGATCTGGACAGCACATTTTTTTCCTTAGGCTTCTACTGGATGACCCTGTTACCAAATATACAGGCTCTTCTAATTCACACTTACCATTCACTTGAGTTTACCAGACAGCTGAGGAATCAGACACAGATGTAAGATATTTCATACACAAGACACAGAGCTATTTCTTTAGGGTGCCTTTGTTTATCTCAACACTTGAAACAAAGTACATTTTACATCAAGTAAAATCCAAAGAGAACAGACAGAGATGGAGAGAGAAGTAGGAACAAGAGGCATCCGGTTTGTTGTTTGCTCCCACAGCTTAGACAACCTTACCCTCTCCATTGACTGTATCTTACCTAGAAGACAGTGAGATATCTCTCTGAGGATGTTTGTCCACATTCTTCTCTGAACTCTGTGGGAGCTTGTTGGGTAAGTCATATTGAACATTTTACATATATATGTATATGTCATATATGTTTGGATGCTAAATTAGCCTGTCATAAAAGGTGGGGAAATATCTTTCCCCCTCCTTTCTCCTTCTTCCTATTTGTCTGGTTTGCCGTTTCTGTGCTGGTATGTAATAGTTTCTCTGTAGATTGCTCACAGTTCATTAAGGGGCTGCTCAATTTATTAGGAAGCAATCAAGCATTTATACTTTCTTTTATCTGAAGTGCACTCTTAGATGTTAGACCATACACTAATCATGTTTAACGTGATAATGAGTGCACATTCATGTTGTTAAGGGAAATGACCCAATGCACTCAGAGCGGAGATATATTTGAACTCCAATTTGCACTTTTGACTGCACTATCGAACAGTCCCAGCAAGGGTCAACACGCTGTTGGGAGGTACCTTGGGAGGAGTCAATCAGCTTATCAGAATTGGAAAGCAGTAACCATGTTTTCCACTATTCTTTGAAAGTACAGTAGGAAGAGGAGATAAACTTTGGGGAAATGAAGGGGAATTTTGTAGACTACAGAAGGTCACATTTTGATAACGCCTAAGCAGCAGAGAGGATGCACAAAGGGCCCACGTGGCTGAGAGTCTGAGAATACATCTGATTGGAACTTTTTTTTTTTTTTTTTTTTGGTTCCATAGTTATTTGTTTACTTATTTTTGAAATAGTTTCTCATATATCCCAGGCTGGCCTCAGACTTGCTATATAGCAGATGATAACCTAGAACTTCCTGATTCTTCTGCCTTCCCCTCCTCAATGTCAGGATTATAGATGTGGGCTATCTTGCCTGGGTTATATGGGACTGGGTTGGCTTTAAACAAACTCTCTTACCAACTAAGTTACGCACCCAGCCTCCGGTGCATGGTTTAAACTTGAAAGGTGCTCATTTATAAAAAACATCATTAAACCACATAGATAGGAATCACTAAGAAGCCTGAAGCTTGCCCAGTGTTCTCACTTTGACCTCACTTGCATTTGCCTCTCCTTGCATTCCATTGCACTCGGGGGAATGGAGATGTTGTATCTCAGGTACTAGCCAAGAGTTTGAGGCAGGCTGCCATGAAAGGGCGGAGGCACACTTTGGGGACCTGATTTCTCTCTCTTCTGTCAACTATACAGTGTGCTAAGCAAGTATTTAGAAAGACAGTCTACAACTGAAATCATGTGTCTTTCAGACAGAAATGGATGGAGATGCTATCTGGATGAATCCCCCTGGTACATCATTCTTGAAAGCTGATTTGCAGAAGTCCAACATAAGTGGTTTATTTGCCGAAGGGGAGGGATGCTATAAGTAACCCTTTGGAGGATAGGTAGAAGGTTCTAAACTGAGTTAAAGAAAACACAGAGGAAACATGCCAAGGATCTCTACAAATAATTAGGTTCCAGCATGCCCTGTGCTGTTCCAGAAGAGAGAAATAGAATTCACCCCCCCTCCGATCTATGTAACACCATCTTACTCATGTGTTTGCTTTATAGGCTGCTATTCAGACCACAAACTCACACACAGCTTAAATAAAGCACATTTCTCAACATTTTGCCTGGAGTGTAACTTGGTTTCACTACATAAATGCTTTTTGGACAAGGAAAGCAAAGACAAAAGAGAAAAAGACCACACATTGTGTGTGATGGTGGGGAGGGGGTGAAAGAGAGAGAGGTGGGGGAGGGGAGAGTAAGACTCATTTTCCCACTAGGGAGCTTCAGGAATGGAGTCTCTGCCTAGTAGTCTCTGTGTCGTCCTGTAATTATCATCACCAGGTAACGCTTACTGGGCACCCTGGGGAGCTCCTCTCTGCTGACCATTTTGTCTTTACTTAAAACACCACAGTTGCTGTGCGGTGAAAGCTTATAAACTGACGAGCAATGAACAGTGAGTCCAGATGAGGAGTTCTAAGCGACTGTGGTCAGCTTGCTATTCGGGGCAAATTTCCAGCAGGGAGGGCCTTCATCTGTGAGGTGGGGGCTGTGGTCTTGAAGGCCCACTTTTAGCCATAAGACTCCATTATTCTCATTTATTGTTGAGTTCTCATTTATGAAGAGACCATACAATTCTAAAATTAATCAGGCATCATTGTGGAGTGTGACTTCTTCAAAAACATAAATCCACATGTCACCTCCTTTTATCCTTCTGACAATGCACAGATAACGGCTGGAATGCTTATGAGGCTGATGGGAGAATGAGGTTCTCTTGGCCACCTAGTAAGTGGAAGAGCTGGGCTCTCCAGAGCCTGTGGACAAGGCCACCGAGATCCACCACCTCCACCACCGTCACAACCCTGTCAGTGCTTTACAAAAGCATCATCTACGTCATTCTGTGTGTTTTACAAAACAGTAAACAGTCAAAGCACCCAGAGAGTGTTACTTCATCTTAAGGCTTTGGGACTCCAAAGTAAGTGTTCACCTTCCCACTTCATCCTTGACACAGATTTTCTAGTTGTCCACTCTAATTCAGAGATGTCGTCTGCACAGCCTCTTGGATGCCTGAACAGACATCTAGGCCACTAAGTGATATTGAAGCAGCAGCTAATTCTTCCAAGAGCCAAAACGTCATGTATCAAAATTGTCATTGGTAAGAAAAGAGACAGACCATCCACCCACTCAGATGCAAATTGACTATTAAGTGGAAATCATTTTGTACTGAATATTCTGCCTTAAAAAATAACCAATTTTACTTATTGGCTTATCACTGATCAAGTCAAGCTACATTGAGAATTGCTGATGACTTGGTCTGCCCGAAAGTTCATGAGTTTATTTGTGAGATTCTCCATCCCTCCAGGAAGAAACCTTCATTCTGGAATAAGAGATGCTTTTTATAGTATCTCTTGCTTCTGTAGTTAAAAAAATCAGTAGCTTTCCTTTTTCAAATCTCTGGGTCTTTTTTGTTCAATATTATTATTTTCATTTTTCCCTTTGTTTTCTATATAATTTGTGCTATTTTTTTCCTGAGAATTATAAATTGTAAATAAGCAAATAAATAATTTTAGAAAGGGGAGGAAGAAGGGAGAAAGGAATAAAAAAAAAAGTCTTTTCAGCTTCTCTCTGCTACGTAACATGTGAGTTTTCAGTTTTATCAAAATAAGGTCAAACTATTTCCAACAGATTTATTGATGAATAGTCACAGAGTTCTTTTTTTTTATTTGTTGACTTAATATTTTATATAATACATTTGATCTTTCCCCTTCCCCCAGATTCTTTCTCTACCTTCCAACCCACTTGACTTCATGTTTTTCTCTCTCTCTAACTCCCCTTAAGCCTTCCAATGCCCCCAAACCAAACCAAACCAACCAAACACATAAAAGTTTCCACCAACAAAAGCACCCACAAAAAACAATATCGTTCATCTTGTGTTGGCCAACTAGACCTGAGCATGAAGCCCGCCGTGGAGTGCGGTGATATGTACCCAGTCACTTCATTGGAGAAGATGGATTTTCTCTCTCCTAGTAGATATTGATTACAAACAACTTCTTAGTTAGAGGTGCAACTTTACACCCACTTTCCCTCTCTGGAGCACACATTTCTGACGTGTATAAACCAATGGTTTGACCTATCTGTGCATATTTGTGAAGCCATTGCAGTTAAGACTGTGAACCCCTTACCCCCCAAGCAATGAGGGTGTGATTACTAATTACAACCAATCCTCCTGCCTTTCTTTTCCCTCCCTCACCGCCCCCACCCCATTCCCAGTGACTCCATCTTTAGGTGTACAAGGTCTGGGTTTTTGTCCTTAAAGATTTGTAAAATGAATTATACCTATGCCAGCCTTGCTTCCAAATGAGTGAGGCTCAGACTATGATTTAGTTACTTAGCTTTTCACAATTACTGGGGGAATTACCCCTAGTCTAGCTTTCTATATGCTAGACTGTCTACTTCTCCAGTGGTGCTCCCCAAATAATTGCTGTTTGAGTCTTACTGGGTTATTTCTGCTCCATCAGCTTGTCCCCAGGGACCATTTCACTCTGGCACGTGCTCCTAGTCCATCAAACCTCATGGAGACCTTCTGTTCTATCCACATTCCTTCTCCTCCTCCTCCTCTTCCTCTTCCTCTTCTTCCTCCGCCTCCTTTTCTCTCTCTTTCTCTCTCACTTTCTTCCTTCCCCTCCTCCTCTTCCCCCTCCTCCTCATGGTTCCTACCCGTGACACCTAGCCTGATAACTGAAACCCCAACTCTTTCTATTCTCCCCAGTAATTGGCCACATTCATTTTATTTAACCAATAGTTGTAAATTGGGGAGCAAGGTTTACACAACAAAGGCTGCTATGTGTGGGAATTCACTTGGCTTGAGGCAGCCAGATCCTGGGGTACAGAATTTAGCATTTGAATACATAGCAACACCAGACCAACCCCCAACAGCCCCCATAATTTCATGTAAACACCCTCCTCATTGTGCCTTTATTTTTCAGTGTGGCTTTTTCAACAGTTTTTTAACTATCTTGAGATTCACGTGTTGTTCCGTGACCAAAACTTCATTTTTTTTTCATAGCTGAACAGAATTCCGCAGTTTATCCTCTCATTTCTCAGCATCGTTGGCTTCGTTTCTTCTTTAGGATAAGTCGAACTTCCATGAAGATTTGTGCCCAAGTCTTTTCATGGGTATTGTCTTACCCCTTTTGGACAAATGGGCTGGGATCAAAATTACTGAATAACACTGCTGCTCTACGTGTAATGTTTCAAGAAACCGAGAGGCTGTCATGAGGAGTTATTGCCAACCTAGAACATTTAGTTTTTATAGTGTTTAGCCATCTAAAGAGATGGGCAGCGGTCCAGACACAACTGCTAGCTGAATTTCAGAATGATGGCACTGCGCATCTTGTCTGCTGGTTTCCCATCTCCCGGGCTCTTCACAGCCTTTGAAATAGTTTGTTGTTTATATAACTAAGATCGAGGACTCTTTCTATATTCCGGGTGTGTGTCAGTTATAAACACCACCGGACATACACATAATTAAAAATAAAATCTATCTGATAGAGTGATCTTAGTGTCCTGTGTAAGAAAGTGCTATTTAACAAAAGATTGGAAAGGCTTTCACCTGCACTGTCTTCCTGAAATTCCACAGCTTAAAGTTTCACCTTTAGGCCTATCATCTGATTTTAATTATTTTTAGAAGATTCTAGATATGTGTAACAAGAGGCTCTCTCCAGTTCTGCAGTTCTTTGAGGATGTTTCGGCATGCTTGGCCGTTTCCTGTTTCATCACAAAATACAAATCTTCGTGAGGACTCTGACTGGCAAGACCATCACCCTAGAGGCAGAGCCCAGTGACACCATCAAGAATGTGAAGGCCAAGATCCAGGATAAAGAGGGCATCCCCCATCCTCTGCCCCCTGACCAGCAGAGGCTCATCTTGTCAGGGAAGCAGATGAAAGATAGCCACACCCTTTCTGTTTACAGCATCCAGAAAGAGTCCACCCTGCCCCTGGTCCTCCATCTGAGAGGTGCCTATTAATTCTTCAGTCTGCATTCCCAGTGGGCAGTGATGGCATTACTCTGTACTCTAGTCATTTGCCCCAATTTAAGTTTAGAAATTGCAAGTTTCAATAATAACTGAACCTCTGTTAAAAAATGTTAATAAAGGTTTTATTGTATGGTGAGGAAGAAGAAGAAGGAGAAGAAGAAGAAGAAGAAGAAGAAGAAGAAGAAGAAGAAGAAGAAGAAGAAGAAGAAGAAGAGGAAGAAGAAGAGGAGGAGGAAGAGGAAGAGGAGGAGGAGGAGGAGGAAGAGGAGGAGGAGGAAGAGGAGGAGGAGAAAAAGCCAGATATGTGTCAATCTCCTCCTCCTCTTCCTCCTCCTTTTCTTCTTCCTCCTTCTCTTTCTCCTCTTCCTCCTCCTCTTCTCTTCCTCCTTTGTCTCTGTTTCACTCTTCTGGATAGTAAATTATTGTTCTAGCACCACTGTTGAAAATTCTATTCTTTCTGACATTTACATCTTTGTTCAGGATCCATTATGCAGGAGAACCACTTTGTTGGAAAACGTGACACATTATATGCTGACTTTAAAAAAGAATCGGTTATGGCTATGTGTTGATCTATGTTGGGAACCATTATTCTACTGTGCTGGATTATTTGACTGAATCCCCTCTGATCTCATACCATGTAAATCAAGCAATGCTAGCCTCCAGCTCTGCTCTTCCTCAGAGCTGTGAGGTTGTTCATGTCTGCTGGATTTCCACTCCACATATGAACTCTGAATCAGACTGTCAATTTCTACTTTAAAAAAAAAAAACAAAACTAAACTAAAAACAAAACTATGGGATTTGAGCTAAAATTATTTTAAAACTCAAGATGAATTTTAAAGAATGGACATCATGATGATTGAGTGTTCTGACTCATGAATACAGCATTTCTCTCAGTGTCTCATAGTGTCTGTGTATGTGTGTGTATGTGTGCGTGTGCCTGTGCATCTGTGTGTGTGACTGTGTTTGTCGTGGCACACACACCAAGGTCAGAGGGTAACCCCAGGTGTCAGGCCCTATCTCCCACTAATCTGTTTGTTGTTCTCTTCCACTCTGCGAGCCAGGCCTGCTAGTCCATGGCTTCTGGGGTTTTCCAATTATGTCCCTCCCAGTTTAATAGATGCATAGATGTTTTATAGGAGTGCAGGTTTTATAGATGCGTGTGCCTTTATATGTCCTGAGAATTCAAACTGAGGTCCTCATACTTACACAGCAAGTACTTTCCCCTTTGCCCCTCCCTGTTACCCCTTCCCAGATCCGATTTTGGAGGCTTTAATATGTACAGTCTTTTGTACTTTTGTCTAATTGGCTTTTAGGCTATTACTAACAGTTTGCATTAAAACTCTTAATTTCTAAATATACTTTAAATTTCTAATTGTTCTTTGATAGTATATAAAACCCCTGCTTTTGTATATAGGTTTCTAATCTTGTGGCCATACTAAACTCACTTAGTTCTAGAAGCTTCCTTCAGGTTCAGTTTTCCTCTGCATAAATTATTTGCTGGTAGACTAAAATCACTTTGCAGCTGTCCTTCTATAACTAAGGCCCCTTTTTCTTCTTCTCAAAGCTGTCCAACCCACGACTGAGTTCCAGTCATGAGAGTTGGTGTTCATGTAAATAAATTAAAATTAAGTGTATCAGTATTAAAAGTTTCAAAAATAAAACACAGTGAAAAGAAAGTTGAATAAAAAAAATAATAAAACATGGAGAGAATTTTGGTGGGCTTTAAGTCAGCTCCAAGCAATCAGAATCTCTACAGAGAAGAGCTTGAATCAATAATTAATCATATTAAGATATCTCAGGCTTTATACAACCTATAAACATATAGAAGCAAGAAATTCAATGAAACCCAAGCACTCAAAGAAACAAGAAGAAATCTCCATCAAGGTGTGTCATATTGTTAAAACCAGTGACAAAGAAGAAAATCTTAAAAGAAGCTAGAAAGAGAAAAGGGGAGGATGACAAGTCACAGAGAGACCAGTGGAAGGAGGCTCACCTACAGAAAGCTGCAGAGAGCCGTCTGTCAGCTCTGAGAGGAGAAAGTGCTAACTCAGAGTCTGTGTAGCAATAATAAAGACACCACACCCAAAAGTCCATGATTAGAAGACTATTAAAAGGTGCTTTAAGCCGGGCAGTGGTGGTGCATGCCTTTAATCCCAACCCTTGGGAGGCCGAGGCAGGCCGATTTCTAAGTTCAAGGCCAGCCTGGTCTACAGAGTGAGTTCCAGGACAACCAGGGCTGCACAGAGAAACCCTGTCTCGGAAAAAAAAAAAAAAAGAAAAGAAAAAAAAGTGCTTTAAAAACCCTTCAAGCAAAGGAGATTTTCTTTTTTACTTATTTACTTTATATGCTGCTCCCTGTCCCCTCCTGGTCACCCATTCCACAATCCTCCCCCCTATCCTCCCAACCCTGTCCCCTTCTCCTCTGAATAGGTAGAGGTCCCCCTGGGTATCCCTCCACCCTGGCACATCAAGTCTCTGCAAGGCTAGACACATCCTTTCCCACTGAGGCCAGACAAGGCAGCTCAGCTAGAAGAACACATTCCACATACAGGCAACAGCTTTTGCGATAGCCCCCCCGGCCACACACACACACACACACACACACACACACACACACACACACTCTAGCTGTTCGGGATCCACATGAATACCAAGCTGCACATCTTCTACATATGTGCAGGGAAGCCTATGTCCAACTGGTGTGTGCTCCTTGGTTGGTGGTTCAGTCTCTGAGAGTCCTGAAGTTCTATGTTAGTTGACTCCTGTGGAGTTGCTATCGCCTCCTGGGCCACAATCATTCCTCCTATTCTTCCATAAGAGTCTCCATATTGGTTGTGGGTATCTGAGTTAGCTGCTGGGTGAGAATTATTTTTGATAGAAATATGCATTTACACAAAGCAATGAGAAACACGGGGCACGGTGACACGGTATACAGAGAATTCTGTCCAAAGGCTTACACGAGATAAAAAAAAGATACTTAACAGTTTACACAGTGTAGCAGTGAATGTAAGAGGAGGAAAGGGAGGACTATTAACACCAGGGGCTGGAAGCCAGGCACGGTGGCACACTCCTTTAATTCCAGTTCTTGGATGGCAGAGGCAGATGGATCACCGTAAGTTCGAGGCCAGCCTGGTCTACTAAGTGAGTGCCAGGACAGCCAGGACTGTTACACAGAGAAACTCTGTCTTAAAAAACAAAACACAATACAAACAACAGCTACACACACACACACACACACAGTCATCCCTAGAGAGGGTTTTCTTGGTGGTGGACCTCTGAGGAGGTATAAGGCACAGAAAATAAAAGACCCAAGCTCCAGGTGTGTTTATTTCCTCTTCCCTCCCCACTTCCCCCTCCCCCTCCAAAAACCTCAGGCCCCGTATCCTGAGGACCTTATCTAATCCTAATCCTCACCACTGTGTGAATTCACAAGGTGAACTACACTTTCACGTCTCAGCACCTCACAATGCGGATTAAACATTAACACGTGAAACCTTGCGGCACACTCAACCATCTCCAAACCACAGCATGGGACATGCGAATTGGAAGCAAACACATAGCTCAGGCCTGGGATCCCAGAATTCAGAGTTAGACGCTGAAGAGAACATCGGTTTGGTTCCTATTCTGCTATAGAGGGAGTTCAAGACCGTCCCAAGAGACCAGAATGATGGCTAAAATGATGAATTAAGTACATTTCGAAATAAGCAAACAAAAGCACAGAGGAGTTAGAAGCCCAGAATGCTCTGCCATGCCGTTAGAATTAGATACTGCATGCTAATGACACTTTGATGAAAGGTGAATTGCTTATATTTACTGTCGAGCAATGGAGATTTCAGAACAAAGAATAATCATTATCAGAGATAAAATGGAGCATTTCATGAAGCTCCTTCAGATGTATAAAAATTCTGAGTGTTTGTGACCTTAATCACATATCCGTGAAGCAGAAATTGCAAGGAATTCGGGGAGAACCAGGAAGATCTGCAATGCTACCCTGTGATGTCAATGGAGCCCTCTCAATAACTATGGGAACAAAGGAACAGGCAATCTGTAAGACCACACCTTCACCGAACAGCACCATCAACCTCCCAGAAGTCCCCACAGCACCATCCAGCAGCCCCTAGCCAAGTTCTTCCCAAGCACAGACGGGACCGTTGTAAATATGGAGTGTGTTTGTCCACTCAGGCAGCCGCAACGGCACACCATACGCTGAGGGGCATACGGACAACAGAAATTGATTTCTTACCGTTCTGAGGCTGGGAAGACTGATATCAGAGGTTGACCTGCTCACTGCCCAGTGGCACCTTCTTACTGCCCCTCAAATGGCAGAAGCAGTCAGTGTGTCTCCGAGATCTCCTTTATAAAGTCCTGTAAATACTGTGGGGCTTTGATTGTGATGTGTACACAATTATAGAGCTACGATTATGACATTACTTGCAGATAGTTTGATCTTTTGGAGGTTCTTACAATTTGTACGATCAGAATTAGAGCAGTGTTTGGTGTGGGGCTAGTCACTCTATTTTACTGAAGCAAGGCCCTTTTGTACTCTATACCCAAAGCCTGTATGTGCGTCATGCTTATGGTCTGCATGGTGTGGGGGAGATCTACTTTCCTGGCTCTGTGCGTACCTTGGTGCTTTCTTGTAATCTCTGCCAGTGGCTCTTTCCCTGGTCTCAGACAGTTTCCTCAGATGGATACCCTGCTCCAGGCATGCTGAAGACAAGGGTGACCCCCTGCAGGTTTCTGGGTTTTGTCCTTCTGTCCTTCCAGATGGCCCGTTCTGTAAACCTAGTGCAATGTCTCTGTTCTTTCCATCTCTGCGATGCGTCTCTAACGGAGCATCTAGTGTTTGCGTACAAAGACCAGAAACTCCCAAGGCAGTGCTTTAGGAAGTAGTAGGGCCCTTTGGTTGTTTCTGTTTCTGGGAGCTCATTACTCTTTGTGGATTAATGTTCACACAGTATCTTGAACATCACATCTGTATATGTTGGCTATTGCTGGGTTGTTTCTGATGGGAGAGAAAATCTGGCTGATGTCATTCTATTACCCCTGACACCTCTCTGTCTCTCTCTGTCTCTCTGTCTCTCTGTCTCTCTGTCTCTCTCTCTCTCTCTCTCTCTCTCTCTCACACACACACACACACACACACACACACACACACACACACACATTCCTAGCCCATTTTTAATAATACACCACTTTCACTGAACAATAATTAAAGTACTATGATACCAGCAAATAACTTGTATGTATAGCTTTCTAGACTGCCTAGGATCCTGCTATTTAAACAGACCAGAACTTCGTAAATGATCTCCAATTATTGAACATCTGGTTTAATTGAACATGAAGTTTAATGTGCGTGTCATCGCAAACACTGATAAAACACATATGCTTTAAGCTAAATATTTTTAAAACTTCCCTAATCACTAGCTTCAGGGACATCCCTAGAGGTAGGTAGCCTGGGTGACAACAGTCTAGATTTTTGAAGGATTTTTACATAGTTGTCTAAGCAGCCTTCTAGAAATTTCCATAGCTTTTGGTTTTGCTTTTATCTCCTTGCTCATTTGTTAACATAGCGCATATTTTTCTCAGTGCCCAAAGTATTTTCTTAAATCCTATACTTGGTTTTCTCACAAGGGAAAGGGCAAACCTTGTGGCTTGAAAGCATGGCATTGTTGGCTCATGTGAACTCGAATGCCGGGAGCTGTGACCAGCTGCTGTCTGCTCCCTGGGGTCTGCTCTCCCCCGGTTCTTCTTTCCAAGTTCCGGCTTCACAATTCAGCTAGAGGAAAAGCTGTGGGTATGGAGTGTACAAGACCCAGGAACAGGATGGGGACAGTCTGTGGCACCTCAAACTTGGTGTCTTGGAGATTTTTGTTATTGTGGAGGAGTTTTTGTTTGTTTGTTTTGTTTTGCTATTTTCAAAGTGTCCAATGAGTAAGTTTCCAGCTCTAAGTCTCTCGGTCACACTGAAAAACGTATGAGGGGTCCATGCCTCCTCCAGGATGAAAGACCATGTTCTTGACAGCTGCTATGGAAAGGAGAGAGGCAAGAGTTACTAAGAAAGAAAACTGTTTTTGTTTTGTTTTTAGAAATCATGCTCTACTGCGTACCCACTGCCATTGTGACCTGCCTTGTCACAACCCAAAGTGATGGAGCCAAGCAACCATGCATGGAGACCTCTGAAGCCGTAATGACAGAATAAACTTTGCTTCTTTTTAAGTTGACTTACCTTAGGTGTTTGCCACAGTGCCAGAACGCTGACTAAAGTAAGAAGAAGCTTGTGGGAACTTCCTTATAAGTGGCCTTACTGTGACTGAAGATCACCTTCGAAGGTGGTAAAGGGTGCATTAGAAGAGACATCAGGTAAGAAGATAACTGAGCTGGCTTGATAGGTCCAGAAGCTTGAAGGGTCGTCCTGGGTCTCCCTGGTGGAAGGATGGGATGGGTTTGTTTAACAGTAAGAGGGCTACCAGATAAATGGCTTTGATCTCCTCCCCTGCACTTCGTGACTCCATCTCTCCTTGTCTTCCCCATCCAGGATTTCCACTGCTGGCCTCTGTGGTAAAATATCAGAGCACTTTGGCCACACTGTAAATAGTCCTATTGGAATCAGCCCCTTCCAGACAAGAAGCAGTTTCCACGATTTCCAGCCCATTGTGTGGTATGGGCAGAGTCTGACAGCTGGGACGCAGCGGAGGACAAGGAGTTCGCTCACTTTGCAAAATGGACAAAATCTGCTTCACTTGCCAGCCACTCCTGCCTCTGCTTTTCCCAAGGGCTGACAGAGATAATGAAACATTAAGAGACCCCTGTATTTTGCCTCTTATTTAAAACCTTTCAGACAACAAAACAAAACAACAGCAACAAAAAAAAAAAAAAAACCCACGTTGCTTCTTTTTAGTCTTAACCACCTTGCCAGATTCAAATTCTATCACCAATTGCAGCCACCATCTTAGCCCGTTCCCGTTAGTGATCTGGCTATTTTATACAGTGCAGAGGAAGTGCCTGGTGAGATAAATAGGAGCGTGCAGCTTCAATTTCACTTTAGAAGAAATTGGTGCTTTTCTCCGGTTAAAACTATCGCCACAGTATTTACTCAGTTTTCCAATTATAATTCTGCTCTTCGTGCCAGAGGTTCCGATCTCATAGCAGGGAAAGCAGTTCGAAGACATTTCTCTCCATTTGTGTCTCCGTTGTATTATTCCAACATAATCATACCGCAGCTGGATGATTTATGTTTATAGTATGCCATTTATATTTGAGAACATGCATATAGATATCGCAATGATCCTAATAACTGCGTTTCACTCTGTTTTCAGTGGCCAGAAAATGCAATATTCCACCACATTGAGTTACAAAAGCTACATAATGTAATCTTCCCGGAACATTTATCCAGCACCTAATCTGCGCACTGTCAAAAATTTTTCATTGTTATTGGAAAATTAAGACCATAACAAGCCTCACATTGGTATATATGTGACTGTTTTATACTTCCCGTGGTTAAAGCTAGCATAATACATAATTCTCTCTCTCTCTCTCTCTCTCTCTCTCTCTCTCTGTGTGTGTGTGTGTGTGTGTGTGTGTCTGTCTCCCCATTAGAGAAATGATTAAAACCAAATGCAAGCGATTTACATTAAGATTTGAGTTCTGCTAATTGCACAGAGTTATATCTTCCAATGGAAATCTAGCCTGTGACTTTATTTCCCTTTGTGAAGGCAGAGGCTGAATACAGGCATCTCAAAGTATCTGTGTGAGATAAGTCTAAGCGTTTGCTCTCTGACACAGGTGAAGTCAATCACACTGAGAAAAGGTTTGTTCAGGAATTGACAAAATAGATATGGGGTCTGACAAATTTCCCAGACTATCTGAAACTCCCATATTAGCCACACTTCTCCTCCCCAAGACTCCACAGCCTGTCCAGGTCATTGTTAATGAAGACCAAGCCATCTCATGGTTTCTTTCATTTTGCTTTGGTTTCAGATTTTTGAGACAAGGTCTTGCTACGTAACTCAGGCTAGCCTTGAACTCATGATGTAATCCTCTTCCCTCAACTGCTAGAGCACTGAGTGTGCACTGTGGTGCCTGGCTCCCTTTCTGTGGATTGGGAGTTCAGGAAGTGTTTGATGAGGTAGTTTTGTCTGTAGGTGCAGCTAGGATCAAGCCACCTTCCTCCTGTGAGGTCTCTGAAGTAGGCAGGGGAGACAGTTATTCCTCGTTTGCAAGTCTTATGATCTCAAGTTTCTTTGTGTGATTCTATGGTTTGCTTTGGGTTTCCCACAGCATGGGGACCTTGGAACAGTCACTGGGCTTCCCTGGCAGTTGACAGGGCCAGTGCCAGTGTTGCAGAAAGAAGGCCGAAGCTGCTTGTAATAGCTTCTCCAGCCAGGCTTCAGAAATCACACATGCTCACGGTCACCTCATTCAGTCAAGTGCAACTGAGTCAGACACTTGCTCAAGTTCAGGAGGGGGAGAAGATATTAGCTACACACAGTGAGACAGGAGTAGGCCTGTGCCCCAGCAGTATTCTCATAGTCCACTCCAGGCTGGGGAGCTTCAGTGCTGGGTAACATCTCATGGTTTCTCTCCTTCTGTTCTGGCCCAGCTTGAATGCTGATTGCACCCTCAGATCAAAGCAAACACCTGTGTTCCGGAATGACAAATGACACAACGATGCCCTGAAGTCTTCTGATGAGACCAAGATCTATTTTATCCTGTAGGGGACCCAAGAAGCAGGAGTCACACTACACCCACACGTCTCGTCCTCCCTAGCTTTCCTTCACTCTTAACCAATCTGTCTGTCTGTCTGTCTGTCTGTCTGTCTGTCTGTCTGTCTCTCTCTCTCTCTCTCTCTCTCTCTCTCTCTCTCTTTCTCTCTGAGTTAGGGATAGCACTTTCATAACAGGATTGATGTAACTGTGAAACTAGTCTGCAGGAAATTAACTCATTAAAACAATGTAAAACATGAACACATTACGTATGAATGCAGCCATTTTGCTACTGTGACACCCGCTCTGCACTCAGCCATGGAGAACTCCAGTGTCTATGCTGCTCGGTCACGGTGATTCACGTATCCGGCTGCTCCAGGACAAAATTCTTGGCATTGTTTGTTTTCTGATTTTATTCATTCCTTGCAGATACTGTTGAGGCTTAGGGGTTGTGGGGGGGAGGGTGCATTAACTCAGAGTCTTTCAACTGCAAGTTTTGTAATTTTCTCATGGACCAAACTTGGAAACTGAGGTGGTCCCACTGGATTCTGAAACTCATGTGAGGTTTGAGACTGTCTGATTTCTCCACATCCCTCTCTCTCTCTGAGTTTCTGGTTCATGATTCTTCCTCAACCTGTGGGTTGGCCTTATTTCCATCTACCATAGAGGTACTTCCCCAGGACTGCAAAAGGCAGGGAATGTCCCTCTGACCTCCATGGTGTCAATGACAAAGTTTCTATCCTGCTTGCTCCCTGCTCAGAATTTGATGAGCTTTATCTGTTCTAAACCCCTTCCCTGAGCCACTTCTTTTGTCATAGGACTGGAATTGGCTCTGTCCACATAGGAAGGGACGGTACTGTGGGAAAACTGCAACCTGCCTACCACAGTGACAATCAGACTGTTGTAATCACTATGGTCCTGAAGCCATAGACCAGTCTTCTGCCTCTGATCAGTCTTGACTTCAGTTCACACTGTACCATCATAGGATCATCTGAGTTCACACTGTACCATCACAGGATCATCTCAGTTCACACTGTACCATCATAGGATCATCTCAGTTCACACTGTACCATCATAGGATCATCTCAGTTCACACTGTACCATCATAGGATCATCTCAGTTCACACTGTACCAGCACAGGATCATCTCAGTTCACACTGTACCATCACAGGATCATCTCAGTTCACACTGTACCAGCATAGGATCATCTCAGTTCACACTGTACCATCACAGGGTCATCTCAGATCTTGATCATGACAGTTTTACTCTCAAAAACTCCCAGGAACTCCTGAATGCAATCCAATCCAGGGAATGACCCATACACTATGTTGGCCTGTCCCATTTCTCTGTCAGCCTTGGGGTTCTGATTTCTTTCCCCAGCTCAGTATACTGCTCCCAGTTTTCCTAAGCTAAAAGGCTCTGGTTGCCTTACCTTCTGATCTTGCCTGTCACAGGAGACCATTCCCCACCCTGAGTTCTTCAGAAGACTTCTCTGACCCCATTCCCCCCTCCACCCATCCTCAGACTAAGAAAAATGGAATTCTTAGAATCTTAGAATCACAGGCACTAGGAACATTGCCTTTTCCCAGGGAAATTCTGTAATTCCATTGACACTTTTTTACAGATCCCATTTTTGTGCCCCACAGCCCAAGGTTCCTCACTGAGAGAGGATCTGGATGGTGCCAACAGCCCCAGTATAGAGGAGGACCAGGATGTGTATGAATGATGTGGTCTGGGTCCAGAGATGGGTAGTTCAGACAATTTCACCTTAATTTCCTTTCAGAATGTGAAACTATGGAAAGTCAGAGAGGACACTTGACAAACGAGAGAGAATATGTTGTTAACAATTCTTCATTTAAGTTAGCAAATGTGGGTAAAGGATGCTTTGATGGATTTAACTACTCCTTTGGAACATTTTATCCTGCAATAATAATCCATCCTATTGTGTGATAAAGTAATTATAATCACCACTCAGTGTCCCAAGTGAGAGCAGAAGAGAAGAAATAGCTTTCATGCTGGCTTTCTGCTTTTTGAGAGCTAGAAAGCAACATCTCTTTATGTCTCAATCAACAGGGCAAATGCTTACAGTGAATGTAATTCAGCTGCAATGGGAAGATGTGTCTCAGACAGGGAGGATGGGAGAGGTATGTGGGCTCAGAGGAAAACCTATCTGAAGAAGATAGTATCTCCCTGGACAAGGGCAAACAGGGTGGGAGTGAAATGAAAGCAAGTGGAAGGCTCAAGTCAATAGGGGAGGTGGTGAAACAGGGCAGAGAGTGAAACACTGGAGCCATGGCCGGGCTAGTGGCTTTCATAGACCTAGAAGGGCACGAGACCAAGGTAGGATGCAACTAAACAGCAAAGTCATAACCAAGTGCACATTCTGGCATATGAATGAAAGTTGGGCAATTCTGGAGAAACAGAGGCAAGTGTATTTCCTCTAAGAGCATTTGCCCCGTGCCTGAGTCCTACCCAGGATGAGTCCTGGAATTCTGGCTTAGGGTAGTGAGGTAATGAGGAAAGGATAGACACACAGACACATGTACAGTGACATCGGGTTCAGGTTAGGTTCTATAAATGCTACTACTGCAACCTACAACCCCAGGATGTTTATCAGGTACAGCACAGAGGAAGGGGCTAGCTAGTCTCAGTAAGAGGCCTCCGTAGGCAAGCAGCCTGTAAGTAAGCACCCAGAAGAGGAAGCTGAAGCCACTGGTCTTTGCACATAATAATCAGTGGTTTAGAACCTCTCATACCAGGACTCCAGAGCAAAGATTTACAATTTCCCTTGAGCCTGGGTCACATTGGCTTTGCCAATTGTTCCTCAGATTCCAAGCCTTTGGACTCCCATGTCAAAATACACATTCACTCAGACCCCCACAGTCTCTATACCTCCACATTTTGGTGTTTAATAAAAGCGATTATTGGAAGATTCATGGATGAGTGAATTAAAAATGGAACCTCCAGCATGACCCAGAAATGGAACATTCAGAAGATAACAGTAAGCAACAGAGAAATGGACTCCTAATTCCTTACCACATGCCTTGGTTACCAAAGCCTCACCATGGGCTCCCACCTGTGTGCTCTTGGGAACCCCTCTTGTCTACATGAAAGAAGAAAGACTTAAGCTGGATTCACTGACATGGCATTGTATGGTTAGTGAACCTCTTTGCACATGGCCTCTCCCAGTAGTTACAAAGGACAGTGGGGAAGGGTAGCCTTCCTAAATTGAGAGTCTATAACAGTATGCACAGTTAGGTACTTCTAATGAAGGATAGTTATACATAGTTTCATCACAATGACAGTGATAGATTGCATGGCCAATAGCTTGCAGTACCAGAGACAAGGCATCTTGTGGAGATTCTTGGATGGGTTCATGAATTTGGGGGGGAGGTGGTCTGGAACTGGTTATATAGACCAGGGTGGCCTTGAACTCACAGAAATATGTCTGCTTCTGACTCCCAAGTGTCAGTGTTGGTTTTATTTCCTCAGATGATGGGATGTGAGATAACAGATGTAACCAAGCTGTGTGAAAACATGGCTTGAGCTGAGCCCAGTGAGGTTCTTCTCTTTTCTAACTATTCCTAGGCCTAGACTTGGAAGTTTCTGGCTTCTGTATAATATAATCTTCCAAGCTGATTGATTCAAATTGGCTTCTCTCAGCTTCTGACTGAAATGCTCTGCTTGGCCTCAAACTAATTCTGGCAATATGTTCTAATCTCCTGGCTCCTTCTTCATCTGCAATTTGGCTCTGTAAATCTGTCCTGATAAAATTCCCCCCAACCCCCACTGCTGCTACTGTTCTCTTAAGTCACTTCTCTCTCCTTTGATATTCTCCTGAGAATTGGGCATAACCTATCTCTGACTCATTCTGTCAAGTCTTTCTCTGATTTGTCACTTTGTCTGCCACTCAATTAGATGTCACTTTCAAACATGGCTGCTTCTGTCTATAAACTAACTTTACCATCATTGTTTGAGATTAAAGGTGTATATTAAGGGTATGTCTATGTGTCAGCTAGAGGGATTAAAGTATATTATATGTCTTCATTCTACCTGGATCACACAGACCTAGGTCTTTGGATGTGATCCTTATCAGAGCAGCCATGTTGTTGGATAAAAATTCCTCTATAGCCAAATGCTGTGTGTCCAGAGCAAAGAAATCTTTCTGATATTTGGATAGCATGAAACTTCAGCTGAATACCATGGGGAGTGCAGCAGGATTCCAGGACAATTGGATTGGAGTTAACTACCAGGAGATTCTGGGCTCCTCAACCCAACAAGGCAGTAGACAGAGAAATGAGTGTTTTACTGCATGTGGGGGCTGTCCTGATGTCCTCTGACATTTGACTA
The DNA here is from genome assembly GCA_030674055.1 of Rhabdomys pumilio. NCBI lineage: Eukaryota > Metazoa > Chordata > Mammalia > Rodentia > Muridae > Rhabdomys > Rhabdomys pumilio. Next base: position 142,283,438 of record JANHMN010000002.1, on the reverse strand, counting down.
AGATGTATAGGCTGTTGCAAGGTATTATATCACACTGAGATTGTGTTATGTACTGAAAAAACCTGTTTCTAGTTGTGGTATGGCTCAGCCTCAGTACACACCTTTAATCCCAAACCAAGGAGGTAAAGTTATTTTGTAGAAGGAAGCATGCAACTTTGAAAGTGATGCCTAATTGAGTGGCAGGCAAAATGACGAATCAGAGAAAGAGTTGACAAAATAAGATACACCCAGCTCTCAGGTGAAGAAAGAAGAAAGGGAAGCTACTTAAGGGGTAGTTCAGAGAGAGATGCAGTGAGGCAGTTTTACTGGGACAGTTATAGAGAGATGGGTTGCAGAGAGAACAAGCTAGATATACATGAAGACAGAATGAGCCAGAGAATGAGAGGGAACCAGAAGACTAGAGCATATTACCAAAGTTGGTATTGAAAAAAAACTCAAAGAGGGATTCCCACTCAAGTTTCAGGACGATGCCCACCCAAAAACTCATGAGAGACCAGCTTGCTGCAGACACATGAGGCAGTTTAATATCAGAGCTCTGGGCCAGCCCATATCTCTATATCTCACATAGGAGATAGAGGGACTGACCTGGAGGCTCAAAGGATTAGGACTTTTAAAGGCAAGGGGTGAGGGAAGTGGGAGATTTTTACATGGGTACACATGATTGGTTGTTTTACATTTTTGAACATCAGCAGGCTGTATGGCCAAGCAGGCCCAAAAGGGGGAAGGGTGGAAGAACACCAGATGGCCATTACTCATTTGGACATATCTCTGTTCTTCTAAGAATGTCCTTGTATATTCTTTATCTTTCATGGTCAGTCAGTTCTTTGGAAGACTTAACAGGCCTTTGTCCTTCGTCTTATAACTCTACATTCTCTGTAACTAATTAACTGGGCGCAAACCTGCTGACAGGCATTTTTAACTATCTAGGTTAGGGAAAAGGAAGCACAGGGCCCTGCTATTTTTGTTAGTTTGGGCCTACTTCAAAATTTTCTTTCAGTATGAAGCCAAGCAGAGCAATTCAGAAGACACCAAGAGAAAGAAGCCAGATTGAATCAGTCAGCATGGAGAAGAATTTACGTCTGAAAAGCTGAGTTGAACTAGCCAACCAGAGATCAGAAAGAACGAGGAAGGGGTCAGCTTATTTAGCAGCAAGTCTCAGAGGCTGAAAACATTCTAAACCTAGATTAGATTGTAGTGAGGCCAGAAGCTTCCAGGACTAGGTCTAGGTTAACAGACTGAGGAAGTAAGTGTCTAAGGTGACAATTACCTCAAGAGAATAAAAGTTACATTAATGATAGACCATCACTGTTTTCCTCACTGTTCACTCCTCAGTTAGAGGTCAGATCTGTGCAGACAAAAGGGTGAAGCTCCAAATGGGGTGTGCTGAAAGTAGATGTAGAGACCTAGTTCTAAAATGATGGATGCTGAGGGGGACTTTCATCCTGAAAGTATTGAGATACACCTCAGTGGTAGAACATTGTGAAGCCCACGTCTGGAGAAAGCTGAAGGCATTTCGATATGAAGTATATATCGAATGGAGCGTTTCTAACAAGTCAGCGATGTGTATTATGCAGAAACATGGTGGGGGTCCTACAAAAAGTAGCTAAAAGACAAGAGTGAGTTTGCTGTGGGCATCACTGGTGAGAGTGAGAGTTTTTTAACTGTGAGTTTCATGATGCAGGAACACATAAGGCTACTGGAGAGATGGCTTCTTTAGAGCATGTTCTTATGTGGAAGGATTCAGGGAAAGCAGATAAAGAGAGTGTAGAGAAACAAAATGGTGCTGTATTTCAAATTATAGGACATAGCTTTTGGACCAGAGAACCATAGTCCAGGTTTCTTGGCCTGGAATTCACATATGGGAACCTATGAGTGGATTTCAGATATCCTAAAGACATCCCTGAATGTGCACATGTGTTTGGGGGAAGAGGAAACGAGCCTTAGCTTTCGCTGCCTTCTTAAAAATTTAAAAAGTAGAATAAGAACTACTAACAATCATCTATGTAAAAACACTAAAGAATTTGCCTGTTTTTTTAACTTGGGGGAAAAAAGAGAAATGTATAAGTCAGGAAAAAACAACTGAAGTGATAACCTGCTACCAACTGTTTACACAGTCCCAAGGATTATTGGGATTAGGTTAGGAGTCAGAGGAACCGTGGGGCTGTCATTTTATCCACTAGGCTCAAATTATTTTGTTAATGATGCTAATTCTTATGCATTACTATGTTAACAAGATGACCACTGTCTAATCATTCTCATATTACAGCTGAGAAGGAGTTCTAATCATGTGACCATGTCATTCATCACACAGGTTGTTGGAGGAGGTGAGACAAGACCTTTCTCTGGTGCCCTGTGGTGCTCTGAGATGGTTTAAAAAATTCCCTAGCAGTCCGAAGGTTGATCCCACTGCCAGATGCACTTTCTGTTAAGTGGGTTATTTATACACACTCACATATACAGTTATTCAAAGTAGTTTACCAATAACCTAAAACACCATTTCTTCTTCCTAAGTAGAGGAGATTGCAAAAGAAACTGACTGAGGGACTGAGTCAGGCCATGAAAGCATGAAGACCCAACTTTCACCCCCAGCATCCATGTAAAAAGCTGGTGGTACACATAATCCCAGAGTTCAAGAGGCAGAGATAGGGGATCCCTGAGAGTCACTGGCTATTCACCCTGGCCCCTGTCTATAAAACGTAATGAATAGATCTTGAAGAAGTATACTTAAGATTGACGTTTGATCCCCATGTGCATGTGTATGGATTGATCTTGAAGAATGATACTTAAGATTGATGTATGACCCCCATGTACATGTGCATGCACACCTAACATACACACAAACATGTACATACACTCACAGTAAAAGAGAAAAAAAGATGCTAGCTGGTATAGGATTTCAGAGTCAGGGACAGCCTTGAGCTTTTGATTTTTGGACTCTCCAAGGTTTTTGCAGTTCTGGGGTCTAACAAAGGGCCTCAGAAATGCTAGACAGGTGCTGTATCTTGAATCTGTTTGCTCCACAAGATCATTTTACCTGTTCTGTATGAGGAGAAACTTCGAAATTTAAGTGTTGAGAGGGCAGAGACTTCTATTGGGAGATAATGGGTGGTGAAGAGTAGAGAGATCAGGTGAAGCATGTCTGTCATCCTGGGCTTCGGCAGGCTGAGGGGGGATTGTGTGCTTAGGCTTCAACCTAATGCAGATACACATGAAGAACAAGAAAGATAGCGTAGGGACTTCAGTGCCACATGACACAGTGTCACATGACAGCCTCAATCTTTTCACTACTTGCCCGCTGTGGAATTTGTGCAAAGTTAATTTAACCTCCCAAATCTCAATTTTCTATCTATAAAATGAAAAGTGGCGATAATTCTGAAGATCATTGCAGTGTGAGTCAGAGTGCTTAAGTCCATTGCTGGTGTGGTTCAGTGCTGGATGTAATTCTTTCTGGAAGGTTCCTAGCCTCTTTGAGTGAGAATTGGAGACCACCAGAAAAGCCCTACAATGATAAAGCTTCAAGCTCTGTGTGTCCTGGGTGAGAGATGATGTGAGAGCTACACTACAGGGAGAAGAGCTCACTGCTGCTCCCTCTTTTACAAACAGCCACTCTCAGAAGGTCAAACACCATCTACTCTTCATCCTTGGATTCTGACTTAGTAATGCAGAGTTAGAATCTGCCTTCCATCCTTGAACAGACTGGCTGCTCAGCTGTGAGTCTCTTTATGGTGTTGATTTATCAAATAAGTCACATCAATCTAGGATTAGTCCAGTCAAGAACTAAGTATTATTATTGATAACTCGTTAGGAAGAGCTCATAAAATTTCGGTGTTCACCCAACACAAGCATAGGGTAACATTTTTATGATGCAATAAACTCTCATTCCCCAGCACAGCAGATGAGCTTTCGTGAGTGTTACGGATCCTTGCAGCAATCAAATTTGTTCTGTTCAACATTTTGAATAAAATTACCATCCTGAAAACCTTTTCAGATAAACTAAGGAGACTTTAAGTGAAATCAATCAGGAGGTAGCTCTAATCACTCACAGCCAACTTAGTATGGAACTGGGGGGGGGGGGTCTCTGGTTTAAAAACAACAACAAAATAGCAGAGAGTTAAATAAGAAAAAGGCCAACGACCTTATAGAACAATGAGGATGGTCTTGATTTCAGACTGGTAAAGATCAGAGAGTGACAGGCAGAAATCCAGCATGCTGCCACCAAGGAGATGTATAAAAAAGGGGGAGGGGTGGCGTCTAGAATTTTATCAATGTCTGTCAAAAATTTAAGTATGAAGCCAAGCATGGTAGCTCATGACGTCAATCCCATACTTGAAATATTTGAAAGGATGAGACAAGAGGATTGCCTTAAGTAAATCTGAGGCTGTATTGCATGTGCTACATGAGTTCCAGGCCAACCTGAGATAAGAACAAAATACTATCTCAAAGAATAGTAACTTAAGGGTGAAGAAATAGACACAGCAATTTTATTATCTGGAATTCTTCATGTTCTGGGATTTATGCTTCGTGAGGAATGTGGTCTTGTTTTATCAGCAAGTGACTGGGAACGATCCAAATGTTTACCAATAAACTACCTACTAAGCACTCTTGTGTTTCTGTGTGATGGAACAGTTTTCAATTACTAAGAGCAGAACGGTTCTAGAAAAATTTACAAAATCATTAATTAGATATTGAACTAAAATTTTACTGTTTGTCTTACAGGCAGGGTTCCAAATCCTTCATATTAACTGATCAGTCATCAAACCATTCAGAGTATGAGCCATTAATATCCTAGTTTCAGCCACAGAGAACCTAAGGCTAAAGAACTTACTCAAGACCACATAGCTCCTATTTGGCAGAGCTGGGATTTGAACACTGACTCCAGAATTCAAAGTCTATGTTCTTAAAGAACAAATGCCAAGACAATAACACTTGTTTGGGGTGATGCAGACTGGGGTGAGTTAGAAGGAGATGTTTTAACTATGCTTCATTCTTCAGTTTCTTCATGGGCACACGTAAGCGTCTACCCATCACTTCCCACTTAGAAACAGATAGATGAAGTGATAACCATGACATCAGGTTGCAACCTGTGCTGTATATATCGTAAAAGAGGGACATCTCGAAGGGAGGTGTCTTTGAGAGTTGTAAGAATTTTCTATCCCCAAGGCCTGCTTTGTCAAGATTCATGGAATTTTCTAGAGAACCAAAAATTGTTTGTCACAGGATGCAGACAGCTAGAAAATGCTGTTTTTGCTTTTGTTTTGAGACCAGGTCCCACTCCCTCTTCCAGGTTGGGCTGTAACCCCTCACTATGTAGCTCAAATGACACGAGGCTGCAGCCATCCTCCTGCCCTAGCCTTCCAAGTTCTGGAATCACAGGCACATGACATCTCATCCAGTGAGACCTGAGTTGTCTACTTGCTTCTACCTCATGAGGAAGACCTTTTGTCATGGAATGTCATCCTCTGGGGTGACATGGCTGCTGTCCTATTGAACTGTTGGCAGTCTTGATGCTCCCAAGGAAACCAGCAAGAGATAGGACCTACTACCTTTCCATCATAGGGGGAAGAGAGTCACAAGGCCCCAACACTTAAGGATTTATGAACAATTAACAATTGCTGGGGACGTTTTTTTTTTTCTCCAGTAGTGTGGCTGCCCATAATTAGCTCAGGAGTCCATAAGTAAAGCCCTCACTGACCTCCTATAGGAAAACTTAATTAAACCTACTGTTCCTACAGTTTAGACATGAATAGAACTGTTTCTTTAATCTGTACTGGTGTACTAACATGAAAAAATCTTTTTTAAAACACAGAATTCCATGTTCAAGTATCTTCTCTGAAAATATCCATGCAACACCATTCATGTATATACAGCATCCTAATAATTTCCCTCAGGGAATCCCGGAGCCAGTAGGGAAATCTCAAAGGGCAAATTCATGATGGCCCAAGGGCTTCTGAGAGTAGTAGAACCCATGGGAGGGGGTCTTACATTCTCTGCTCAGAGTCTACTTTGCTCATGTTTAGCTTTACACTAACATGGCTCCCAGCATGGGGCGACACAGATACGAAAAGGAGACCAGACAGTAAATAAGTAGGTTCAATACCTCGGAAAGAAAAGATGGCTGGCTGGCTCAGATCAGTTGAGCTGTGGGAAAAAAATCCCACTTCTCTTTGGCCTCAGGTAGTTGTGCTAAATATCCACACGAATAGTCTCAGGGCTGTGTCCTGTGTAGATCACCAGTGTGTTCCCTCAGGAAGTACTACCATACTTGCTGTCTGCAAAGGCATCAACTTACTTTGACCCCTTGAGGCTAGAACCTCTACATCTCTAGGAGGAAGAAACTGTGCCCCTTCTCCAAACTTGCAGGAGGCCTGGACTGGTCCTGAGTTTGTCTCCAAAAGAGAAAAGAAAAGAAGAGAGAGAGAGAGAAGAGAAAAGGAAAGGGAGAGAAGGAGATAAGGAGGGAGGGAGAGGGAAAGAGAGAGAGAGAGAGAGAGAGAGAGAGAGAGAGAGAGAGAGAGAGAGAAAGAGAGAGAGAGAAAGAGAAATTTTGGAATTCTGTTTTAAAAAAAGATTTATTATTAATTTTATGTGTATTAGTATTTTACTCACATGTAGGTCTGATAGGACACCTAGGATCTCCCTAGAACTGGGATAGCATATGGCTGTAAGCCTCCATGTGGGTTCTTGGAGGTCCAGGCCTTCTGGAAGATCACCCAGTGCTCTTAACTGCTGATCCATCTCTCCAGACCCTCCATCTCCTGGTAAAATGACTCTAAAAGAGGAACCTGTTTTGGAACAAACTCATAGGGACTATTAGGAGCTCCACAGTGAGCTCAGAACTCCTCACTCCCTTGGAGAATTGCCTACAACAGGTACCAGTAGGTTCAGCCTGCTGCTGGGGTGGGGAACAGAAATAAGGAATACTCACGTGACCAGCCTTGTTCATGGGGTCAGTCTCACCACCTCTCTGTATATATAAGCAAACCCAAGTGTGTTAACATGGTGTCTGGGGCACGGTTCTTGAACCTTCCATGGGCCACTTATTCTCTACTTTATTCTGACATGGCTTCATGTTTATTTCTCCGGCACTTGTGTGGTGTGCTGTGAATGGTGGGTGCCCAGCAAGCATGCAGTCGTGAGGTCGCTCAGACCCTGAATTCAGCTTCCCAGACGTAGACCTTCTTGCCCACTGCTAGCATCTGGCTAGTACAAGACAGGTTCCCCATTTCTCTCTGCCTCCATCATGCTATCTGTAAAATGGGGATGATTTCTTCATAGGATTGATTTAGGTTGCAATGGAATGCCACATAGTTGACAGCCCTGTTTCATGGTGGATTTACGTGAAGAGGAAGTAAAGTATAAAGTTTAAGATCAGAAACACAGTCTTACCAGTAACAACCAATGCTAACTTGGATTACTAAGACTTGGAATTGACTCAGAAATTTTTCTTGAACTATTTTATTGGTGAGGATTCCCAGAACAAATGGCTGCTCACATTTCTTTTCTCTTCTATCTTTTGTCAGCTTAAAACTCACCATTTTCCTGCCTTGGCCTTCAAGAGCTGGGATTAGACATGCCACCACCTTCACATACTCACCTACATGACCCAGAGGCTGTCTCTCGGGGTCACAAGAATCTCAAAGTCCTGCCTTGTAGGCTGAGGGAGCAGCGCTTGGGCGAGCGAACTTCCAGAATGTGCTGTCTACTGTGGGTTGAGGGGAAGGTGCAAGAATCCAGCTTGAGAACCACGCCCCTCTGCTGCTCCATCCTTGTGTTTCTGTTGCACAAATGCAGCAAAACGAGTAGCAATATTTTCATTGAAAACATGCCTCATGCAAATCAGTTTGGTAAATATGGAATTTAGCCTTTATAAAAGAGCACCTGTTCCCCCCCCCCCCCCCGCCGCCCCAGTTCCTCCATTTAATTTTTTTGCATTCAGATGCACTCCACTCTGCCATAAGCCTAGTCCCATACACTGTCACAAGAACAGACTGGCTGGGTTTTGAATCTAGTCAAACACCCACTCCTCTTTTCCAAGAAAAAATCTCAAAAAAAAAAAAAAAAAATTAGAGGCACCTGCGTGCTGATTTTCTAGTGCTTCTGAAGAATATTTCTGTAGTAGCAAAATACATTGATGTTTTTAAAATGAGAAAATCCTTCAGAGTTGGCAGGGTCTTGGTTCCTGAGTCTCGAGGATGTTGGGCAGGGAGGAGGGTGGCTCTCAGCCTAGCCCTGCCTGATACCCCACAAGGAGTCCAATCCTTCCCTCAGTGCTGTGGTGATGGTTGGGTTAATGGCTCTCTACTCGGGAGCAGGATTTTCATTCAGTTGCTTCTTGCTCTGATTGTTTTCCTTCTCCTCTCACCATCAGAAGGATATTTTAAAACCACAGGCAGAACCTGGGGAGAAGAGACCCAATTTGACACCTTTGAACCTCGCTGGGGCCACTTCATAGGCTGAGATTTGGAGGGATTGCTGGGTGGGGACTGGCCATCCAGGAGAGCCTTTCAGAGCTTTTCATGGAGGGACACAGATTCAGTTTCTCGAAATGGAGTTTTTGTGTGTGTGAGACCTATCAATAGAACTATCAAACTGTGAATATACAATTGAACTTTATTATCCTCTTTGATTTTGTAACTACATAGGTATGACAGACAGAGGCCGAGTTTGAAAGAAACTTACAATTGCCCACATGTCCTCTGTGTGAATCCCCCGGCTGGAAGTTTCTCTGTACATTGGCATCTTCAGGTAGGGGCTGTGCAGGTGCCTCCCACCGACTCTCGAGCTTCGTTTTAATTAAGGAACATAACATCTCTTGGCTTTCTGTAACAGAGACGCAGTGGCCTGTGTTCTCAATTGCGGCTCTGGATGTATTGTGTGCCTCCATATTTACTGCCTGCACAACTTTCATTTCAAAGATTCTTACTTTGTGAGCCAAAAGGTTTTTTTTTTTCCTCTCTTCTTGGTCTTTCTTGTTTCCTTTTCTTTTCTCTTTGCTTGTTTCTGAAATGGTCCCGCACCTGAAATTCAAGAGGCAAGCTGTGCTCTTTCTGCCTCTGACATCATAAGAAAAGTAAAATGTGAGAGCTGACCTTCAAATGGTCAGCCTTAAATAAAAGCCCTGCTCACTGAGGGGTCCTGAGAGGCAAAGCAGAAGGCTCATCTCACCTGAAGAATCCCGAGGTCAAACTCAAGGCTGGCACTCTTCCTCCTTCCGGCTCCTTCTATGCTCCTGCTTGGCTTAGTTTTTTTAAAAAGCTTTTCTCCCAAAGCCAAAATCTTGGTGAAAGAGATTGTCAGAGATTGTCCATGAAGAAAGATGCTACTGGGACTGCTTTTGGCTTAAGTCACTTTCATGGAATTTTCTGGAAGCTATTCGGAAACGATTACCCCTTCCCCCAACTAAAAATCACACAAACCAAGACCAAGGTGGTAGGTAAGACCTGAGATCAGGCCTCTATGTTCACACCCAATACAACAAGTGGGCTGTGCCAGAGAGTCAACAGGAAACCTTTCTGGCTCTCAGATTCTGTGGTAGCATTCAATGCTGAAGAGCCAACAAAGATGCAGAGGGGATACAAACCCACTGCTGGAGATGCCCTTCCCTTTAAACTACAAAAGAACAAGCCTCCAGAAAGTGCAGTGAACTCCTACTGGAATGACCAACAAGAAACAAAAGAATTCAGATTTATCTCTATTTTAAATATTTTAATGCATTCCCCCCCCCAGAGAGTTACAAGACAATGCATACACTATGGCATATATATATACACACACACAAGTGTAGCCACATAGATTATTATTATACACATTTTATTCAGGTATATGCATGGATGTAAATATAAGGCAGACTCTATGGAAGTATGCACGTTGCTAGCATAGGAAATGAGGGTATATTAGGTGGTAATGATTAAAGATAATTGTATAATTGTCTATAGTCTCAAGGTTCTCCAGGAAGGAAGTCATGCATTTCTTATCTAATGAAATCATATAGTTTGCACAGATGATATTTAGGATGTGGCCTGTGTTATAAACACATTTGCACATGTACAAACTCCTATGCCTAAAATAAGAACTGTCAATATTGTCAGTATAATTGGAGATTTTTAAGTGTGTGGAAACCGAAAACTCAAACAATCCTTAGGTACCCAGCCAGCGAGCTTGGCTCAACTCCTTTGGAACCCTGCTAAGGATTCTGTTCTTTTCAATCTGCCCTTCTTAAATCCTTCCTCAACATAATCTCTGGCTTCCCTAACCTCCTCTCTCTCCCCAGGCTCTTTAGGGAGAAGCTTGATGGATTAAGGAAACTGACCTGGTCCCCCTACTCCCAGCCATTGTCTCAGAGAATAAACCCCTATCCTGAGTGCTAACCCTCCCCTCCTGCTGCGTGCTCACAATCTCCAAAGACACCTATTCTGCTTTTTGACTAGGAGCATCCCTGGAGAATCTGTTAGTGTCCTGAGTCCTGAGACTGAGTCCCAGCCATCGTTAGAATCCCTAGACAGGGACAACATGACTCCAAAATTGTAGCAGATACAGCTGGGACACAGGACCCAGAGATGTACAATGGCTTCCATATTATCCCTGAGGGAAAAGGAAACACACTTCTCTCTCATGTGGCTGAGCTACTAAAACTGGCTTAGACTGCCATACAGTCGTAGATCTTAAAAGGAAAGCTATTTGGAACTACTCACGAGAAGCCTTTAGAGAGTAGATAGCCTTCCATCAGCAACACCACTTAGAGTCTTCCTGATGAGAATAGTCAAGAAGGAAGACAGGGATGTGTGCAGAGATATTCATTGTACCATTGCTTATGGCTAAATCCAAAACTGGTTAAACGAAGGCAGGGTCAGTCCGTGTAGGGAGTAGGGATCCTATATAGCCATCAACAAAGAATGAAGAGGAGGTGGAGAAGTAGGGGAAGGGTGCCATGAACTATGGAATTATGCTTATGACTAGATTTTAAGGAAATTACCAGCGATCAGAACGGTCTCGTGTGCACAATCTTTCTATGAAAACGGAAAGGAAAAGAAGACACTGGGGAGGTACAGGGGGAGGAAGGATGCTATGAGGAGCCTAGGAGAGAAACACAGAGTTAACTGGCAGAAACAGCCCCAGCCATGGCAGGATTCTATCCATGCAGCTTTGGCAACTGGGGGGCGGGGGGTGGGGAAGGAGCAGACAATTTGACTGACGAAGTGGGAGGCAGATTATCACACAGCTGCCTTCCCCACAGCTGGATTGGCTTTGCAGTGTTGACAGTTTGAGAGAGAGAGAAGGGGGGTGGGAATAAAGCCTTGTCTAAGGCTGGAAGGAGAGCAGCTGGAATGTGACCCTTGCAGGGAGCCCTGGTTTGATCAGTAGAAGTTACTGATTTATCTTGAATTGTAGAGCTATAATTTTTAGCTCTGATGAAGTTTCCATTATATTATGTTGGAATTTTTTTTCCTTCTTCCCAGGGCTTCTAAGCATTTTTTTAAAAAACCAGTATTTATTTCTATGTATTTTATTCCATGCTTTGAAAACTCTTCATAAACAAAATCACTGTGATACACATTTTCCTTACTCCTGATGCATTACTGGCTTTCTACCCAAACAGTAAGTAAACTGTTGAAAACCTAAGATGACAAAAGAAGGAACAGGAGGAGAAGGAGGAGGAGAAGCCGGGATGAGGGGAGAAGAAGGAGGGAGAGGGGAGGAGGGAGGGAGGGAGAGAGGAAAGGAAGCAGGGAGAGAGAGAGAGAGAGAGAGAGTCTAAGCTGACACACATAGGAAAAGTGAACCCAGAAATTAGCTAATTACTCGATGAACTTCAGCTGGGTAGACAATCTGCCAAACTGACACCATTTAAAAAAAAAATTTTGTAGTTGTCTTCTCCGCCCCTCTTTCTCAGTCCTGGCCCAAAAATACATGAACGACAGCTCCAATTCTTTTACTGTGGCTCGAGTCAGGTTGCTACTGCTTCTTAGGTCAGAGGTCAAGTAGTTACGAGCATGATATTAACACATCACTTCTGAGAGTTCACTGTTTGCTGGAAGCATCTCTTTTCGAACTCCTGCAGGTGGCTGCCTCTCACAAAGCATGTCAGATGTTGCAGGATGCAAAAGGGTTCAAGGGCCCGTTGATTTCAGACACTTCTGTGGGGCCTTTTCACGAGTCCCAGCTACCGTTCAACATAATTTCCATGGCTCTTAGGGACTTAAATGCAAGTGAGCAATTTTAAAGAAATCAAAATATGACAAAAGGAATAAAGACCCACTATTCTGAAGCAGTCCCCTCTTGTCCGTCCTCCACCCTCTAGTCGCCCTAACTGGTGGATACAGCCAATATTTGAGAAGGGCTTAAAACTTTTTTTAAAAAGGGTTTAACCGGACCAAATTAATAGAGAACCCAGCGCACACATTAGATTACCATAAATTAAAGGATTGAAAAAAAATGTAAGAACACGACATTGAAATGTACTGTATGGCTGGCGGGCCAGACTCATTTGACTGGCTTAGTACCAACTCGATTGTAATTACAATTGTAAAGCAGGGCCTTCGGGGAACTGGGTAGTTAGCCTTGGTGCACTGTGAGGAAGACTTCAGAGTTTGAAAAGAATGGTTGGTTTTAGAAAGCAAAGCCGTACATGCATTCCTCCCGTCTTACTCTTACTCCGGTGTGTGCTTGTCCTAGATCTTAGCCACAACTTTAAGAAACCCTTTCTTTTTTCTTTGTTGCTTCTGAATTTCTACTTCATTTTTTTCCTCCCTGTATAAAATAACAGTGCTGCTGTTGCTGATGATATTTATTAAGTAATGGCTACATTCGAGGTTTGGGCACACGTACCAACTCATTTCAAACTCGCAAGTGCTCTATGAAGTCAGTCTGGCTCCTTTCTTATCTCCCCAGATGAGGACACTGTTCAAGGACTATGGTTAATAATTAGCAGAGCCTGGTTTCGAACCCAAGGTTTCAATACTTGACACCACCCTCTTAACACAATGCAATGTGTTCCATACTTACATTTTTCCCACCGAGAGAAAGCGATCTGTTTTCACGTACGTCCAAGTAGAAAACCGTTTACATAAGAAGGAAATTGTTCTGTCAACACTCACCCAACTCAATAGTGTTTTTAAAAAAGGAGTTATTTATTTATTTTACATATATGAGTTCACTGTAATTGTCTTCAGACACCACAGAAAAGGGCATCAGATCCCGTTACAGATGGTTGTGAGCCACCATGTGATTGTTGGGAATCGAACTCAGGACTTCTGGAAGAGCATTTAGTGCTCTTAACCACCAAGCCATCCCTCCAGCCCCTCAATAGTGTTTTTGATTCATAATATTTGACACAATAGACAGACACACAATGCCACTTAGGGACTTGTGGCTTTAAGAGGATAGCATTTCTGTGTGCTTGTTCATTGATTGACTAGCTTTTTGAGAGTTACCTAACTTGGTTCGTAGTCAGCCCTTCACCGCAGAAAGAGCTAAGGAGGATGCACAGGAAATTAAACCAAAAGAGCCTCGTGGGGAGAAAAAGGAAGATTTCCCCACAAGCAACGCTCACTCAAGAAGTTTGTTCTAGGAACATGGGGAAATGGAAACAGAAACGCAGTGTTTTCCCTTCAATCTTCCCCATGGGCGCTTCCACCACATTCCATGATGTGAGAAGTGACTGTCACATCAGAAGAGAACCTTGATTTCCTGGTGTCATCTGGCAGCCATGAAGGGATTCCCTAAAATTATGGGTATGAGGTCTCTGACAAGGCTCCTTCACACATGCAACTCCTACCTTCCTCTCCTCCTCTTCCTCCTCTTCCTCCTCCTCCTCCTCTTCCTCCTCTTCCTCCCCATCCTCCTCTTCCTCCTCTTC
>JANHMN010000002.1:142124657-142261373 GCA_030674055.1 Rhabdomys pumilio | reverse complement strand
CTTCTTCTTCTTCTTCTTCTTCTTCTTCTTCTTCTTCTTCTTCTTCTTCTTCTTCTCCTTCTCCTTCTCCTTCTCCTTCTCCTTCTCCTTCTCCTCCTCCTCCTCCTCCTCCTCCTCCTCCTCCTCCTTCTTCTGTCTTCCTCTTCCTCTTCTTAATGAATTACATTAAATTACCAACAATGCACTTAGAAGAAGTAAATAGCTTTAAGACAATAAACTCAAAACCAGTCAATCTAGTAAACCAAGGTTAACAAATGTGAAGACTTCATCTAGAGAGAGTGAGTACAGGACATGACTGAACTTAGGGGAGGAAGCTGAGGAATTTCACTTGTACAGTGATCAAAGCGAGAGGCCGCTGTTGGTTCATCTGGGTTCAATCTAACAACTTTCCTATTGTCACGAGAGCCCTGGGGAACCTCCACGTGCGAGTCATCTCTCCATCCTCTCTACCTCCATTGCACTTGATTAGAAATATGCTTCTTGCATTTAATAAACAATAGCTGGATCGGGTGAGTTCTGAAAGCTTGTTGGCAGACTTGTCCAAGCTGGAACAGAATTAGAAAATACCATTTTTTTAGTAGATGTCAGTGTGTGAACAACTTACTGAGAACTCTCACCTCTGGCCTTTGAGCATTAAGGAATATTCTTCCTAAGGACAGGCTAACTGCATTTGCCCCACCCATCTCCCTCTTACTGTTAGATTTCCCCTCTGACTGGTGAGTCTGTACCTCGCTGGGTTAGCCACAATCACTAGTTAGCCAGCCCCACTTGTGTTGGGGCTGGGTGCACATGGACCTGACCCTACAATTCTTTGGAAGCTGATTAGGCTTGTGTGGCTCCCTGTCTAACTTCATCTACCACCAGGGGATCCCACACTCGTTTTCCCTGGTTTGTGTACCTTCTTCTCCTCCATGCAGCAACTTTCTGGCAAAGCATAGTTCCAAGACTCATTTACAATTCACGATAAGCTCTCAGGCCTCAGACAAACGATGCAGTTTGCACATCCTTTTGGAAACAAAGACAGCTCACTAGCTCTTTCTTCTTCTGCTCTGGTGCTATACAGGGAAGATCAACAAATCTGCTAGCAAGGTAGTCATTTGGGAAATGTGTAAGTGCTGCAGACAGTCTGTCTTACAGACTCTTCTGATGTTTTCAAGACTCTATTGCATGTCCCTTTTCTGTTGACCTTGAAGAAAGGAAGGAAACATTCCTTCTTTTTCACTGCTTATAAATATTAAAGTCCCCAAATCTCTCTCCTCCAGATGGTATCCCTTATCCTTCTGAAGCCCTGCCCACAGAAAGTTGGCAACCCAGTATGGACATAGATCATCCTTAGGATGAATTAAAGGATGTAAACCAGATTTTCTGTTATATAAATCAGTCGCCAATTGTGCTAGCTTGCTTTCTGCTGCTGTAATAGAACAGGGACCAAAACCAACTTGGTGAGGAAAGGGTTTATTTGGCTTACACTTCCACACCACAGTCCACCATCGAGGGAAGTCAGGGCAGGAACTCAAACAGGAACCTGGAGGCAGGAACTGAGATAGAGACCATGGAGAAATGCTGTTTACTGGCTTGCTTTGGCTCACGTTCAGCCAGCTACCTATTTTTTTCCAACATAATATTATTATTGATTATTTGGGAACCTTACATCCTGCACCTATCACCCTGACTTCCTAGTTCTCCCATGTCCACTCCCCTCCCTTGTGACACCCACAAACTCACTGGAGCATGGTAAAATATCAGTGGCCAGCCCCGTAAGGAAGGCTGAGTCCTTCTCCACTGGACCCCCATCAGAAGTCATTGATTGTGAAAAGCTACACTTCGGCATCCCTATCAGTTTTCCCCTTTTGCTTTCTCCTTCTTGCTCCACTCGGCCCCAAGGTTTCTTTTTATTTATTTATTATATGTAAGTGCACTGTAGCTGTCCTCAGACATCCCATAAGAGGGCATCAGATCTCATTACAGATGGTTATGAGCCACCATGTGGTTGCTGGGATTTGAACTCATGACCTCCGAAAGAGCAGTCAGTGCTCTTAACTGCTGAACCATCTCACCAGCCCAACCCCCATCACAGTTTTTAAGAGTTCTCTTTGATGGCTTCCTTTTGGCTGTTGGAGTGGAGGTAGGGGTTGTCTCAGAAGCCTTGTATGACTCTCTTTCGCAACGGTGAGTCTGCAGTCACCAGTATCACTGCAAAAGTAGTGTCCTTGCTCTTTACAGTCACTAGGAGCACAGATTCTGGGCTTCTATATGGTTTCTGGCAACAACACCAACCACAAATATCTACATGGTCTCCGGCATCAGCACACAGCAAGGAGCTCCATTTGGTCTCCAGTAGCAGTACAGCCCACAGACATCAACATGGCCCTCTGCTGAAGCATGGGCCACAGACTAGCATGGCCTCTGGGAGAAGTACAGACCATGGAGGTCTTTTGAGGAGGTCCAGTCCAGTAAATGAACCATTCTTCATTTCAAACATCCTGTCCCTGTTCAGAGCCACAGCTATTGTGTGGCGGGAGAGCTTGTTTAGGGGCTGAGTCTGTGCGAGCCTAGGATGCTACACAGGATGCTACCCTACTAGGTATTAACCTGTTCCTCCATCAACATGGGCTTTATCACTTCCTTCTTATTCTTTAGCTCCTCTTCTTCCCCCTTCCTTCCTCTTCTCCTTTCTTCTTTCCTTCTTCCTTCTTCTTTCCACTTTAATTTTTTTCTTCCTTTCTTCTCTACACTCATGGTTTCCCTTCCCTGAACACGAGGCAGCAGGACCAGCAGGCTTTCCAGAGCTATAGGACAGCGGTGGAGAAATATCTTGGGACGGAGGAATCTCTTAGGCCGAGGAAACTCTCAGGGTGAGGCATATTTAGTTTGTAGGGCTTGAGTGAAGGAGAGTGAGTGAGGAAGCTGGGTGAGTGAATGAGGCTAGGATAAAAAGTGACAAAATCTTGGTCATGGCAGAGCATAACCAATCCCAGCACTCAGGAGGCAGAGGCAAGGGAATCTCTGAGTTCAAGGTCAGCCTGGTCTACAAAGTGAGAGTTCCAGGACAGACAAGGCTACCCAGAGAAATCTTGTCTTTATAAAAAAAAATCTATCTATCTATCTATCTCTATCTATCTATCTATCTATCTATCTATCTCTATCTATCTATCTATCTATCTATCACACACACACACTCACACTCACACACACACACACACACACACACACACACACACACACGACAGACAAGGCTACACAGAGAAATCTTGTCTTTATAAAAAATCTAACTATATATCTATATCTACATAGATATAGATAACTAGCTTTTAGTTGATTCATATAGGAAAGAATATGTATATGTGTGTATATATGTATACACATGTGGAAAAAGAGTGCTAAAGAAATTTACCATGCACATCTAAGTAAATGATATAAGGTATATTCTTCTTCCCCATTTTCCATAAGTTTAAAATAATTTCACAATAAAAAGTTTAAAATGACAAAAGGAATTGCTATGATTCATTCAAGGACAGAGTTAAAGCAACACCTTCCAAAGTCTGAGAGTACCCAAGATCTTCACTCTAAAGAGAAAATTGTGCTAAGCAGAAGTGGTGCACGCCTTTAATTCCAGCACTTGGGTGGCAGAGGCAGTTGGATCTCTATGAATTCTAGACCAATCTGGACTACAGAGTGAGTTCCAGGACAGCCATGGCTACACCCTGTCTCGAAAGGTCTAGAGAGAAGAAAGAACTATCTAGTAATGACCCTCAGTATACATCCCCGTGTGCACATTGACAAACTCTAGGCTGTAGCCTTGCATCCTGCAGTCCTGTGGGAAAGAGTCTGTCTGTCTGCTTCTGCTGAGGACTGAAGACACCTGACTTCCCTAGCTTGGTCCCTTTTGGGGGCACAGAGAAAAAAGCCGGTGAAAATAACTTGTCTTAGCTCTTCACTAGATTGTAAATCACTAGAGGACTTTGACTGAACCTTACCTTTCCCAGTTGCCTTGCACAGAATGGAATACTGCTGTTCTTCAGATGCTGTGATGGGATCTGGGGTTGTCATCCCCTTTTCTGGCCAGAGAAAACAGCTGCAGCATTTGCAATTCAGTGTGTACTCCAGCCCTCTGAAAGCCTGGGTCCAGATTAAGCCCCTTGGTAGGGCTGCCTTCTCTTGGACAACCATGTGTCTCTCCCCCAAGCAGCCTTTGGCAGAGAGCCTTTCCTTTTCTTGGTGGGCCACAGTCACCCTGATAAAGTACAGCTGGTCGTATGAACAATGCCATTTGCACTCAAGTGGCTGCTGCCCTTCAAAAGGAGCTATCCCTCACCTGCTACAGCCGATTCCCAGGCCAGACACTGGTCCTGGTAGTTTTTGTCTGGATGGGCTGAGGCCCCACAAGGAGTTACAAACAGCAGCTGCAACTCATGATGCCGTTGATAGAGAACATGCCAGTCTGAAGAAGTAAAAACCCTACCCATTCTGACAGCCAAGACCCATGTTGGTTTCAAAACCACTGCTGCATTTTTTTTGGAAAAACTATATTTAAGCGGATCCCAACATGGATTTGTAACCACCGAACAGCTGTCCTGTGTCCTTCTGGCTCAATTAGACACAATTAGAGTATGCCAGAAGTCAGCTTTCAGCAACATGAACACAGAGCAGCTCTGAGAGAGAGGCGAGATCTCCCATGATACTCACCAAAGCATATTATTGCCCAAGACTTTCACTCTACTAGAAACGTTGAGTTATTTTTCCTAGGTAAGCCTTTGGACCACTCGCTATGCTGGAGTAAAGACAGAAAAATGCTATCTAGTAATAGCCAGCATCACACAACGCTGTGCACACTCAGTTAAACACTCCATGCTCTGTGTGGTTCTCATTTGGCCCCGCAATCCTCTGGGGCAGTGTCTGTCTACTGCTGTGAGAACTAAAGACACCCAAGGATTGATGAGAGCCATGGAAATAGGAAGAAGTGGAATAGCCAGGACTTGAACCCTGAGACTGGAATGATGATGTTAACAACTTTGGTCCAATCTTTCAGAGATGAGTAGCTATCAAAGAAACATTGGATTGTCAGGAGATTGTGTGAGGGTACTGAAGCTTGTTTTGAACACACACACACACACACACACACACACACACAGTGCTTTGGACATAGAGCTATATAAAACAACATTGGTGATGTAGCAGAGAAAGATCAGAAATGTGTATTTTGGCTGTTTGGAATACAGAAGGAACAGAACCCAATGTTAAAAGTACAGAATGTGACAAAGTTGAAGTCATTCTGGAGTAAAGGGTTGGGAAGGTGTCCTAGGTAGTTTGCTTGGAAACACACACTGTCCAGACCACAGATCGAGAGTGCAGTATGACAGTATGTGTTAAGGAACAAACCCAGAGCTGCTCAGTGGCTCTCACTGAGTTGTGGACAATCTAGCAGAAAAGCACAATTGAAAGTGTGCCTGGCCACTGAAAACGTTCAATGTTGAAAACCTTGGAATTCAGGCTCCATTGGGGATATAATCAGAATTCTTCAGAGGAGTTATTTTAGCCCCTCACATACTTTTTATCTGAAGAACGATGGAGAATGTTTTATCTGTTTAATTTGCTTTAGATATTCTTTACACTTACTCATCGACAAGAGTGGGAATGTTGCTTCAGAAAAATGGCTGCCCATATGTACAATATCTCAAGTCACTAAAGGGTTAAAGCATCTGATGTGCTGTTTGTTTCCCTCCACATCATTACTTTCAGGTAATGACGAGGATGTATTTATCTATAAGCTACTAATTTGATGCCACTTTGCTACAACGCCTCGTTACTTTTCAAGATCTGATTGGGAAATGCTGACCAGAATTTTAAGAGTTGTGCCGGAGCAGAGCAATAGGCTTGGTTTATGGGAACCGCACTCTCTGGAGGGATGCTGTTTAGTGTGTGTGCATGCCTGGTACAGCAAGTGCACTTGTAGGGTCCGACCAAGTTAACAGCTCACAGGCAAGTCCATTAAAGAACAGCTGTCAAGAATGAGTTTTTTAAAAATTCACAATGCTTACAATTTATAAAATGAGCCCAAAGACATAAAACTCGAATGAAACATACACATGCATATTTCCCGTTCTTGTGTGTAGACTTCTTCTTTTTTGGTTTGGTTGTTGCTTTTTTGTTTTGTTTTTGAGACAACCTCTCACTGTGTAGCACTGGATAACCCAGAACTAAGTAGACCAGGCTGATCTTGACTTTCCAGACATCCATCTACCTATGCCTCATGGGTGTTCAACTCATTATTTTTCCTAAATAAAAAACACTTCAAAATAAAAAATAGAAGGAAATTATAAAATGGGCACTATGGCACATATTAAAATGTGAATAAAACATGTCTATGCATATTTTCCATTATTTATCTTAAGGCCATATATTTGTGTTCTCTATCACCTTAAATGACACAATTTACTAATTTAGAATGATAACACATGATAATACTTTAAAATAATTTGAGATGACAATACTTTTCTTAAGTGATAGGGGTCCTTCATCCATTGTAAACACTTAAGATTTTTTTCTTAAAAACCAACCAAGTAGTCCACCTTAGGATTTGCATGATATAAACCAGGCATTTATGCAAAGCACATATCTGAAGGCTGAGTTATTTAAAACGTAGACATCTCCTAGTTCCCGAAAGCAGGTTTGACAGTAGCAGGATGGGGCATCTGATGAGCAGGGATGCTTTTGTCTCTGTGTACAAAGACTCTAAAGAAATGTCAAGGGTTAGCTGCAGACCTGAGAAGCAAAAAGGGTCTGTTTCCCCCATCACCATGCAAAGTGGTCCCAAAGCAAACACCTGAAGCTGAGTCTCTTCGGTCAGGCAGACGGGTTCAAAGTCGTAATCAAATAGTTGGTACTTTCAGGAGGACAGAGTTGCGCCTTCCCTGTCTAAGGTGAGGATGGCTCAGAGGCATTCAGTGCTATCTGTCAGTGTATGGTTTCCTGTTGTTTAAGGCCGTTCCCAGAGCGAGAGCTGATTTGCCATGGTTCTGAAGCTCTCCGGACGTAAACTAGAATGACAAACTACAGCAGCTGAAAATATCTTCAGAAACTCACTTGCAGCTCCCATTTATGTCTCTCGGAATAGAGAAACGAGGATCAAGGGACCAGATCTGGCCCAGTCAGTAGCAGCAAAGGTAACACATCAATATTAATGTCCACCGCGGTTAGTGTGGGGTGCAGAAATAGCAGAGCATAATTGTTAACTGCCAATACATTTCATCTGGGTTACAGAGGAATAAGTGAAAACCATTTTGCTGTAATTTCTAAATGATTCCATCGTAATAATGATAAAATAGTCTTTCCATTCCTTAGACTGTTAAAATGGGGTATTCTGAAAATGAGCCAGTGGCAAGCCACCTCTCTAGCCACGTGTGTCCTCTGCCAGGGTTTGTGTGTGTGCACGTGCGCGTGTCTGTGTGTGTGTCTGTCTTTCCGTCTGCCTGCCAGCCATTGGGTCAGCCAGCGAAAGTCGCTGGTTCTTGTCAATTCTCAGTGCTGCCTGAGCCTCGGCATACTTTATAAAAAATAGAATATTGAAATAGTTAAGGATGATCACTATAGACTGGGGTATTTTAGGGCTGTTTGTGATATGGGGGAGGGAGGAGAGAGAGTCTCTTCTTTGCCCCCCTAAAGCACTGGCCAGACTCTTTACTATGTTGGAGTCATTTTCTCCTCAGGTTGTGCTGGTCTTCCTCTTCTGTTCTGTTCTCCCAACAGCAGTGTGTGTCTGTGTCTGTCTAGTATCCCTGAGAGCCAGATGTCCTGCGTGCACCCTAGATTTACTACATCTATGAAGTACTCAAATCTATGATAGGCTCGAATCTCTATAGTAAATCTCTTTTGCCATTCCCCGTTCTTCCTCAGACCACTCACTTTCCATTGTTTCTCTGAGAAGTTCTGGCCCCAGGCCAGGTGGTTCTGGAAACAGGAACAGCCCTTAGGCTGGACTGACTTCCAGCAGGGCCAGCCAGATGAGAAGTGACAAAACCTGGGGAGACAGCACCCCACTCCATTCTTCTCCAGCTTTCAAGACCTCAAATGGTCTTCCTGGGTCGGTCAGATGCTTTACATCTCAGGTTTGCTCTCTCCAGGAGCAAATGAAAAGTACAGTAAAATGACTGAACGGCTGAGTTAGATCACTGCTAACCATTTTGTAATGGGTTTTAGTCAGTTGGTTAAAACTGATGTTGTGGGTAAGTACAGAAGTCGATGGGTTTTGTTCGTTAGGCGCTTTCATACATATTTGCCATTTGACTTCATTCTCCGTGGTTACTACGCATAGCATATGTAATTTTTGCTGAGCCTAGTGGCACAGGTCTGTAATCCCAGGTACTCAGGAGGCCGAGACAGGAAGATTGCAAATTTAAAACTAGCTTATGCTACATGGAAAGAAGTTGTCTCAAAATAAAAAATAAATAGCAAGGCTGAGGCTGTAGTTTCAGGGTTGACTGTTTGCCTAGCATACAGGAGGCCCTCGGTGGGATCTCCGTATTGAAAATATCATTTTAGTTCTAAGCAGAGAGCCAAAGCCCTGCCTTCTTTTGCATTGTAATGGGTGGCATGGTATGGTGAAAAATAAGTCAGATGTAGGGCCAAAAGACAGGCTTCTCCATTCAGATTTGTGATTGTTAGGCTTACAAATCTGGAGAATTGTCCTTTGTGGGGTTCTGTCATCCATCCTTGGAGTGGGGAGTGTGGTGATTCTTACTGAATACACAGACCGAGGAGATCTGGCAAGACTACATTGGTCCTGACCTCACGAATGAGCTAAGAGTTCAATGAACTTCAACATCTTTTTGTCTCCCAGAACCTGGAGACCGTCAGGGCTCAGCGGCGGTTTCAAGAGCATGTTCTTTGCTGAGAAGCCTCCCTCGTGGATGCATAAAACACAGTGTTATTTTTCCTCCATTTTTCACTAAGATGAATGGCAGGGTGTTTATAATAAAATACATATCTCATGTTTCTCACCGGTAAGCAGAATGATGTTTGTGATCCTGTCCTGACTCTGTACCTTTGTAAAACCTCTGGTTTCAACTGGAGGAAGGAGATACGATCTCAAGGGAGGGTCACACACAGGAGGGAGAGAACACATCCTGTGGGTCACAGGCAGTTCTGGTTCTCACTGGTGATGTGATAACTTGTCACCCTTCAAACTGAGGTCAGTGGCTCTCCGGGGAAACAGACACTTCACACTGCTTCCCAGAGTAGGCAGAACGTGAGACAGCCTCCATCTGGTTCGGCTCACCTACACACCAAGGTCAGGATTAGAGCCAGAGGGACCCTCTGTGCCTGGATTTGTCTCATCTAGTGATTGGATCATATTAACTCCTAACATGGATACACAGTGCCGTCTGATTTTTCAGCCAGCTCACTTAGCTTCCCATTCATTCATCATTGCGGCTCTACTCTATGCAAGGCTTGGGGCTTTGGTTCTGATGAGAATCCCAAATATTCTCTACCCCGGGAGCAGCCAATCTCCAGGAGAAATTGTAAAATATAATCATAAAAAAAGATAAGCCAGGCAAAATAAAAGATAATACCCTTAATCAATGAAATAAGTGTGTGATGGGTGCATGCATGCTACAGCACACATGTGAAGATCTGAGGATGGTTTGTAAGAGTCAGTTGTCTCTGTCTGTGTGGGGGTCTCAGGGATTGAACTTTCCCACAGCCAAACAGTGAATGGAGCTTGGGAACTCTTACGAAAGAATAAGAGGAAGGATGATGGGTAGACTCCCAAGGGAATAGGAATGCCACAGAAAGACCTATAGAGTCAACTAACATGGATTCTTGGGGCTCTCAGAGACTGAACCACCAACCAAAGAGCATATACCGGTTGGACCTAGGCCTCCCCACACATATGTAGCAGATGTGTAGCTTGGTCTTCATGTGGGTCCCAAACAAATGGAACGAGGGCTATCCCAAAAGCTGTTGCCTGTACATGGGATATGTTCTTCTGGCTGGGCTGCCTTGTCTGGCAACAGTGGGAGAGGATGAGCCTAACCACACAGAGACTTGATGTGCCAGAATGGAAGGATACCTGGGTGATCAGAGGACACCTAGTCCTAAAGCAAGAGAGCCAAGGAACAAGTACAGTTGGAATCTTACAGACATATTGTGGGAATACAAACCTCTCTCCATTGCCTCAACTCATTAGCAAACTGTTTAAACAAATGCTTCCTGCCAGGGGCTGGCATGGTGAGAATGGTTTTTTAAGGAGGATGGGGATGTGCCCTCGTGCCTTCTGAGAGAAGAAAGAGCCTTAGAATCTAAAACACAGATATTTAGATTGAGCAGAAACTTGGAGACAGAATTGCCTAGGAGTTTACAGTTCCTTAGGAAGTGAGGGCATGGGCTTGGATCACTTGTGTCTAACTCTCTAAAAGTGGTTTCTGCTATGATCTCAGTGAGAAGCACAATAGAGGGCTGTAAAGAGACTGCCAGGAAGTTCTTGTGAGCAGTCCCCTTCAGGAGAATTTCCCAGGCCCAGGAACTAGCAAAGGCCTGCATGGCTGTAGACAAGCAAAGGGTATGTGTTGGCCTATGATCGTGTTCAAGAAGTGACAGTGAAGAGGTTAACGGGAGAATGAACTAGAGGATGGGTTGGATCCCTGAGCATAGGAAACCTTGAAAGATGCTGTAGGGTGCTCCACTGTTTAGCAGATAACGAGGAACTACTTTTCCCCAAGCCTTTCGGGATTTAAAATATTTTTTTGGTTTTATATTATAATTGATGGTAAGACTATGAGATGGGTACCAATATTCCCATTTTACAGGTAAGGCATCTAAGAAACAAATGACAAACTTGTTCACAGCCAGCACAGCAACCCAGAGAAACCCCACCCACACATCTTAAATTTTAATTCGATGGTGTTCTTGTGCTGTGTGTATCCATGAATATTCTCTTTGGATAAACATGTCCTGGAAGCTCCAGGCAATTCCCAGAAGAGGTGGAAGGGGAGGGGGGACCACTGGGCATGCATGGACTGATTTTCTTGAGAGCAATTCTAGAGGAGAATTTCTGATGAATAAAATTCTCCACCTCATTACACAAGTAACTAATCTAATCAGCCAGTCCAGTAAGTGGGCTAATTTTTTGGTGTGGTAGCTTCTGCCTTGGCCCACCCACTCTCCCCAACGCCCTTCATCCCAAGTTTCTGATGGCTGCTAGCAGGCTATGCATTCCGAGACTGCTCAGTGCCAGGCACTCTGGGAGGTGCTGGGAAACAGCCTTTGGGGGAACAGTGATCCTATTGCTGTTTGCTTGGGGACTAAGGATGCTTTGATGAGTATATAGAGACAAGTGACTATAATTAAAACTTCTGTCTCAACTGTCCAAGTGGAAGGCATAACTCCATTCCAGGTTCTTGAGTGTGTACTCACATCTGTGTGCGGGTGTACTCAGGAGCCAGAGGTCAGACACACCAGTGTCTTTTTCAGTCACTCTCCACCAGAGACCTAGGGCTGGACAATTTAGGTAGGCTGGCTCCTGGCAATCCTAGGAACCCACCTGTTTGTAATTCCTCAGCACTAGGAATACAGACATGCATCTGCACAACAGGCTTCTTTCCGTGGGTGCTGGGACTCTCAGCTACAGTCTTCATTCATGCACAGAACTCCAGCCTCCTTCCCATGTTCCTTGTGCTTTGGATTCACAATCAGGAGGGAGAGCATGGCTCGAAACATTACCAGCCTCCATTCCTGATTCTTCAGTGCTGCTGCTGCACTTACACACAGTGTTTGGTCCCAACCAGACGTCCCATTCCAAAAAGTTTACTGCCGATGTTGTTCTGGGATGGGTGACTACGCTGAGCCAATGTTGCCTCAGAATAAGGCTGCTTATGTGGCAGAGCAGGCTGGGGTCAGGACAAGGCTACTGCAACATCTGTGCAGGACCATCACATCAAGATGCATAGCAGGCCCTAACAGGACAGATGTCATGCTGAGCCATAATTGAATGGAGGCTGAACAGCATTGCCTAAAGCCTGGGCTGTTTTTAACCACAATAAAACCCAATTCCAGGGCACCATGGCATTGAAACTTTGTCTGACCACCCTTCAGATGGTTTTCTCTGTTGTCTTGCCCATTGAGGGCGTATCACAGAGTATTAATAAACTCTCTACTTCTGTCCTTTCTATCTTAATAGATTCATTTACTGCCTGTGTGTCACCTGCCTGTCACTGTTGTTCCTAGCTGATCTCTCATTTCCTGTTATATGTGTGTATCTGTGTGTGTGTGTGTGTGTGTGTGTGTGTGTGTGCGTATGTGTATATGTGTATATGTGTATATGTGTATATGTGTATATGTGTATATGTGTATATGTGTATATGTGTATATGTGGATGTGGCAGCTTCTGTTGCCTCAGCCCACCCATTCTCCCCAATACCCTTTGTCATATGTATATGTATGTGTATGTGTGTGTGTGTGTATGTGTGTATGTGTGTATATGTGTATATGTGTATATGTGTATATGTGTATATGTGTATATGTGTATATGTGTATATGTGGATGTGGCAGCTTCTGTTGCCTCAGCCCACCCATTCTCCCCAATACCCTTTGTCATATGCATATGTGTGTGTGTGTGTGTGTGTGTGTGTGTGTGTGTGTGTGTGTATGAAGTTTACAGTTGTTGTCTCTGTAATTATTCATATACCGAGGACCACAAATGCCCATCAGCAGAGGAGCAGATATTTAACATACAGATCATTCATATTAGTTAGAAGTGAAATTGAAATAACTACATCTGGAGGTCATCAAGTTGAACCCTTGAGACCTGTGCATTTCACTATGTAACATTTTACCTGTTAAAATTAGTAACCCCAACCTTCTTTTAAATTATGTAGAAATCACCCTCCCAGTCCAAATACTCACAGAGGAGTTAGTGATTAGCAGGGATAGATGGAGAAAAGACTAGGGTTTGGGTTGGGTAGCTGCTAATGGGTATGAGCTTTCTGTTTGGGAGAATGACAAAACACTCTAAAACTAAATTATGCCATTACTACACATCTCTGTGAGCATGTTAATATTGGTCCAGTGTGTTCTTTGAGTTTTATTATTGATAAATAATATCTCTATAAAAAAAGACCATCGACCCAGAGTTCTAGGCAATTACGATATGGCTCTTCACTAGCTCAAATTGATAATCTAAACTCGGAACAACCCAATCTACTCTTTATGACACTCCTTCTTCCAGAACCCCAACATATCCATGTCTCCATGGCATTCAAGGTCATCTCAGAAACAGCAACTCTCTCCCACATCCCTGTGGACTGCAGCCACTCCCCTCTGCTCTCTGGTCCTAGGTCAAGATTTGGAATGTGAAAGACTTTATGCCTCGAACCATGCTTTCTTGACCAGTGTCTAATCTTTCTCATTAGACTATAAGGTCACTGAGGAAAGGGGCTGTGCTCTCATCATCTTATCTAGGACAGCAAGCAGAAACTGCTCAATAAGTGCTTAGTGACTCCACTGTCAACCCAAGGCCAGGAGGAAAACGATAGCATCCCTTCTCATTCCCCAGCATCTGGGAACCACCACTGTAATCTTAACTCTTGAGGTCAACTTTCCTTGGATTCCACATATGTGAGATTCCCTTCTGTAGGTAGCCTACTTCATTCATTTAATCTAATTTCTGGTTTCATCAGATTGAGATTGGCATTTCCTTCTTTGTTATAGCAGAGTAGTGTATGAACCAGATATTACTGACCCTCTCATCAGATGACAGACGCCTGACCTGGGTCAGATTTATATCATGACAATTATGTCTATTGCTTCAATGAACGTGAGAATGAAGCCATCTCCTCAGCAAACTAACTTCCTTTCCTTGGGCTACATACACTAATAGGGTTGCTAGGTCACCATTTCTTTTTAAAAGATTTCCCAGCCTTATAATGACCAGCACAAACAAATCCTTTGAAACATATTTCAAATGTGGCTCCTGGCTCAGTTCTTTCTTATGTCCTTGCTTGTCTGTGTCCTCACACACAAGGCGTCTCTTGTCCGTATTTTTTCCAGTATTCTTACCTTCTAGCTCATTAAGCTCTGAGTGCTCCACACAAAGCTCCAAAATCCTCCACAATCCTAGAACAAAAGAGTCCAGAAGCAGAAAGGGTCGTGTGGCTGGGCCCCTCACAACACTCCACTCTCCTGCTTTTGTCTCTTGTCTTTATGGCCTCTTCTCTAAAATTCCTTAACCACTGTTTTCTAGAAGTTCCCTTGTTTTGGGTCTTCCGTGAAGTCTTTAATCTAGTTCAAATTGAGTTTGTACAAAATGACGGGGGATATGGGCCATGTCTCAGTCTTCTGCATGTAGGTACACAATTTCCAGAAAACCATTTATCAAGAAGACTATCCTTTCTCAGATGTGTGATGATTGCACCTAAAGGCTGTGTTAGATGACTGACCCAAAGAGTGTAGCTCAAGTGTAGCTCTGTGCCAGGACATTCCATAATGATCAGACAGTAAGGAATCACCAAATGATCTACTCTCTCAGTGCACCCTGGTCACTAAGTGATTCACAGCCTTAAGATGAGTCTCTTGGATCAAGACAAAAAAGAAAAGGGCGACCCTTAAAATATTCACATCTGTACGAGTCAAGAAAGCAACTGGCCTTCTTAAAAAAAATAACACCTGATGTTATTTTTTTTTCCCCTGTGGCCTTGTGGACTGAACCCAGGGCCTTGCACATGCAGACAAACACCCTGCAGCTGAACTACACACACACACCCCCAGGCTGAAAGCAATCGTATTTCTAACCCACACTCTCCTCCCACACACAGCCCCGACTCCTGTGGTGCAAACTCTTTTGAGATGTAGTATACCTTTTTCCATACTAGGGTGCTCTGAAAAGCCACAAAGCATTCTTGGTCTGAAACACACAAAGAGTTGAGATCTGTGAGTCCTGCCCTGTTCTTATGGCCCTGTTTGCTCATTCTATTCATTCTATTTTTTCGTGTGTGTGTGTGTGTGTGTGTGTGTGTGTGTGTGTGTGTGTGCGCGTGTGTGTGCGTGTGTGTGACTGAAAATAGACTCTTCTTTCATCCAGACCACAGTTTCTCCTCCTTCCACTCTTCCCAGACCTCCCCCAACTCCTGAGTGTCTAGAACCATTGTTCCAGAGCCACTGCTGTTCTAGAAGGCACATAACTCCCTTGTATCAAAGGCTGCTTCTTCCAGGTCCATCCTTGAGCGGCTTGGTCTCCTGCCACAGCATCTTCAATAGGCTGAGACTCATCTCCCAACCACAAACCTGCTACGGAGTCTTGGGAAGTCGTTTCTGCTCCCCGGAGCTTCAACCCTTTTGTTATTTTTCTCATTTGAGAAGTGGCAATAATGGCATCTGGATGAAATAAGACTCATCCAAAGTTAGTGCCAGCACCGAGCCCAGCTCTGAGCACAGTCAGGACTTATTCTAAGTTCCCATTGTTCTGCACATTATACAATATTGATGCCATTCATATGGTCCACTGATGATTTTTGGTTAACCCCCTCTTGTCTTCTGTGCCCTTTGCCACTGGTGCCAGGGTGGACAGAATAGCTTTGGCAAGGGTTCTCAAGTGTAGGAGTGTGTGGCCCTCTAGTGCTGTGACACTAAAAGCTTTAGGTCTAGGAAGAAAATGTAAACTTTGAATGAAAAGAGGGAGCGGAGAAGACCTTCCCTTGCTGCACAGATAATATGATGGACCAGGATCCTGGTTGGGCCAGGATGAGGTTGTTTTCCTAAGAAGAAAGCTTTCTAATTATACCTGATGTTATTTTTCCCCCTGTGGCCTTGTGAACTGAACCCAGGTCTTGCACATGCAGGCAAACACCCTGCAGCTGAGCTGCACTCCCCAGGCTGAGAGCAATCGTATTTCTAATCCACACTCTCCTTCTACACACAGCCCCGACTCCTGTGGTGCAAACTCTTCTGGGCCCCTGCAGACAGCACCAGGGGTGTGGATCTCTCCCTGACTTTTGTTGTGTCCTGCTCGCAAGTGACACAGTCACAAGGCTCATTTGAAGGAAGAAGGGCTTTGTGTCACACTGGGCAATCTCAGGTTAAACTGTAAACATAGTGGCTGTGCAAAGGAAGGAAATAACTAGCAACATTGCTGTGGAGATCGGGCTGTGCCTGCTCGACGTTACTCCATATTGTGTAATACAGTAGTGGTTCAGATCACGTTTGCCCTCAGGGACTCCGTTTTCCAAACAGTTTTTGATTCTGTTTTGAGGATGGAAGATGATTATGTATATGTGTGGACATGTGGACATGTGGACACCACTGTCTATCCAGCACCACCCACACAACACAAAGTGACAGATGACTTATTTCTGGTATACTGCCCTATAAATTTGTCCAGGTGAACTGATACTGCAAGATAGATAATAGATAGATGTTAGATAGATAGATGATAGATAGATAGATAGATGATAGATAGATAGATAGATAGATGATAGATGATAGATAGATAGATAGATAGATAGATAGATAGATAGATAGCTGATACATAGATATAGATGATAGATAGGTAGATAGATGATAGATAGATGATAATTTATTGTAATAATTTATTGTGGTAGATAATTTACTTTATGATATGTGGTCTGATCATTAATATTAGTAATTAAGATCGGCATAAAGGTGGCACAGTAGACGGAAGCCAACCAGGCTGCACCACCTTCACGCAGGCACCAACCACTGCAATGAACAAATGTGTGATGGGACATGGAAAAAATAAGAAAATGGAGCATAGGGTTGGCGGAGCAGAGTGCAGCACCCTGGAACATGTGCGGGTTCAGCAGACTGAGCCCCAAACCTGCTGCCCACCTATGAGATTGCCCTGGCTCTGGGCAATGAAGGAGGCTTAGAGATGAAGAAATATTTACTTTCTAGACTGAACCTCCTTGAAGGACCACCATAGTCCTTGATGCCACCCGAGGCCATGTTGGTGTCTGTGGTCCATGCTGCTACTACAGGCCTTGCCAAAGCCTGAGATTCATGTGGACATATGCAATCTGTGTCATTGACTTAATGATGTCATAGGGCTTTGCTGCCTTGGTGGGCCATCTGGGTGTGAATGGCACGTGTAGCCACCTGAGGCCATGCTGAGCCCATCGTCTTTGTAGCCACTGAGGACCATGAGTGGGCTGTGTTGTCTGTTGTCTGTGTTACCACAGAAGGACTGAAGCCATGTTGATGTGTATGGGCCCCAGATGAGCTGGTGGCATGGTTGAGGGAGAACTAGCCCTACCTCTTGCCGACTGCCACATGGTAGTGCAGGTAGTGGCATGGGTGTGGGAGAGCTGGTCCCAACCCATGTCAGCAGCCACACAGCCCCCCACAATTGATGGTTTCTGGTGGGTGTGCAGGTGAGAGAATCTCACCTCCCCTTGTGAGGCTGCCCACTAGGAGGAATTTGACCATTCTCCTGTGAGTATATGGATAATGAAAAATGGAATTGGTGCTTGCTTTTGTTTTTTTTTGTTTGTTTGTTTCTTTCTTTCTTTCTTTCTTTGTCTTTTTGAGAAGAGAGGTCATGGGAGAGGAGTCAAAAATAGGAAGACTGGGAGGTGAGCACAATTGGGGTGTATAATATGAGAGTCCCAAATAATAAAGAAAAAAAGATTGATATAAAAGAACCCATGTTTGTCTCATCCAGGATTGCCAGAGAAAGCAGGACTATCTGGTTAATTGCTGCCATTGAAACATCTCCTTTTTTTTATGTATATGAATGCTCTATCTGCATGTACACCTGTGTGCCAAAAGAGGGTGTCAGATCCCATTACAGATGGTTGTGAGCCACCTGTGGGTGCTGGGAATTGAACTCAGGATCTCTGGAATAACAGCCAGTAATCTTAACAGCTGACCCACCTCTCCAGCTCCAAAACATCCCTATCTTAGGAAATTATTTTCCAATAAATTCTAACATTGTGACACATGTGTTTCTGACATAGGACAGACATATGTACTACTTGCTGCAATGTTGGAATGTAAGTACAGTAATCATATGAACAAAAGTCTATGGGGACAGCCCTCCTCCCCTCATCACAACAGTTATAAAAGCTAAGAGAGGAAAATGAAGATTAGGCCCTTACTGATCTCCAAGGTTTTCCTAAGACAGATCTCAAGCTCCTTAGCCATCGAAGCAGAGGGGCCTCCTCCTTCCTTATCTGACTTGGAGTCTGAGACTGCCAGGGTATGACACTTTGTAAGGAACATCAAACTCAAGGCTTCTAAGCCAAATTCAGAAATGGCGATACAATAACCTAAGAATAGGTGGGCACAGATAGACTCTGAAGGCAAATATGGTATCTTAGCTGGTAAGCACTACCCACCAATGTACTGTAAGTTCCATGGAAGATGTGTGAGATCAGGTGCCTTGTGACTTAGTAAATATCAATTAAAAGTTTAAGTCTTGGGGCTAGAGAGATGGCTTTGCAGTTAAGAGCACTGACTGCTCTTCCAGAGGTCCTGAGTTCAATTCCCAGTACCCACAAGGTGGCTCACAACCAACTGTAATGTAATGATCTCTTCTGGTGTGTCTGAAGGCAGTGACAATGTACTAATGATTCCATCCAAGTCCAGCTTAGGGGAACACTGAGTTTATTGGGGTTACTTCCAAGAACATCTATCTAATGTAGCTGAATCACCAAAAAACCTACAGTAGCATGGAAAATGACACAAAAAGTACATCCCTGGAGTTTTCCATATGACTTGCAAGGAACTTGTAATAACACAAAACTACAACCCTGGAGTTCTTCACATGACTTTCAAGAAACTGAACCAGTCCAAGAGTGTTCCCTGGCCAGTGGTCCTCACTGCTTATACAAAGTTGGAGAAGGGTTTTGTGGATCTTGTAAATTTCAGGAAGTTCCTGATACTTGTGAGTTGTTATTTCTTAACCTTATGAGTTTTACTCCCTTCCTCAGTCTAACTGAGCCACCATGGAAGATGGAATGCTTCAGTTCAGAGGAAGTTGTTACACAACAGCTATTGACAATGGCCAAACCTACCCACTCATGACGCATACTTTTGTGGCACAAAACATA
Source organism: Rhabdomys pumilio (assembly GCA_030674055.1). Lineage (NCBI taxonomy): Eukaryota > Metazoa > Chordata > Mammalia > Rodentia > Muridae > Rhabdomys > Rhabdomys pumilio. The sequence goes on along the minus strand of JANHMN010000002.1, from coordinate 142,242,315 downwards.
TTTGTTCATGTAAAATAGAACACTATACAATCAAGTGATACAATTGCCACAATTCTGAAGCCTTGAAAGAAACCACAATGTGATTATTTTACAAGGTCCCTAGAAAAAGAAGAAAACCAGATTGATGTGGGTTCTAATAGAGGAAGAATACAATCTTGTGTCATCTTAGAAGGACACACACTAATTCCATTCAAATAGTATGTTGATTTAGAAGAAAAAAATCAATTCAAACTCACTTTCTCTTACTGGAATCCACAACACATATCACTTCTGATACCAAGTGCTAGAGGTTTCCTCTTATGCAAGCAAAAAATTAATTCTGCAGTTCTGGACAATAGATAGATGTTATTTAATCCAGTTCTCATCTGACACTGTATTTAAAGGTAGCATCAGACTTCACTAACTGAAGGTTCAGTCCCCAAGACTCTCCCATTCTTGGTTCCATACTTTGAATGCCCATTTCAAGGCCTAGGTTATGCTATTTGTACTTCTGACTGGTTTTAAATCTGACTTCCCAAAATCCCCTCCTTGGGTTTGATTGATTTGCTTTGGTGGTTCACAGAACACAATGTTTACTGGTTTATTATAAAAGATATAAATAGAAAGACCCATGGGTGAGGCATAGGGGAAGGGCAGAGAGCTTCAAGCTCCTCTACAGGGACTTCAGCCTTCTGAAGGCTCCACCTGCACCACACCCCTTTAGGCGAAATCTCAGACTTTGGGAGTTTCAAGGAAGTTTGCAAGTTTCAAGCATGCTTGCACATGCAATGGTAGTTAAATTCCTGCCCTTGGGGGTCGGTTTCTCCTTTGGCCCCTGGATCTGAAGGTGGGGATCTGAGGACTAGATTTTGTTACAGGTAGGAATCTGAGTTCTGGGGAGTCTGATGAAATATCCAGGGTCTTGCATTCCACAGCAAAGAACTGAACCAGAGACAGACACATGGTTAGAAATAGAAACAGAGTGTAACTAGAACCAGAAACAGTTTAGGAAAAGAAAAGCATGCCCTCCATGGGAGTGAAGGAGTGAACTGAAGAAGAAGACCAAAGGTGTTGGACCTTGAACTTCTATGGGATATTACATGCCACCACTTCCAGATTTGTATACCTTGGGTTTTTCTTGAGCATGCTCTGTTTATAATACGAAGCCCGGGAGGGAAAGGGCTTCCGGTCTGTCTGCCAGCTGTCTTCTTTTGTATGTCAATCATGAAGCTTCCATACTACTTGGCCACTCATTAGCACAGTGAGAGATGCTCACTTCAAACATTCCACACTCTTCAGGAGTTATGGGTGTTGCCAGGAGAGAGGCAAGGAGCAAATAGGTATTTTGCACGTGGGCTTCATTTTCATGACCTGATTAGTTCTATAAGGTCCCACCTCCCAATATTATCCAGTTGTAACTTACCTTAATTCAGTGTAAGAAGGTGGGGAGAGCATAAATGTTCAGACTCCAGCCTAAATAACAGAGGTTCTTAAAGTGCCTGGGGAGAAAAAGGTTGAGGAATAACTTTCTGAATAAGGACACACACAGCCTGACACCCCATACTGCAGGACCATGGACTGAAGTCATCTGGGGCTCCAAGGACTGAGAGTACAGTCCCCAGGCTGGTACAAAAGGTGCTAGGAGATGTGTGCTTCCTTCCTACACGGATACAACAACTGAATTGCCTCCCCCACGTTTCTGCTGCACAAGGGGGTGTCCTGAAGAATAAAAGGAGGCTCAAGGTATGAATCCCACCCCTTACTGACACCAGAGACCCACATCCGTCAACACAAGAAAAAAAGATGGACTTTAGTTAAAAGAGAGAAACTTAAGCAGTGACTATTGAGCATGAAATAGTGATACTGGAATGTCATCTGAAGGCAGAACCAAAGCAATTTCTGTTTTACGTGTGAAGATGAGCAGAAACTCTCGGGCCTGTCTCAGAACAGAGGCTGGGGCAGGTAGTTTCACCGGGTCCCTTCCCCTGTATAATTCGAAGACACCCTCATTTTCCAAGCTGTTAAAAATAGAAGCCTAGCGTCTGGTGTGTAACAATATACACTATTGCAGCTGTGTCTTTCCGATGAACAACACTACTGTGGAGCTGTGTGATGAGGCAATCACTCCGAGCGCAAGCTCATTAACCCTCGCAGTATTCTGATTAGGTAGGCAGGTGGCAGGGATCTGAAGTCACTTCGACACAGAGCAGCTAAGAAAGTCCTCAGCAGCCCGGGCTCCCCGTCCCTGTCAGAGATGGAGCTAGGGTCTTCCTTACCAGATTCCATGGCTCAGAGCTACATGGGAAAAAAAAAGAGAAAGAGAGAGAGAAAGAACCAGCTTTATTCCAAGATTAGATTTAAAATGTGTTTTCTTCTGTCCTTCCCTCTAGCAGGTAACCGGTGTCCCTTCCACCAGAATCCAGCCTTGTCTTAAAAATAAACCGAATCAAATTTAAGACTATACCTGAATCTCTTTCTCCTTTTTTATCCCTGTGAATTTCTCCCAGGTTTTGTTTTCATTCATGGTTCAGCTTTTTTGAATGCCACGGCCCTAACGGTCTTTAGACATTCAGCCAGGCGCCCGCCTAAATGGCCTTCTGTTTCCCTATCTTGATTTATTTGTGTCTTTCTTTGTTAAGGGCAGAAAATTTTCAGGTGCTTTCCTAAGACTAGAGGAACAGGTTTGATGATGCTGATATAAAATCAAGACACCTTAGTCACACTCATTCACCAGGCAAGAGAAAAGCTTCCCAGCCTCGGGGGTGGGGATGGTGGGGGGAAGGCCATGTTCCCTCATGAGGGATGGAAAAATTAATATGGGAACTCGAGTCTTGTGCTTTGGGGGCAGGATTCCCCAGCTCCCTTGGAGACAATGACACACAGCCACATCTTCAAATTGTTAATTATGTACTGCCCCCTAGGGATTTCTGTTTTGCTGGTGGCAACCAGCAACCAGTCCTCCAGGAAATATTTATCAGCCTGCCTCAGCCACTATTTGCCACATAGAAAGTTGCACCTTTTCGTGACCTAGTTGTTCTGGGTCCACTCCCACTCCCACCCCCACCCCACCCCACCCCAACCCCGCCCCCGCCCTCACCCCCATCCCCACCCCCAGCAAGTCCTGTTTTCACGCTTTTACTTTTCTGACGTTAAGCACCAGCCCCCAGTCCCCGATTTCTGTCTTCATTAGTTTATTTGACCAGAGATAGCTAGATTTGCATAACCTGGGCTAGACTCACTCCCTACTGGTTTTAAAGGTTTGCTTCTCTTCTGCAGTTCCACACCCCATCCCCCCACCCTGTGGTTTTGTAAACATCTCTGGGTTGGGGGGAAAAAGAGGACTAGCAAACTATGAATTATAGACACTTACACACGGGGCGCTTACATATTTATCTGCACTTACCGGTGGAAGATTTTTCTACACTCTCAAATGTTCTCTATGAAATCCCATTTAAATCAAAAACTTTTATCAGAAAAATGAAATTGCTTCATGATTGAATAGCACTTCGCTTCTAAGTACCAGCCATTGAGGCTGATGAAATGACCAAAGCGTGTTCTTCTCTGGAAAGACATGCCCTTTATTTTAAAGTTGGAGCAAGGGGGAGAAAACCAGCGCCATATTTCTTCACACAGTTTCTGTGGAGCAATAGAGAAACACAAGACCCATCTCCAGCTACAATTAATCTCGTTGGTGTCTGGTGAGAGGGTTGTAAATGCCCATCATCCTTACTTTTGGGGCAGTTGGGTTTTTTTTTTAATAAGTCATGAAAAGGCTATGGTGAGAATCTTTCTTCATGTGTGGTATGTCTTTAAAATCATATACATGCACGCACACGCACACACACACACACACACACACACACACACACACACACACACACAAAGCCTGTACGCTACAACTTCAGCAAATGTATGCATGATCAAAACAGTTCAGAAATATCCGCTCTGCAAATGAGCGAAGGGCAGCAGGTTTTTGAATAGGCTTCATCAGCGGAGGGGAGAGGTCAGCCATGAAGATTAGTTACAGGAGCTGTTGAGTCTCCTCTGACACCCACGGTACAAGCTACTTAACATAATCATCTGCAATCAGCAAAACTGCTGTTTATTATAAAACGTTTTTTCGCTTTTAATATTTCATATTGTTATGTAAAATGGTGCAGTGTAGGGACACACACATTTCACCAGGGACAAATTGTACAAATTGTCAGCAGTAATAATTTGTGGCTCTTCTCGTGACATCTTTTGAAGTTAAAACCACGGAGGGCCCCCTCTTCACAGCTATTTTCTCTAATGTGGTTAATGGTTTACACTGGAGCTGACCAGCAGCTCTCTGTACCGTGTTGTGACCGTTTGCTGCCATGAGAAGATGTTTGTGTGACCATTCCGCAATCAGACAAGTTAGGAAGCTTGGCTCTCCTTGTCCTTCCCACTCAGGAAGAGCCCTCAGGTAAGAAGTGTGTCTCGCACTGGAATGAAGATTAGCAGAGATCTTTCCTAGCCTGTCTTAATAACCAAGTATTCTTCATTCAAAACATTTTCATGTAAATAGATCTAGAGGAAGTCTGTGGAATCCCATACACTGGGGCCTGAGATCTGAGAGGTTTCTTAACTGTCCAATAGGCCTGGCTGCAGGCCTGGATGGATCCGAGGGTATTTGGCTATGATCCTCCCAGTTCTCAGAAGAGGAGGAAGAGGAGGAAAAAGGAGGAGAAGGGAAAAGGAGGAGGAAGAGCAGGAGGAGGAAGAAAAGGAAGAAGAGGAAGAAGAGGAGGAGGAGGTGGAGCAGAACTAGCTCTCATTCTGACCCACTGAGGATCACAGACAAGATGGCCACCTAAGCTGATCTCCTAAGGGTCCACCCCCGTGGAGTCATCCTCCCTCTACCTGAAGGAGCCTGGCTGAAGACGCACCACTAGAACTGGATGCAGGTATAGAGTTACATGGACAAACAGACTAGTACTTAAAAGAAAAATAGGCCTGTCATTCCTAGAATAGTTACCTTTGGCAAACTACAGGGATGCTGTTACTTCAATTTATAAAGCCAACTCTCAAAGTTGTCACTTTGGGCCGTGCTTTGGGCGGTTGTGGAGCCCTTAGGAGTCAGGTTCTAGCTGGGGGGAAATGAGTCTCTGGGAAGTAGGCCTCGTGGATGACAGTCCTGATGGCTTCTGCCCTAGCTCTCAGCTTCCTGGTCTCCTGACTCCCATCATCATAGACAGGGCCTGACTCTGGGTCACGCTCTCTCCACAGTGACATAACTGTATCTCCCTGTATGGTGAACAAGTTCTTTCTGTCAGGTAGCCTGTCAGAGTGGCACGAAAGGTAACTAATCTAGATTTGTAATAAATTGCTTGAGGATAGATGTTTCCATTTTTCCTTATACATGCAATACATAATTGGGCCAGGCAACAAGAGGCTCAGCAAATGCTCTGAACAACAACAACAACAACAAAACAACAACAACAACAACAAAACAACAACAACAAAACAGTTTCCAGTAGATGAGCCTCTGCTTCTACTGGGTTCTCCATACTGAAGACCAGAAATATGGGACTCATTTCTGGAAACAGGGTTTCTCTGTGTAGCCCTGGCTGTCCTGGAACTCACTCTGTAGACCAGGCTGGCCTCGAACTCAGAAATCTGCCTGCCTGGGATTTCTGTGCTGGGATTAAAGGCGTGTGCCACCACTGCCCAGCTAAAAAAATTTTTTAAGTAGTGGAAACTTCTCAGGATTAGCACCTATGAGCACCATGTCACAGAATGTAAAACTCCCCAGTCACCAAACTTTCTAGAACAGGGCAATCTAATAGAAATATAATGTAAGGTGTTTCTATAATTTTGATTTTTTAGTAGGCATAGGAGAAAAAGAAATGTATTAAATTGATCTTGTTTAAAGTATGAATAATAGATTTTTTTAAAAAAATTATTCGTTTATGCACAGGAGTGCTCTACCTGCATGTACATCTGCATGGTAGAAGAGGGCATCAGATCCCATTACAGATGGTTATGAGCTACCATGTGGTTGCTGGGAATTGAACTCAGAACCTCTGGAAGAGCAGTCAGTGCTCTTAACCACTGAGCCATCTCTCCAGCCCCGTGATTGATAGATTATAACAAACCTAATATAGTCAACGTTTATTGTTTCCACACACACACACAAGTTAAATATGAGTCAGGTATTTTGCACTTCGTTATGATCGTTCCATATCTTTGAAATTTGCTCTGCGTTTCATGCTTACAGCTGATCTCTATGCTGTTTGGGTCAAGCTCCCAGTAGTCAGCTGTGGCTGGGAGCTACCATAGTAGGCAGCATGACTTCTCTCCACTTTTGACCTTCATTCAACCTTTCCTCCACGGCTGAAACTAGGGGGCTGGAGATACCACAGGATGTTGTTCAAGCCAGAACTTAAGAAGCTTGTGAAACACAACAGCTTTCCTGTTATGTATGTTTCCTTCCATTGCCAGCTGCAGTTTTTAAAAATTAATTTTAACAGTGTGTGTGTGTGTGTGTGTGCGTGGACACTCGCACCACTGTATGTACACACACTCTAGAGTTCCAAGCTACTGTGAGCCACTGGACATGGGTTTTAGAACTGAGCTCAGGCCTTCTGCAAGAGTAACTGCTGAGCCATTCAGTCCAACCTTTTATTCATTGGGTCGTTTGATCCCTTGCTGTTTTGTAGTGTTTTTTGTTGTGTTTTATTTTGAGCCAGACAGTTATGAGGCTCAGAACAGAGATGAGTGTGGTCCAGGCAGCACCGGTGGATCCTATGAGCCGATTTTCCTAGCTTCACTTTTAAAAGTCATAGTCACAGGCAGCTCAGGAGAAGGTGTGGGGAGGGGATAAGGTGCTGTCAAGTTCACCAGCCTAGGGACTTGCCTCACTGTGAGCACCTGCCTAGCCTACTGGGGCAACTGAGCAGAGGAGTTTTATCTGAAGCCTGGAGGAGAAACTTCCTTTGAACCAGAGAGCAGCCAGCTCCTAGAGTCCCAAGTATGAGCAAATGTGGGACACGGGAAGTGACCTGGGAAGGGAGGAGTGGGCAATGAGCAGAGCAGCAGCAGGGTGGTCTGAGGCCAGAGTAGGCAGACCAAACCGCTTCAAAAGACCTGCATAACAGATTTAGGTCAAAGTATAACAGGTTTAGGACCCAAACAGCTAGCATTGGGTGGGGACAAACAGATCAAGACTGCGCAGGGGTCTTGATGCTGCCATGTCTCTCGTTAGCCTAGATAAACTTACCATGGGGGAGTGTGTGTCTTACCATCACTTACAGGGAATGTTTTTTCATCTAGCTATGTATATCTTTATCATTCATTGCTGACCATGGTAGCCAAGAGGCAAGATGAAACCAACCTCCCAAAGTCCAGAAGTATTATTATTAATCCCCAGGAAGGGAAAACAGTCATGGCCCTTTGATCTTAAATCTACTGAAGTGGAAATACTGTATGAATTAATATCTTCAAGTAAAGGCTCCACTGAGATCACTGCTAAGGAAGGGCCCGTTCTTTGAAGGGGAGCTTACTGTTTGGACTCCTTTACCCTGAACATTCTTTCCTTTGCCTTGTATGTCTAGACTCCAGATAAAATCCCACATGGTAGGAAATCCCTACAGTTTTACAGCAGGAATATGTTTGCAGTCTTAACAGGTTCAGCTAAGAAAATGGAATGGCTTCATCACTGCCTCCTCCAACATTATGACAGCATTGTGTCCTTCTAGAACGAGCATGCAGTCAAAAAGATGCGGGTGGAAAGCAGAGCATATGTCCATCCAGATGCCTTTTCAATTCTATATTATGTTCCACCAATGCACATACGAATCCCTTGTATTTTAAATTTTATCTATAGAGGAAAAATACTTGGCTCATTATACACTGGGAATGGCTTCTCTGATGGACAGTAAAGAAGATTACAGTCCATTGCTGCCCTGGGTGTATTGTTTTTTTCTCCCTCATTAGCTAGGATCTAAGAAAGCCAAACATGGCCAGCAAGAGCCAGACATGGGTGCTCACAGACTTTTAAAAGTATATTTGGCTGAAAAGTAAGTAAAAATTCCCCTCCTAATGAATTTCTGCTCTGAAAATGCTCTTCTGTATCAGGAAACAGTCCACAAGGAACGAGCATCTTGTTTCTCTGATTTGCATTGTGGAAAGAAAGGGGAAAATAGCACAGATGCATTCAGTATTGTACAAAGAACATATACGGGCATTTCAATCCCTAATATCACACGAGTTTCTGATGCTAATGTAAAATATGTTCTTTCTGCATTTATAATCATGATGAGCAGATGGCGAAGACGGTTTAAAGTAGTACTGTATGGCTATTAAAATAATGTATGCTGTTAGTGAGTCTCCCGAAAACTGGAGTTTAATTGCTTATAAACACATACATTAGAAGGCACCATGATTCTAAGAGCCTGCTTGCTTTGCAAGGACAATAGTTATACAGAGTTTCCTATCACAGGCTTTGGCCAAAAGATGTCTCATGGTAGCAGATGCTTCAGTGTGCTCATTCTCTAAAGGAGATTTAATTGACAAAAAAGACATGTTAGGATTGGCTAAAAAGGACATTGGTCTCTTAAAGCAATCCCTCTTTTAAAAAAAAATTAAGCTAAAATGGAAAATTTGAGGGCGGTGTGAGCTGAGGGAGGAGACCGAAGGGAATAAAGTAGGAAGCTTTCCAATTTTCCTTTTCTCGTTCACTATCCTGCCCAAGCAAACCGTCAACAGTGGCACTTCGTGATTTTCCTTTTTTTTTTTTTCAGATTCAATCAATTGTACAGTTGCTGTGTTTTCTGAAAGTAAAACCTTCCACAGAAGAATGCCTCCTGGTCTCCATCCAAAGGGCTTCATTGCTCAGTGAAGGGAAAGGAGATAGACCCTTCCACCTCTGATGCCTCTAGACCACCCACTGGGCCTGCTCAGAAAGGGGATGCTCTCCAAAGGAGGTCCTGAGATAATCAAAGCAGATGACTAAGTTGGGGAGGATGGGTCCCCTTGAGCACAGGGGGAAGGGAGACTCTTGCTGTTTGCAAACTGGAGGAGAGAGAAAGAGAGCAGCAGAGGAGGCAGGCTGAGCGCCAAGGACCCTAAAAAAGGCAGCAAGTTTTAGAAAACACTCATTTGACTAATTTGCCTAATATAATAAAGAAAGGATGGTCTTATTTTCAAAGCCGTGATTGATTAGGTGGGCTTTACATTTGCAGCACGGGGAGTGAATAATGGTTGTGAATAGACACAGAAAATATCTCCCCGAGAAGAGGGAAGAAATCCATAAGTCATATGAGGCAGAGCACAGAAATACCAACGGACCAACATTCAGAGAGAGTTTAAATAATAACAGACTGGATCTTGGAAGGGCTCCAAGGAAACAGGGATTGAAGGAGAGCTACATGCAGCATAATGGCTCCGAGACAATAGGCACTGAGCAAGGGTCTGCACACGCTCGTGAATGTGCTATTAGCTCTTTCATTATTATAATTACCTAAGTTTAAGGTCAACTCACCTGTGTACTGCTGATAAACTGAATGATTTCTTCTAAAACAGAAATAGCTCTTAAATTACCCAGAATGTTATAGGAATAGATAACCCACGTGGCTGAGCTACAAGACTAAGTCCCAGTCTGGAAGAACATTATCCCTGGTAAAGAATGGCCATAGACTCCAACCACATCTGCAGCTTTCTAACACAGATGCCTGGGTATATGTCCCACTGTGTCTTAGGACACAGTTTATCCCAGATAAGATGCTGCCAGCTTTAGAACCTTGGACTTCAGTTTTATAATCTCTGATCAGTGGTCAAAACACAGCCTCCATCCAAAAGAGCCTCAATAAAAGATCATTGAAGCACCTGTACTTTGACCATCTCTGGATAATGACAGTCCACAGAGTTTTATTTTAACTGTAAGACGAAAGATTTTATTTTGTCATAGGAAATAACTCAGAAAGTCTGTGATTTAGTCATTTATGAATTCTAGCTAGTGGAAAATAATTACTTGAAGTTTCTGATACAAAATCTAGAAGGGCTGGAGAAATGGCTCAGTGGTTAAGAGCTCTAGCTGCTCCCTCGGAGGACCCTGGTTCTGTTCCTTCCACATGGAGGCTTACAACAATACTCCAGGAGATCCGAAGCCCACTTCTGGCCTCTGCAAACACGAGGCACGAATGAGTTGCACGTGCATAATGCAGGCAAACACTCATTAACATGAACTAAAAATAAAATTTTACTATAAAATATATTGACCTACAGGCAAGTTTTTAACTGAATCTCAGAAACACCGGGACTGTAATCCAGCCGACATGTTTTGAATATTTCACAGGTGAGCGGGATGTTCCACAAGCTCAAGTCAAGGTTGCTAAAGTAGGATCATCTTTTACACAATTTTCAGATCAGGTCAGATCTGACCCTTTCAATAGATCAGTTAAGGCGGTGGGTTAATTCATGATAGGCAAGCATAGCATTAAGGAGTGTCTTGATAAGTAAGTTGTTACGGATGTAAATTCAGGTGGTGAAAGGTAGACAGGGAGATAGGGTTGACAGACCAGGAGGCTAATTTAATACATATCTAGAAAGCAAAATCACCTTTACTTTGGAGTTGAATATGGCTAAATATGAATAAAATCTAAGCCGAAAACACCTTACATTTCTACGCTGAATGACTGTTTGGACAGCAAAGGTATGTAGTGACTGAATATGTTGCATCTAGCTTTTTTTTTTAATTTATTCATTTATTTTATGTGACTACACTGCAGCTGTCTTCAGACACACCAGAAGAGGGCATCTGATCCCATTACAGATGGTTGTGAGCCACCATGTGGTTGCTGGGAATTGAACTCAGGACCTCTGGAAGACCAGTCAGTGCTCTTAACCCCTGAGCCATCTCTCCAGCCTGCGTCTAGTTTTTCAACGCCAACTAGTACGTTCCAATTCAATTCTGAGATGACCTCTCAGAGTTTGTGCAGACTTCATGAGTAAAGAGGCTCCAGCCCCTGAGGTGCTCAGGCCCCTGAGGTGGTCGCCTGCTCATGCCAACGTGATAGTTAGTTTAGACGATCACCTTGACAACAGTGTAGAATCACAGGAAATGCGTGTGTCTTCATTGTCTGTTCTTGACCGAGGATGTAATGACTATTTGTTTCAAGTTCTTGCTTCTACTTCCTGCTGTGATGGACAGTAAGCTGGACTGGTGACAGAACATAAACCCTTTCTCCCCTGAGTGGCTTTCTGTCAGGGTGTTTTATCTCAGCAACCGATATGAAGCTAGGACACTGGCCCTAAGCAGATTCCCTATGCAAAGGCCATACTTCGGGGGAGGCTATAAGTTGTGGAGATTCCCACAGGGTTAATTCCTTCAGGGTTAATGATTTGTTTAAATAATTCAGGGAACTAAGAAAAGCATATTTGAGAGGACATGGGTGGACAACTGAAGAGGCACACAGAGCAATGCTGGAAGGTTGTGAGCACAGAAGACCGCATTCCTATTGAGTTAGTTAGCATGTCACTAGCCCCGAGGTCCATCACTATCTCGTCCTCCAGGATGCTCCCACCTTCCTTGTATCATTTCCCCAGGATTCAGATTTAATCAGATACACACAGTTAATAAAAACACCAATTCCATGGCTGAACCCAATTCTCCTTCCTGGAGTTTAGGGCACAGTTTTAACCCTAATTACACTCATAGTCTTTCTGACACGGCCAGCTCTTCCCTTGAAACTGTGTTAGGACTCACCAGCAGCCATCTCAGTAGCATGAACTCAGATGTGATTGGAAGAGAGGAGTAACCAGAGATACTCCTACCATTAAGGAAGGCACATGCTTTTGAAGCTGTGTTCTACAAATAAGAGTAACAGTCAAATATGGCTTTTAAAAACCATACTGGGTACATTAACAAAATATAGATTAAGGAAAAAATAAAACATGTCATCCTAGGAAAGCAGACATTGCATTTAAAAAAGACTAAGGATAGCCAAGTAGAGGGAAGGGGGGATAGAGAGACAGTCGTAGGAAAGGGAGGGGAAGAGAAAGAGAGAGAGAGAGAGAGAGAGAGAGAGAGAGAGAGAGAGAGAGAGAGAGATAACATGCCAGTTCACGTGCCACAGGAAACTAAGGAAAAGGCATGAGCCACTACCACACTACCACCCAGTGAGGGCCTCCTTTCCTGGCTTTATGACAGTCTCCCAAGCTTCTTCTGTCCCATTGCTCCTGGCTACCTCCTGCCCACTCCACCTGTGCACACCACATGTGCCTGTCCTTAGCACTGCACTGTATGGCTGACCTCCGTTTTATCAAATCAGATGGGTTTAAGCATTATTTATAGTTTTCACTCTCAGCCTCGCCTTACAAATCCATATTTATTTTCTGGATATGGGTGTTTTGTCTGCATGTATGTCTGTGTATCACATGAGTGCCTGGCGCCTGTAGAGGCCAGACAAGGATGTTGGATGCCCTAGAACTCGACTTACAGCTGTGAGCCACTATGTAGGTGCTGGGAACCAAGGTAGTGCTCTTAACCACTGAGCCTTCTCTCAGCTCCTACAATTTTAAATTTGAATCTTCACCCAACATCTGATGTCTAAAAAGTGTATCTAACAAGAATGGTGCACTCTCCTTGCCTCAGTCAAAGGCATCACCACACGCCCAGTGGCTTATCCTTAAGTCCGGTCTCCTATTCACCCTCTTGTTCTGGCTGTCAGTAAGTGCTGTTGACCCAATTTTCTATACAAGCTTTCAGTCTTTTGCTTGAATCTTCCCTTTCCCTCCCCACCCCATCTTCAGATGTAGGCCACACAGCCCCCACTTGGACTGCAGGAAACTGTCCGCACAGATCTTACTGTGATGGTTCGTCCCTCTATCATTCACTTAAAAAAAAATCTATTTTTAACACAATTTTAGGTTCACAGAGACACTGAATGGACAGCACAGAAAGGATCCCGATAGAGCCCACCTCGTACCTTCTTCTGTTTCCTCCTACCGCTAACATCTTACATTCCTGTAATGTACCTGTTACTGTTCATATTGAGCCAATAGCAATGCATTACAATGACCTAAACTCCAGAGTTTCCACTAAGGCCCATTAGTGCTGTGTTCTCCGTGTCATCTGACAAATACATAATGACAGGTGTGCACGACGACACACAGTAGTTCCAGCACCTTAGAGCACTTCTACAGTCTTCTGCCTGTTCACCTCATCCTCTTTCAACTGTCTGCACAGCTCTGCCTTTTACAGAACGAAGTAGCTGGAATCAGAGTCATGGGTTTAGATTGGCTTCTCTCATTCAGCAATATGAACATCCGATTTCTCTGTCTTTAACTGGCTTGATAGCTCACTTCCATGTTGCCCTCTCGCTCCCAGTGAAGTTGTCCCCGACCTCAAGCCGAAGTTACTGTTGTCACTCCATTCTACATGTTTTAAATTCTTTCTTTGCTGTGTTTGAAAACCATTTTCACTTTGTTTCTTTCTCCAATAAGAGTCTTATCTACTGACATACACAGAAACCTAGAGCTGTGCTGGATTAAATAAATGCCTTTATTATTAAATAGTTTCCATTTTTTTGGAAGTCAGTGTATCAAAGTATGTTCAATATTTAAGTTGATGTGAACATTTTGAGATGGTTTTATAGTATTTCACGAAATGCATCTCTTGATTTATAGTCTTAATCAAACCCCGCACCACCACCCCTACACACACACACACACACACACACACACACACACACACACACACCTTCCAAGACCTTCTGAGTCTTTTCTGAGGCCTCTTCTATTCTCTGCTAACACAGCAAAGTTGCAGGTTTAAGTGGAAGAACCAAAGTATCAGTACAGGGAAAAAGGCTAACCATGCTACGCTGACAGTAAAGTAGAGAAATAGAAAGGACTCTGAAGAAGTCAAATGATCCAGGAGAAAGAGCTAGTTGAGTTTTTAAAAATAATAATAAAGTTATTTTTTTAAGTAGTCTTCCAGATGTTTGAATAAATGAAAGAGAATGCATTTTGAAGAAGTGATTAGCCTCCTGAGATGCTGTTCAAAGGCAATTTTCACTGGAGGTCAAGAAAGATTTATTTCAAAATTTATTCCCATGCATTTAAGATTTATTTATTCACCTATTTTATGTATATGAGTGTTCTATCTTTATTTATGCACACAAGAAGAGGGCATCAGATCACAGATGGTTGTGAGCCACCATGTGCTTGTTGGGAATTGAACTCAGGACTTCTGGAAGAGCAGTCAAATGCTCTTAACTTAAGAGAGCCATCTCTCCAGTCCTCCCATGCATTTTAAACAAACTTTAAATGCAACCCATAATGGAGATAATTAAAGTGCTAAAGAAAATGCATTGAAATGTAAATGAAATATTCAATAAAAATGATTTTTAAAGAAAAAAGAAAAAATTAAAAGGCATCTCCCATTTTAAAAAAGAGAGAGAGAGAGAGAATGCATGCCTTTGAATTGTGTATGCTTAGGAGCAAACTGTTCAATGTGGACCATTCATATCCCTTCCCTGCTCAAGATCCTACGACTCTGTAGGAGGCTGCCACTCAAGGCATTTGGCCGTTATGAAAATGTGGTGCCACATCAAAGAATAAAATGTCTGTTGCACATTAAGCTTAGATCATGCACTTTAAAGTTGGGCAACCTTCAAGGTGGAGAAAGGCTTTCTGCTCTGAAGAACTATGGCACTTAGCAGCTGGCCTGATAGATGTTAGAAGGTGGAGAGGAAGATGACACAGAAGAAAGCCAGTTGAGGGCTGTTTGGAAAGATGAATCCTCAATGGGATGAACAGGCTTGCTCATGGGTAAGAATTTATTATTAGCCAAGGACAGCGCTTGATCCTGGGACTTCGGACTTCACATCTGCTATGACTCGGATCTGAAATCCCCCAGTATAACACAGATTGGGAGTGGGCTGGCGCTTCTTGGTGGTAACTAGTATGTACAGGTTAACCTCATCAATCTAGACTGATGAATTCAAAGAGTAGTGGGATACTAGGTGGTGGTGGAGTGATGCATAGAGCAAGCAGGGTGGCTAGGGCATGTCGTCTCCCCTTCCCTGTCTCTCCTCCCCTCCTCCTCTCCTTCTCCATCTCAGTTTCCCAGCCACCTTGATGTGGACTGCTTTTCTCCAATAACACATGCTCCACCATGAGGTTATGCCTCCATAAGGTCTTAAAAACAGTAGAGCCATCTGAGTACACACAGAAACACCAACAGCCCAAGTAAATCTGTCCACCTTTTAAGTTATTTTTCTAGGCTGTGGTGTCAACATGTCAACCCTTTTGGAAAATGTTTGGGGAGCTGTCTCCAGCTCAAAGTCTCTTATAATTAATATTGCTTTCTAGATACAAAACAAGATCAATTGATTAGTCTGGAGATGGGTATCAGAATGGAGACTAAGCTTGCTTTTGTTGCAATCCCTAAGCTCTCAGTGATATTTTGGTATTCTCCCATGTCAATCTTAACGGTAAAATATTCAGTTTATAGTATTTCCTCATTTTATAGCTGACTTCTTATTCCTGCCTTTTCTGGGTTAAACAAACCAGTTGTTGAAACCTCTAATGACTAAGTATTGCTCATCTTAAAAAAAAAAAATCAATGAACAGATTTCCCCACACCTTTACTAGTAAAAGTAATTAGCCACAAATCCTGTTATAAGACTCCATTCCTTAAGAATCTGCCCACTGGAGAAAAATTAGTTTTCATCCTCAATATCTTTCTCATCACTTTTGCCTCAGTAAATTTTGTCAATAAAAGCTTGTCAGCGATTCTTTCCAGAATTGGCTTCCCCATGTCAGAGAGAATAGGCTTGTCCAGCTCCTCTTTAGTAACTGTCTCTGTCATTTTCCTTAAAAAATAGAATTTTCTTGTGTGGCTGGTACACAAGAATGTCTTTTTTTTTTTATGGTTGGCATTATGTGTGGGATTTTTATTATTCCTTTTTACCTGAGATTTCGTGTCTTTTGACCAACAACTATCCAGTCCCGGAGCTACCTTTGGAAAGCACTACTCTATAGTATTTCATTAAGGTTTAAATGGTATGTATAACTTTCTGTGAAAATTCGTGAATAGTACGTTATTTTCACCCAGATCTTGCCTGTCACTTGCGCCGCCATCTTTGGTGAACATCGAGAGAGTCATTTCCGCACTCTGTATATGAAACTCTTTTCTTTAAGTAAAGCTTCCAGGCAGTGTGGCTTTGCCCACTTCTTTCCTTTCAGAGTTTGTTAACTGCTCTTGACTCACTGAAAGCTTTTTCTGCTGCCTTTGCTAGCCTGGCACTCAGATGTGGAGTAGAGGCTCTTCCGAAGCCTTCTCTTCCACTTCAATCAGAACAATGGTGTGCTTACTGGGGGTCTTCAGCTCCCTTGGCTGGGTGACAGCTAATTTCTTGCTTTTATCTGGCATAGCACTATAGGAACCCTGTGGTTTTTTTTTTTTTTTCAGCTCGCTGGCTCTTGACCATTTTCAGGGGTCCTCATATGAGCACCTCACTTCAGATGCCAACAAAAAAACGATGCCCAATCCCCCAGCTCAGCAGAACACACACTGCCACGTATCAATCAGCCGGAATGTACATGATCAGGGCATGCCACTCATCAAAGCCACTTCATCTATTTCAGATAAACTCACAAGAGCCTAAATGGCCACGGAGATGTGCCCCATCAGCTACTGAAAAGCTCCTCTTAAGAGACTTTAAAAAAATAATTTTAAAGTGGATTTGTTTCTTATATTCTATTTCCTGCTGATGCTTTATCTCAAATACACAGTGTCTGATCAATTAATATAGTGTCTTCTACAGTGGCACAATTGAAAGATCAGAAGAGAGGAGAGCCTGTTTCCCTGTTTTAGTTTGTTCTGGTCATTTTAAGTTATACAAATGACACATGGTCCCTTCCTGATAAAGAGGAGTGGGCATGTCATCTTTTAAATTTCCATATAGATTCTAAATATTAAAATGAAAAAAGTAATGTCAAATATTACAAAATTATAACACGCCTTTTGTCTTCACTCCCTCCATAAACATCACTAAAATAGACGGCTTAAAAAGTAGAGCCAAAGGAGGCATTAATATGCTAAGTTAGAAAAGTCAAAATCAGAACAGTGACAAGTTTCTACAGACTGGAGTGCTTGTAATAGACTCAGCAGAGGCCGGGGTAGAGGGGGGGGGGGGGGGGGATGGTTTGGCTAAGAGCCATGAAGAATCCTTATCCAGTAGTGCTCCAACCCCCGTCCCCATGCCCACTCCCCACCACCAGTCCTAAGGGAGAGTCAAGGTTCAAGTTGGGAAAACTGAACAAAGGAAGCTTAGATCAGGAGTGAGGCTTATGTTCCAGCAGCGAGACACAGTAACGGGCTACAGAACTGTGGGGACACTTCTCCTTGGCCTCTTCCTGTGACTGGAATGCCAGCAGCGGGTCTCTCCAGCAGGAGGCAGAGGATTTTCAAACAAAAGCTAAAAAGCCTCAGAAAAAAGGTCTCGGGATCTGACATTGCAGAATTTCCCAAAAGGAAAAGTTCTGAAAGTTAGAGCGTCTCTTGGCGACACCACCACACAGCGAGCCCTCTTGCCGAGCCCCAGATTTTTCCTCGCAGTCGTTAGTGCTTCCGTCACTAATTAAAACCAAAGCGCAGGCGACAGCTGAGGAAAATTCTCCAGCATGTTGTTAGAGACTGGAAAAGAAGCAAGCCAAGGTGACACCGCGAGTAGCCAGGCAGGAGGGACCCTTAAGAAGAAAAATGAGGCCACTTCTGAGGAAGACAATACATTCGTAAAACAAACGCCAGGCACAGTGAGGGAGACTCCTCAAAAGACAAGACAACTTCAGAAAGTAACAGCGCAGCGCGCCTGCAATTAATAAAATTTGTAAATGACGTTCTGTATATAATCAGATTCTTCTGGTAACTTGAATTAAAAAGTATCAGTGTGGAGACTAGCTGAGGAATTATTTTAAAAATAAAATTAGAAGATCAAACTCTTAGCTCTTACATGTGGTTAATACATTTCTCAGAAATAGAAGACAGAGAAGATGAAGAAGGAAAAAAAAAACTATCAAAGACATGATGAAATTCTTCTAGAATTTAAAACCGTGAGTCCCCGATTTCTTGTTTCTCTTCTTGCAGCTTTAGGGGAACATCACAATCGACAGACACAAAGTTCAACTCTAAGTTTCCCATCTGGACTGTTTCCTGCCCCAGTCAACAGCAGAAGAAACCAGAAACTAGCCCCACCCCCTCCATGGCTCCCAGCATCCCTTGCCAGCATCACTGCGGTGGCCATTTATCTCCCCTTCTGGGTGTGCTGAACCAGCTTCACAGAAACTACCTCTAAAAGACAGAGTTGAACACATTTCACATCTCACACTTAAAACCTCTGAGTGGCTTTCAGGGCATCTGAAGGAGACTCTTTAACACGCCTTAAAGGTCTGAGAGATCTGATCAATCCGGTGTCTCCAGCTTCATCCTGTATTGTGGTCCTCTAAGGTGCATTATCTTCCTCTCAGTTGCCCTGGCTGCTCATCACCTAGGAAACCACTGGTTTCCAATACAGAATTCTAGAATGCTTAGTCTCACACAGACATGGGCACAAACCCAATATGCTTCAGCATACGCGCCTGGCTAAAAGCCCAATATCCTTATCTGTAGATTGCTGACAATTATGCTTACCAGTGAGTTTTTATCAGGACTGACCGGAAAATGACAGTAAAGAACTCATCATGGTGCCTCAAACAAAATAAGAAGCCAGAAATTTTAGCTATCCAGTGCTGTGCAAAGCACCGTCCAAAACCCCTCTTTCCAATAGTAATTGATTATGCACTGTCATTTATCAATCTGAAGCTTCACATGCTCTAGTTGCATCTTTAGGATAGTAACTTCAGGATGGTAACTTTTTAGCTTGATTACCTTTAGCACAAACCAAAGAGTAGATGCCAGAGATGTAGAGCTGCTTTAACCCAGTTTGCAAGAGCTGACTGTTAACTGTTTAGGATTTCAGCAAGTCAATTGTTAAACATCCCTTCGGTTTAAAGAAAAAAGGGGAGACGTCTCATAACCTTCCAAGTGTGTGCTGTGTAAGCCTGAGGACCAGAGTTCAGATCAGTAACGCAGGTAAAAGGCCAGGCATGGATGTATGGATCTGTGATCTCAGCACTGGCAAGGCAAAGACAGGTGGATCCCTCAAGCTCTCTGACCAACCAGCCTAGCCAAACCATCGAGTGCTGAGATCCATGAGACACCCTGACTTAAAAACTGAAGAGAAGAGCAATTGAGGAAGACACCTGACAACCACCTCTGGCCTTAGCACGTGTCTACACATATGCAGGCACACAACACAAGTACCTATGCGTACACACACAGAGGGGAGAAAACTGAACGCTGTAAACTTACTATTAATGAAATTAAAGGGAATTATTTGCTGTGGCTTAAGTGTGAACTCTCTTGCATGACTTCTTGTATGTAAATACTTGGTGGTAATGTTTTGGAAGGTCATGGAAACTTTGAAGAGGTGGGGCTGGTCGGAGGACGTGGGTTGTTGAAGATCTTGAGAGTTGATAGCCACTCCCATTTCTCCTTTGCTTCCTGCTTCTGTCAGATGCAATGTGAACTGCTTCATCACACTTTCAAGGCGATGCCTTCACCGTCGGGATGGCCAGCATTGCCCTTAAGTTACAAACCAAAATCAACACTTCTCTTGAGTTGCTTCTTGTCAGGCATTTGGTCACAGTCACAAAAAAAAAAAAAAAAAATGTAATTAAGTCATAAAGATAGTAACTATTCAAAATGCTTCAGTTTCCAACTCCTTTCTCTTACCCCTGCTCTTACAGAGCATAATTGTCATAATTGTTCATGGCTATTATGCCTGATTTTTCTCTGCGTTATCTCTCTATGATCTCTTCCCAGCTTTACATCCAGGGATGTCATATTGTGTTTAAAACTGGCCCTACTGAGAGTGTTTATTCTATGAAACAGCAATTGCTTATCAATGGAGAAATAGGTTGCTAATCTCTAGAGAAGTGGGCTGTGAGCGCCAGCACGCTGGTTAGTAAAGCCCATTGTGTGGACATCAGACACAAATAAAGACTTCGAGAGACCTGACAGAGATCTCTTGGCAGAATCGATAACTCTTGTGAAGTTCTTTATCTTTCCCTCTATTCTATTCGTGAGTTCTCTAGATGTTTCCCTAAAGCAGGAACGTGACTTTCAATGTATAGACAATTCTTGTTAAGCTTGGCACTCAGTCACATCAGTCTATAGAAACAAATGAGGACATTTTGTGAGGAAGACAGGCTTCTGGGGCTAAGAGTGTGACAGTCAACAGTCTGATGACAAAGCGTGACACAAAAATAATAAAAGTCTAGATAAGGACCAAGAGATTCCAGCAGTTTGAGGGTGCTAATTGAGATGACCCCTGAGAAGTGATGTAACACACCATGGAAGAAGGATACTAACAACCCCAGAAGGGACCCAGAACTACCAAAGAAAAACTTTCCCGTCTTCTATATACTACTTAAGAAAGCAGACAAGGATGTGGCAGATATTGAAGATATCAAACATGCTTCTCGATAAGCATCACCTAGAAAACTGGCTATCCACATGCGAAACTACAGAGCTGGACACACAGCATATTAAGGAACTCTCAGAAGGCATCAAAAGCTGTAAAACTTAAGAAAAACAGAGTGAGGGTTCATGATACTAGATTTGCCCTTTGTTCTTAATGGTGGGAACAGCACAGGCAACAACAACAAAGTAGGAAACTGGACTTCATCAAATTGAAAGCTTTCGTGCATGTAAGGACATCATCAAAGAAATGTAAAACACAACCAACCCATTGAATAGAGAGGAGTATTTGCAAGACATATATCTGAGAAGAGCATAAATATTGGAGTTTGGAGCAATGGTTTAGAATCTCAGAGTACTTACTGCTCTTGAGGAAGACTTGAATTTGGGCCCTGACACCCACATCAGGTTGGTCTACAACTGCCTGTAATTCCAATTACAGGGGATCCAGTGCCCTCTGGCCTCTTTAGGGACCTGCATTCATGTGGCACTTAAATACTCAGGCACAAATACATACAAACAACAACAACAACAAAAAAAAACAACAAAGTTTCAGTGAGTGTATATATTTGCAATTTATATATCTAATTAAAGACTATAAAAAGAAACCCTATTCATGAACAAAAGCAAAATGATCCAACTTTAAAACCATCAAATAGGCTTAGTCAATATGCTTAGAAGATGTTTACTCATCATTCTGAAAATATAGTCAAAATCACAATGCAATGCCATTGTGCACACAGTAGGACAACTATAACAAAACAAGTGTCCAGTAGGAGCTGTAACAAACCAAAATGGAAAGAGCAAACACTGCTGAGAGCGTAGAGAAACTGGAGTCCATGAGCATTGCTGCTGGAGACGTAAACTGCCAGGCTGCTGGGTGACAGTATGGCAGTTCTTCAAAACCACTAAGCACAGAATTATTGCATGAAAAAGCAACTCCATCTGTTCCTGGGAGTGAGAGCAGAATTTGAGTAGATACAGGCGATCCATGTTGCCACCATCTTTTTCCACAAACGGTGGAAACATCTCAAGGGTCCATTGATGAATAAACAAGAAGACCATGCTGACAGCTGTTGCAAGCACCATGCTAAGTGAAATAAGCCACCAAAGGATAGGTATGTGGTTATACTTGAAGGAGATGCGCGCACACACAATAGTCAAATTTTGAGCAGAAGGTAGCGAGGTGGTTACCAAGGGCTGGGGAGAGGGTATGGGTGACTGATTGCTGAATAGGTCCTGTCTGTGCTGCTGGAACCTTCTGCCAATATTGTTTGTTTTTTTAAAGATTTATTTATTTTATGTATGTGAGTATGCTATTGCTCTCTTCAGACACACCAGAAGAGGGCATCAGATCCCATTACAGATGGTTGTGAGCCACCACGTGGTTGCTGGGAATTGAACTTGGGACCTCTGGAAGAGCAGTTAGTGCTCTTAACCGATGAGCCTTGTCTCCAGCCCCTGTCAATATTGTTTTTTAAAAACTGAAAATAATTTCTTTTATATAAACTATTCGGACCACGATTTTCCTAATCTCCTCCCTGATTCTCCTGTTTCCCTAGACTTCTAACTCCTTGTCTTCTTTCTCTCTCCTTTTAGAGAAAAATAAAAGAAACCAAAATAAAACAAACAAAAAAGAAAAAGGAGAAACCCACACACAACCATAAAAACACAAAATCTTAAACCATTAATACACAAGTACAACATCAATAAGGTTAAAAAAAAATGCCCAAACAAAACAATATGAGACAAAAAAAAAATCATTAAATTTGCTTTGTGTTGGCCATCTAATGCTGGACACGGGGCCTGACCTTCCATGTGACTTGTATATGCTGTGAGACACCACTGGAGAAAACTAAATCTTCCTTTGTGAGTGATTGTCAATTAGAGATAGCTTCCTAGTTAAGGACAAGAGCTCGCATCCAACTCCCAGTGCTGCTAGCCCATCTAACTTAGACCTGTGTGTACTTTCAGTCTTTGCATGTTCATGTATGTACCAGTCCTTTTGTGTCTGGAAGACAGTTTCCTTGGTGGCATCCATGACTTCTGACTTTAAAATCTATCTGCCAAGTTCACGTGTCTCCACTAGTCAAAGATAGTTTACATAGCTAGGTTGGGTATTAGGTTACACTTCTGATTGAGCATTACCATACTTATAAAGCCCTTGATTAACATTCAAAAAAATTTGTATAAAAGCCAAATGGAAAAGGGGGGGCACGGGATAAGGGTTTTCTGGGGAGGGGAAATGGGGAAAGGGATTGGCATCTGAAATGTAAATAAAATATCCAATAAAAAATAAATAAATAAAATCTATCTGCCTCCTCTTCTGAATAGTTCCCTGAGTCCCAAGGGGAGTGATTGATGGAGACATCCCATTTAGGATGAGTGTTCCATAGTCTCTTACTCTGCACACTGTCCATTTGTGGGTCTCTGTATTTGTTTCCATCTACGGCAGGGGAATCTTCTCTGATGATGGACAAGTGAGACACTGCTCCGTGGATACAGCAGAATGTTGTTAGGAATCCAAAAGCAAATGTCCTTAATGCAGCATTACAAATACCCGAACCAGCAACTTCCAGATTACAAATGGTTGACTATCATTTAAAATGTTTTATAAGCGTACATTTTTATACATGGCTAGTTTTATATAAAACGTGCAATTCAAAGTGAAGTGAGTAAGCCATCTTCACTTTCTGTGGATCATTCCTTCTGCAGGAGTTGTGGGTGAGATACGAAACATCTTTGTTGAAACATATCTGCAGCCATCAACAATGCAGCTTCTGTGGCCTTACTATATAATCAATAGATACTCATTGTAAGGGCTTGTGGGGAAAGAGAAAGGGGGAAGACTAGACTGGAGAGGTGGGTGGACCACAGGTAATTAGGGTTGGCTCCAACACTATTCACCTTTGAGTTGAGACAAGAGATTATTTCAGAGTATTAACCAGTCAATACACTCCCCCGGCCTCACTCAGCCCCTCCCATATTTTCCTTTTCCTTTGACACTGGCTCCATCTGAGCTTTACCCTTGGCTCAGGGCTTTGAAAGAGAAGGAAGCTACCATCCTCAGAGATGCTTCTGAGGTTCATATCCTACGTGCTTCAAGGAATCTCAGAAGATCAAGGTTAGTCAATAGTAGAGTTTGCAGAGTGAGACCACATTCCCCAACTCTCGGGCAATGTGAAGACTGGAAATGACTGGCACAGGTGTGTTGGGATGTGATGGTCCTGGGAATGAAGTGTTGGGAATATAGGTATGGCAGGAAGGCTCTGTTGGGGGGTGAGGAGGGATGTTCTATTCAGCCCCAAGCCTGCCTAAGTGGGAGAATGTAAGGCAGACTGGCTCTTAGATTTGTAGAAGATTTGTCAAGGAAGGAGAGAAAACAAACCTAGACTGATAGGAAACGACAGAAATTGTTCCTGCTGCTAGAGGAGCACGGTGACATTAATTACAATTAGTTATAGTTAATAGAAAAAGTTATATCAAGTGCTCAACACTCGTTGTTCCTCCACACACAGGTGAATCTGTGTGCTCATCTCTGAACAGTCTGAGGAAGGAAGCCTTGTAAAGTGAGAAGGGCGGTTAGGGCAGGTAGAAACTTTAAAACACGGTGAGCAGGAAGAGAGAACGGAGATGAAGACTGCAAAGGTTGGAGAGAACAGAGAAAGAGTGGTGGCCTGATGAACAAGGACCAGCAACACGGGAGGCTTGCCAGCTAGCTGTGCTGGTCCTGAATGTGACATCACTTTCATGGGCTTAGTGTGTGATTGCTTCTGTGACTCACTCACCCTGGCTAGAGATCAATCCTGTCTTCTCAGCTTGGAAATCTAAGCCCACTGATTTCCATTTGAGTTCCTTGATTCTGGTGATGGAAGGCACCCGTGGGGCTCTTCAGGTCGTACCCTACTGGTCTTTAGCCTGAAGCGCCTTTTCCAGCTGTCCCATGATGGTTGCTCGCTCTCCCTGTGTCTGTCATTTCATCAGCGTCTCACCTCTTTCATATTCGTCTGTGCTGTGACCTCTCCTTTCCCTTTCAACCTGTTTTCAAGATTAGGATCAATAATGCTGCTGGGCCTTTCTTCAAGTGATGGATAGCCTGGGAAACTCTTATCTGGGCTGGCTTGCTGTCTGTCTGATATTCCATACCAGCGTTCAGCCTGAGATTAGAAAAAAAAAGTCCCCCCCCTCTCAATTTTTTTTTAAAAAGATGAATGATCTTCTCTTGTTTCAAATAATAAGAAAAATGTCTTGATCAGGCCACAAGCAAAGTGGGAATCTGGTTCAGTTTTGTTCTATGGCGCCATCCAAGAGCCCTTAATGGCTTGTCTTTTGTTTCCTTTAATAAGTTGATAGCCAAAGTAGACAAGAAGATGGGTCTTGAAGGAGAGCTGTAAATAGAAGTTGACATTGCTGAATATTCTGCCAATGAGCTTTTTTTTTATTATTTTTATTCCTGTCTTTTCTTCCAGATCCAAGAAATAAAGAGATTTCAAGAAATAGCTAAGCTTTGTGATACTATCCAAATAAGAAAAACTGCCCACATCTGTCACTGCCCAACCTGAACTTCTTAAACCTTCTGGGGGAAGTTGCTCCTATGTATTCTCATAAATTTGGGGCTCAAGTGTTTAGCCCCAAGGGAGAAAAGATGCTTCTGGAAAGTAGTTATAAACCATCTTCTGCAGGAAGCTTTGGTGTGGGTCTTTGTTTCTTGCTTCCTTCTACAATCGGGTTCCAACCTCAGCCAGTCTTCCAAAGCCTGTTCAATTTCACAGCACTTGTCTGTTGCTAAGTTCTACAGACCTGCCAGCTTTATAAGTAAGGACACAAGCTCTTGTATGTTTTAAAAGCTTGAGCCAGCATGACCAAATCCACTAACTGAATCCTAGCTTCTTATCTTTTTTTCCCATAGTCCCTGTCTCTCTACCAGGAAGTCCTGTCTTTCACTTCCTGCCCAGCTATTGGCTGTCAGCTTTTTATTCAAGCCAATCAGAATCGCCTTAGACAGATGAGGAAGGATGGAGAAACATCTTCACACTGTACAAAAAGATTCTCCCAACACTCATCAGAGGCAATACAACATATAGAGCAGCTAAAGGAAAAAAATTGAAAATTTAATCCTTTTCTAGTGACTGTTGAATAATTAAACAACTATAATGTTATTAATAACGTGAGTGAGCCGGGCAGTGGTGGCGCACGCCTTTAGTCCCAGCACTTGGGAGGCAGAGGCAGGCGGATTTCTGAGTTCAAGGCCAGCCTGGTCTACAGAGTGAGTTCCAGGATAGCCAGGGCTACACAGAGAAACCCTGTCTCGAAAAACCAAAAAAAAAAAAAAAAAAAAAACCGTGAGTGAACCTCAAAAGGTACATATTTTTTCAAGACACATTTTGATCTCTGCTACCTTCAACCACCTCCCTCTAGCATCCTCTCTCTTCTCTAGACCTGAAACGCAGATCTCCAATGTTCCCAAAGCTCTCAGCAAGGACCACATTCAAGGCCAGCCAGCAGGGAATCTGATAAAAAAGATATGTTTGGGAATACCTGCACTGGAGAACAGCTAAATGCTTCCTAAGAAAGCTGAGCAAGGCAAAACTAAGAAACGAGTAAGTTTCCGGCCCCAACTGGAAGGATCAAGGAGAATCAAGAGGATTAAGGAGGAAAAGTTGTACAACCAGGAAGAGACTCACTAGAGGCTTCGTGTGTTTCTACAGTTTATTGTAGTTAAAGCTTTGTCACTCCAAGGGAAACATGTCACCACGGTCTGTGATGGGTGAACTATTTATCCATAAGTATTGATGCTGGTTTTGAATATCATTTGGCAGACTGTTGCCCACCTTGCTAACAGGTTTATGGTTTACGGTGGGAGATGTTTATGGTGGGAGAAATTATTTCATATATAAAAAGCACTCTAAAATGCTTTATAGAAAGAAGAAATCATACAGAGAAGAAAGAAAGTTCACAGCATCTTTCTGGCAGTCCCCGTTACAGTCTCTGCCAAGAGTTCTGGTTGCAAAACATTGCTTTTATAACAACAATCAACTTCATAAATGGCAAAACCATGAACTTGTTTGTTCCTGGGAGATTTATTATTCATGCAGATTTGTAGTCAAATACAGAGGCTCCAAAAATACTTGAGGAGAAAAGACCCCAAGGAGAGACAATCAATAGAAGTGATTTTGTAAAAATAAATTTAAAGAATTCTTATTCTTAGATCCAAAGGCTGGGTCTGGTGAATATATTGAAAAATTTGCATTTTTCCCACGCTTGAAGGAAAGGCAAAGGCCTATCAGGACCTTGTGATTAAAGAGAATGGGAGAAGGGAGGGCTTCTTTAAGAGTTCTCTTTTAGCTGGGCGATGGTGGCGCACGCCTTTAGTCCCAGCACTTGGGAGGCAGAGGCAGGTGGATTTCCGAGTTCAAGGCCAGCCTGGTCTACCAAGTGAGTTCCAGGACAGCCAGGGCTACAAAGAGAAACCCTGTCTCGAAAAACCAAAAAAAAAAAAAAAAAAAACCAAAAAAAAAAAAAAAGAGTTCTCTTTTAGCCAGCTGTGTTATTTGCACCAACCGAAATTTCCAGAGTCCCAGTATAAAGCTGAGTGTAGCAGGCCAGTCCAGCCGAGTGACTCATACTCTGTCGGAGGGTCTTTGAATCCAACTGTCAGATAGATGCTGCTCAATGTGTCCCTCCAGCTGCTGTCACACTTACAGCAGAGAGAAGGGACCGACTGCAGGCTGCTGACGGTGTTGGGCTTCTGAATCAGCTCTCACAGGAGACTCAACTCTAGATTGTTGTCAAGGCTTTTCCTTCATTATGTGTGTCAGTTAGACCTTGGGTTCCTAAAACATCCGAAGCTCGTCAGTCACCAGTGCAGCATCAACCCATAGATCCTCACCTACCTTCTATGGAGATGTATAGGACCCTTTCCCAACAATAGGAATAAAATGTCGGGGCTGTCCTACTATAAACCCTTCCAGGAATGTGTCCACAAGAATTGTAGGTCAAGAGTTGAGCTCTGAGTGAGTTGGCAATCTCTCAAATTATGCAGTGTCTAGGAACAATGACTAGTCTACAGATGAGAGAACTTCATCCCAGGAGCACCCAGGACCGCTAAGTGCTTTGGACCTAACGAGTTCTGTCCACTCCTGGTCACCCCAGCACCTTCTGGACCTGAGTGAGAACAGGATCTTACACAACTGCTCACACTCTCACCTCCTAGATGTACTAAAAGAATCAGATAAAGCATCACCATCTAGTTTTACCATTAAGACTTTTGTGAGATGATCCGTAGAGGTGTCCAAAAAAATATCCTTACAGAGTCAGCCTGTGGAGTCTTTTAAGTAGACATTACATATGATTCTTTACTAAATGAATTCATTTATACCGTACCCCTTGAAAATGATTAGAGGTGACTTTAGAGCAAATAAAATTAGGAAAGTAGATAAAAACCTTTTAAAACAGAAGTTACAGGCTAGAGAGATGGCTCAGTGGTTAAGAGCATTGGCTGCTCTTCCAGAGGTCCTGAGTTCAATTCCCAGCAACCACATGGTGGCTCACAACCATCTGTAATGGGATCTGATGCCCTCTTCTGGTGTGTCTGAAGACAGCGACAGTGTACTCATACATAAAATAAATAAATCTTTGAAAAAAAAAAACAGAAGTTAGGATGAGGATATAAAATATAGTACATATAAATAAGTATATAACATAGTATATATAAATATGCTTTATATAGAAAAAGGTATTTATATTTTTATACTTTATACTATATCATATATATAAAGTATATAAAAAATCAAGTATATAAAATAGTTTCTGCTGTGTGCCACTGCCATTTCTCTCTGACCTCTCACATTAGTCAAAGATGGAAATGGTCTCTAAAAAAATCCCAAAAGTCCAACAGATTTGTTTAAAGAAGAGCAAGGGGAAAAAAAATAACCTTTTTCATGACTTTTTTCCTTAGAAAACTTAGAGAACCCTGCTAGAGAGCACCCCTAGTGACAGATTCTGGAATACATACTCCAACCCAGCCACCATGGTTCAAAGCAGTGTTTCACAAAGCCCTGCACTCAATAAAAGCTTGGTCTCTGGGGTGGCACTAGTGGGAAGGAGCCTTAGGTGCTGGGGTTACTGTGGGGTCCTTGATTACTAAAGGTGTGTCCTTGAAGGAAGTTGTGGTACTCTGGCTCCTGCCTCTTTTGCTCCCAGACCTGAGTTTAGAAAGACAATTCCTTATTCACAGAATAATTCTAGAGGCCAGTGTCATCCCCACTGACTTTTTTCTTTTAAATAAAACTACTTTAATTATTAAAAAGTATTTTTATACAAGAGAAATTTATACATGAAATTTTTTTGCTCCAGTTAAAGCCTGCTCAACTTTAAAGCTCTACATCGTGGTTCTCCCCTCTTGAAGCTTTTCTGCATCCAAAATAACCTCTTTGTTGGGAAGCCCCATGCACTCTGAGACATTTCTTGTGCTTCTTCAAACACACACACACACACACACACACACACACACACACACACACACACACGCCATGGCTTGCCTACCCATCAGCTTTTCCCTCAGTTATCACTGCTACCTAGGTCCATAATGGCCTACTGGGTCCCTGGAGCTCTGGTAACCTAACTCCCTCCTAGCCAGCCATGAACCTCACATGAATACTCAGTAGGGAAGCCAGACATGGCCAAAGAGAGTTTTCTAATCTCATTCCCTGAGACAGGCCTATGAGAGATCTTTCTGAATTCCTAAGGAGATGGATGCATTTTCTCTTTACCTGGAAGTCTAACTGGACCAGTGTGGCCCATGAGGGCCCTCATATCCATGGCCTGATGATGAGAAAAGCATACCTCAGGGATGAGGAGATGCACAGGTAGATTCAGTCATCAAACATCTGAACTAATCAGTCTTAACAGTCAGTAGCTTCTCATTTTGCTTAAAGCCAAGTAGAGTGGGATTCTCTGGACCCTGTTATATTCTCATAAACCTGAAGGATGAGGCACACTTTCATCCAAAACAATGATTAAGTACGGGAGACAGGATCTGGGAGCACATGCACCCCTTATGAAACATAAAAAAAGGTGAGACAAGGTCAGCTCTCCACCCCACAGCACCCGCGGCAGCACACTGACTAAGCAATGGAATGCAATGGGATTTTATTTGCAGGACCCTTGACGGTTTGGGATGTTGTGTAAAACTAATTGCTTAAGCTTCTTGGAGTATCTATTTGCTAAGTTGAGAGTCAATAAAATGACCCTGTTTATGAATCATTTGTGTTTAGACACCATCCTGATAACCAAGTGTTGGAGAACAGATGGCCGGTTCCAGGGACTATGAGTTTCCTAGCCCAAAAGTTTCAGTCTGCAAGTGCTGACTGGCAGGACTGACTGGATCCAGGTAATCTATATTTATCAATAAAGTACTAACATTGTAAAAATAAGGCAATTAGACTCCTGTGACAGAGCTAAATATTATGTCACTCTATGAAGCGAATGGCATTGTTAGTCATTTCTGCAGATATGATTTGCTTCACAAATGCCACGTTTCGAGGCATTGGGACTCAGCAGGCATTCTTTGTCAACAATCTGCCATTGCTAGCTAAATTAAGCAATCATCTGGCTACTATATTTAGAATGTGTGTGCAGGCATCAGAATGTATAGTGAGCTCTGAACGCCCTGTTTACCTTCAGGGGACACCACAGTGGAGGAGCAGAGAAGCCTCCCTACTTTGAAGAAAAAATAGACTTTTTATTAGAAGTCACTAGGAAGACGTTACCTCTGCCTCTAAGAAGACCAAGGTGATGGCAAGATGCTTATGAAAAAACGAAACAAACAAATACAAAAAACAAAACCAAAAGACCAATGCAAAGTATCTTCTAATTTTCTTAAAGAAGCCTGTTCATCTTAAATTCTCTCCCTACTTCTATCATAAGCAAAAGTTTGAAAAATATTTTTGCTCTAATTCTCAGACCCCTCCTTCTGTGGAGGGCATACTCTGCTTCCAGGTCAAAGGTTTTGTTTATTTTGTATTGTTTACTGTGCACTAACTTTGTCCTAGGGATAGCAGACCGTTTCCAAGTATTATCTGATTAAGTAAGATAAGAACGTTTGTATATGTATGCGTGTCTGTGTGTTGCTTCCTGGGCTTGGGTACAGCTGACAAGATACGCACATATATCCATTCTCTGAACACAGAAGTCAAGGCTTGGAGATTACAGAAACTCGCTGGACATCTCAGAGCAAGCAAAAAGCAAAGCTTGCTGTGAAGGCCTCCAAGGACACAGTACCACCCTGCTTAGTGTCTTGTCGGCTACACTTGTTTTTAACTTTAATCTATGTTCTGGATCTGTGCCCTGGGTCCCTGGATCTACTTCTGTCTATTACTACTTTTTTTTGAAAATGGGTTAAAAAACCAGCAAGTATTTCAGGAGATGTTCGGGGTCTTTTGAAACAAACAAACCCAAGTCCATAAAAGCTAACCATAAAAAAGATGATCAGAAAGGTAGATGCTACGAGCCCCACAGGCCTGTTCTGACTCACCCACACCACTCCTAAGGACTGCTTGCTTATTTTCATGTCTAGGCTACAGCTCTCTGTTGGGGACAAAAGACTTTGGGACTTCGATGCTTCTGAGACCTGCTTGCAGGGAGGAGAGTGCAGGCAGCCAGGGCTGGGTCTGGGGACCTGGATATCAAGTCTTTTTTAGGCTGTCATTAGTATGGTGCACCTGCTCTGTGGACAGCAGGAGAACAGGCCTCATGACTCTCCCTCAGAGAGATGAGACGCTGGGGCTCCACAGGGGCAGGGGAGGTGAGCTTGGTAGGCATGGACTAGCACTTTCAAAGCAGCTGCTTAAAGAAAGTCCTAGTAACGCCACAAAATACCTGCTCCAGAGCCAGAGTCTCTAAAGCTGATAGTGTGTTCAGAGGATAAATAGCACCAACTTGGACCTTCACCGATGCCGCACTTAATTCCTTTGTGGTGGGGAACTTGCTCGGCGTAATTTTAATCCCTTTCAGAACTTTGATAATAAATTGATGGCCCCAGCACATAGTATATTTTTTGTGATGTTTTTTAAAAAAAGATAGAGGGTTGCATATGTATCTTGATATGGCTGGGTGGAATGTTCTACAAGCATCTCTTCAGTCAGGTTGCCCAGTAGTGAGTTGGTGACCTGTGCTGCTGAAGGACTGTCTGTTTACTTTCAGAGAACATTGTTCTCTCATGACCAGCTGTCACCACACATCCTGTTTCCTTCTTGGGTGTCACTTTTTGCTATGTGTATTTCAGAGCCCTGATATTGAGAACACACGAATTTGGGATTTCTTATTTCTTGGTAAATCATTTCCTGAATCGTCAAGGATATCCCCCTTCATTTCTAGAAATAGGTTTTGTCCCAACATTTATATTTAAAAAAGAAACCCCAGTCCTCTAATGAATAATTTAAAAATATTCTCTATTCTTTGACAATCTCATACACATAAACAATATAACTTGATAATAACCAACCCCATTCCCTTCTGCCTTTATCTTCTCCCTACCACCTCCCCTCTCTTCTGCCTCCTCCTCTTCCTTTTGTATGGAGTCCAGTCAGTGCTGCCCAAGTGTACGTGGGTATAAGACCATCCACTGGCACATGGGCAATCTACCAATGGCTACATCCTTTAAAAAAAAAATGATTCTCCCTTTACCAGCAGCCATCAACTGCCATCAGCTCTAGCTAGGGGTGGGACCTTGTGAGTTCTCCCATGCTGGCCTAGCTTGACGTTTGCATCCTTCGCTACTGTAAGTTACCCCAGCTGCTGTCCTGTCCCAGGTTCAGGTTAAGTTCCTGCCCTGACTTCCTTTAATGACAGACTGTAACCTGAAAGCCAAATCAACTCTTTCCTCCCGCATGTAGCTCTTGCTCCTGGTGTTTATTACAGCAACTTGGTGTCCTTTGTTTTGGGCGGTGGGACTTGGGATGCCTCAGGATATCTTCCAGTTCCCTTTGTTTTCCTTTGTCCTGCAAATGTCATTTTTCTTTGTAGCTAAATAAAATCCAACTGTAAGTATGTAGCATATTTTCATTTTTCATTCACCAGTCAATAGACATCTAGGCTGATTTTATTTCCTCACTATTATGAACACAGCAACCATGAACTTGAGTATGTTAGTGTCTCTGTAGTGGGGGGGGGGGATCTGAGACCACTTGAGCCACATAGTGAGATCCTGTCTAAAAAGACAATCTATTTCATCACCGTTCTCTTCTAGCTCTGCCTGCAGAAGTTGCCTCTATCTATTTTTTTCTGCTGATTATAGGTTACATTTTTCTTCTTTATGGCAAGTCCAGTGGTTTTTCTTATCCCTTGGATTCCAGATATTATAAATGCAGTGGTGCTGAATGTTTGGATGTTTGCTTTTCTTTAAATAGTACTGAGCGTGCTTTGACTAACAAGTTACTTGCTTTCCCACCTGATTCTATCCAGACTCATCTCGGCTTTCCTAGTCCACATCCTGTACAGTTCCACTGAAAGGCTGCTCAATTTTATGACTAAAGCATCCCCTGTGAGTTTGACTAAATACCTTGGGTGACCACAGAGAGCTTCCTGGCTGAATGGCTAGTGCTTAGCAGTCCCCTGCTCTGTGGACTTGCAAGTCCCCGCCCTTGCTGTGCTCTGGCTTGTGAAATCTTTTATCCCACACATGCACAGCCTAGCCACTGGCAAAGATGCCCGTGCTATCCCATACAGACTGCTGCAGCTCCATTTCTGCACAGTATTCTCCCTTTCAGAAGGTGCACTTTTTAAGTTTTAGGCTTCCAGGCTCCTTCTCAGTAAACCTACTGTACTTAGGTTGAGTTCTTTCTTGCACTGTGGTCTGAAAACTGTGTGAACTTGTTGGTAGTGGAATCTACCATTTTATTTTTATATCCTAAGCATCAGAACTCTTCTGGCCAAGGTCTATGAATAGTTGCCCATAAAATTTGTCCAGTTTTTTGGTTGCTTGCAGCAGAAAAACAAATCTGGTTCCTGCTACTCATCTTTAAAGGGAACGAGATTAGGTAATGCCTTAAAATTTGATTCCAAACTGGGCTAGTAAGACACCAGAGCCAACATGGCTCCAGTCTTTTATCCTTGACATTGGTGTTGACAGCCTCTCATCCCATGGGTGCAAGATGACTTTACACTCTAACATGATTGGCTAATTAGATAAAAGGGGAAGAGAAAATTTCAGGAAATACAAATCTTTGGTACCTACAGTTGCTCTGGTAAACTGAATCTAAGTTGAGTTTTGGTTTTGTTTTGTCTTCTTTGTTGGTTTTTGTTCTACATCAGAGGATATGATGGTGCAAAATTCCTTCCAATATTAAAGCCCCGACTCAGTTTGTAATGAAGAAGTTTCTAGGTCAATATGCAAAGCCTCCAGTTACTTGTCTAACAAAATGTGGTTGACTGGGTAACCGAGATGATCCCAAACATCATCCATTGGTAAGCCTATTCCTGGGATGAAACTTGAAAGCTTATGCCATCTATAGTCTTGGTTACCGCCCCCAGTTCCGGTGTCTGAGGCAGCCATGACACCCCAGACTCCAGACCTGACTGAAACCTTGTTGTATTTCAGACTTCAAATCCTGTCCTACAGCTTCCCTTGGTCACTAATTTGAACATTGCATTCATGGTATAACCTCTCCCTTCCATCCTGGGACGTGACCTGCAGACAGGGCAGATGGTGCCTGGGATCATAAGGTTTATTGATGTAAGCGTAGTTAGAGTCTTTAACATTTGTGAAGAGTTCCTTAATAGAAATATACTTCAAAAACAGAAAGGAAGGAAAGAAGGAAAGAAAGAAGGAAGGAAGGAAGGAAGGAAGGAAGGAAGGAAGGAAAAAAGGAAGGAAGAAAGGAAGGAAGAAAGGAAGATTTCTTTAGTGATCAGAAAGTATCTAAGATACAGGCAAACGATGCCGTTTCCCAAAGCTATTGGAGACTATGTGTCTATAAAACTAGAGAATCTCCTAGAAGTCTCCTCAAGGGTTACTGTGAAAACCAGCAGGTGCAATCAGGCCTGAGTCTCGTAGAAACATTGGTCACCCCTGGCCAGCAGCCCTGGCCAGCCTTATTTTTATTATTCTTAGAGGGGGAAAAAATCTTTATTTCTATGATTTAACTGATCCTCTTGGCCTAATGGAAGGTTTGCCAGTGAGATCCATTCAAAATACCAGATATTAACACATGAATGAACTTCTCAATGTGAAATGACTCCAGCTGCAGTGACTCACAGAAGGGCTGAATAGGGGGTGAGGGGAGAGGAGAGCGATTCAGTCTGCTGACACGTGCAGATCAATACAATGCATTAAACACCAGTGGCTTGAGAAGGGGTGTCAGATATTGAAATGGCCTCCAAGGTTTTCTCAAACATATGTAAATAGGAGTGTGGGCTGTCTGTGTGAAAACAGACTGCAGAAGACAAGCCACGTGGCCACGAGAAAGGGAACAGATGAAAAAGTTCAATTTTCCTCCTTTCACTAATGCCAGATAGGCCCTGGTTTTCCTTAGGTTTTCCTCAGGTTGAAACACAGCATCTGTGATCTCAGGTACCATGAGCCATTTGCTCACATAAATAGCTGACAAAACACCTCTAAATTCTTTGTGACTTCATAATTCCTTTGGGTATAATTTTAGAAGCCTGATTTTTTTTTTCAGATTAAGTATGGGAACCTGGTGAAAGCTCTTACTTCAGTCTTCAGTCTATGCATGCATATTCCGGGCAATGGTAACACAGCAGACTATGCAACCATAAATCAAGCCCCTGTAACATGCTCCCTTGGTTACATAGTTCTCTGGCATCTTTGACTATTTTTTTTAATTCAGTTATTACAATGTTGCTATTTCTTGGAAAATCTCAAAGACTTCCTATGCTTTAAAACAGACTCATGATAGTGTTTGCTGAGGGTTAGTGGGAGTACATAGGATGTTGTTCCTTGTTACAACTGACTCTTCTGGCAGCCCTGGCCTCTGATCACACAGGTGTCTGCCACTTGACACGGTCATCTCGATAGAGAGATTTGTGTGGAAACTGTAGCTGTTTGCACAGCACCTGTGATTTGTGGTCTTGACATATTGCACTGTGGACGACATGACACCTTTGTTCAGCATTTGTCACCACATCTCCAGTCACTGCTCATTATCTGGTCCTCTTTGCACTTTTTTTTCTTAGCATTTCCCACAATCCACTCCATAATGACCAAGGTCCCTATTGTGGACCATGTGCCTAGCGTGTGCACAGCAGCCTCTCTACCTGACTCCAATTACCTCTCTGAACAGGGAGTGTGAGGGTACCTGCCTTGAGGCCTTTGTCCACTGTGTCCCCTGAGCAAAGGGTGACGCCTGACATTCGGGTCTGACATTCAAAGACTGCCTTTGTGCCCTGACTTAATGGCTACTTGTTACAGACGATGCATCTTCTCTGTGTGTAGATGAAATGGCTGCTGATGCCAATTCCAGAAGCAACCCTGCCACTGGGCACCCGACCTTTGTACACAAGCTTAATTATCCTGAGAAAATATTGATCAGTTTTGGTTTCTTGTTTGTTTTCTGGAGTTTAGAGGTGTTTTGTCAGCTATTTATTTAACCAATGTCAGTACCTCTTACACTATTCAAGAATCAAATAGCATGTTTGGGGTGTCTTGTTTCGTTTTATCGGATTTGGAGTCTCACTGTGTAGCTCAGGCTAGCCTCAAACTCTTCCTGTATCAGTCTCCTGAGTGCTGGAATTACAGGCATATCCCACCAGGTCAAGCTATGGTTAGTAATGCAATTCCGAGACACTATTTTCAGAGTCTAACACAGTGGTTCTCAACTTTCCTAGTGCTGTGTCCCTTCAATATAATTTCTCGTGTTGTAATGACCCCCAACTGTAAAATTATTTTCTTGCTACTTCATAACTGCAATCTGCTACTGTTATGAATCATAATGTGAATACCTAATATTCAAGATATCTGATATGCAACCCCCAGAGGGGTTGTGACCCTTAGGTTGAAAAACTGCTGCTTTAACAGGTCAAATGAGGCCCAGGAAGCGCCATTCTTAGTAGCAGTGCTTCCGTGGGCTGAGAAATGATGATTGATGTGTATTAGCTGTTAAGAGGTAAACCATTCAGCCCTTTAATAAAAGATTATATTTTTAAAAACTGTTTTCTTATAAAGCCAAGCACAGTGACACACTCCTTTAATCTCAGTACTTGGGAGTCAGAGGCAAGCAGATCTCTGTGAATGTGAGGCCAGCCAACCTGCACCAACACCTACAGAGTTCCAGGCCAGCCAGAGCACATATAAAAACCCTGTCTCAAAAGAAAAAAGAAGAGCACACTTACAAATAAGTTAACACATATTAATACTCTTAATTTTGCATTAATGGATATTAATGAAGAGTGAAATATCACTTCTATCTGGCTAGCTCATATTATGTCTACTTCATGTACTAGTGTGGCCTTGACAAAATTCTCTGCAGCCTAGAGTATACAGCCCAACATAGTATGTATGATATGTTCCCGCCAAGCAAGGAGACACCTGAGCAGAGAAGGAAACGGACTTGTTTTCCTATCTAAACAAAATCTGGAACTCCATCCCGTTTTATTTGCTCCTAAAACATAATCATCGAAGCTCCATCAAATCTGTCAGATATCAGAGATACACTTGACCTGGACTGAAGTATTAGGAATTTTTAAACATTTAACTCCTAGTGTGTATTGGTATGAAACTAAGCTGAGCAGAACCCATTAATGTCACAGTGATCGGTTACCAATGGAAATAAATAATTCATGATGAAGGGAATTAGTCTAATTAGCAGGCAGTTTGAGTCCTTTGATAAAACCCAGCTCTAATTCCATGAAGGGCAGGAAGTGCTGTCATCAGTCAGCCCTGAAAAGATTAGCATCTATTATGAATGAGGTTCGTCACCCTAGCGAAGTCATGTGTGTCCTGGAGACAAACTTAATATGTTCCAGAATAGGACACAGTTTGTCTCACCAACACATCACGGTTCATCCAGGCTATTGTATGTAATAACAAGAAAAGATCAACGCTCTGTCCTTCCGTTCGCTCCCTGTCCATCATTCTGACAACTGTGCAGATACATTTTCCATGCAAAGCAGGGAATGTGCCCTGAATACTTGTAAAATTGCACAAGATGTCAAAGAAAATATGTGTTACTTTCTCACTCACCAAAACAAACACACGGAATCAAATGTCACCTCCCGGAAACTGACGGTTTCAAAGATGGTGGGCAATAGAGTTTGTCAGGCTTGGTGTGTACACATTTCATTTTAAAAACTGTTGTCAGCCCTCTCGGGGAATTTGCTTCCCTACTTATCTCTCTCGAGATATTGGAGTTACAAGATCAATCACAGGCTTGCAGCTTCTGCACCTACAGATAAGTGGAGCTGAGCGTCCTAAGCAAGGGAACTCCGAGAATGCCAAACTCACACTGAAGAGCAACACGGAGCTGTTTTGTTTTTCATTACAGCACATAAATGACTTAGATCGCCAGGATGGCTTGAAGATTTATAGTTTCGGAATGTATCTGGCCTGGTGTGTCTAAAAGATGTTGACTGTTCCACACTGAGCAAAGCCCTACATTATTTCGCAGCCCACAAGCGGATGTGGCATCAGCTGTGTTTCCATTTTTACTTATGAGCCTTTTGAAATTACATGTTTCCATTTTGCAATTTGGTGTAATAATGAAGAAACTCCAAATTTGTAAGTTATTGTATTGCTTGTTTTTATTGTGTAAAATTAATTGCTTCATTTATTTATGTCATTAAGGGGGGGGAGACCATTTTGCACATTTTATCATTTTCTGTAATAATTAACATGCCAATAACACCACAGATGCTTTGGAAACGAGGCGGATCATGCCCGGATGTCTGAGCAGCATACAACTTGGGAAGTCCCATAGGTCAGAAGGGCTGCCTCAGAAAAGCATGCCGATGACTGTAGTATCCTAGGGGGGTACCAACCCTGAAGAGTGATACCAAGGCATAGAGGTCTGTTTAGTCAAATACAACACTTGTTTTTGTCCAGAAGCATAGTCTAGTTCATCAAAGTTGCAATCCACTGTCCGCATGCGGTTGCCGAAGACACTGATGTTACAGGCTTGCCAGGTTGCATGAACGGTACTGATGACTCACCTAGATTTACAAACAACCTGATCTGCATTCAGTACAGGGTCTTTACATGTTCATTACAGGGTTAGATATTGGGCCTATCAGGGCTGGAGTGATGGCTCAGCAGTTAAGACTACTGCTCTTCCAAAGGTCAATTCCTCAATTGAGTTCCTCAATTCACAGTATCCATGTTGTGACTCACAACCATCTATGTAGGAAGCTGATGTCCTCCTCTGTCATGCAGACACACATACAAGTAGAGCATTCATATACACAAATCTCTCTCTCTCTCTCTCTCACACACACACACACACACACACACACACACACACACACGCACGTATGCATGCTGCTCCTTCTTTCTGACATAAACTAGAAATGTGTGTCTTGCAGCTTTGCAGCTTTGTGTTCTATGTATCCTGCAGGGAACTATGGGGAAATCCACAGATCTGCAAACTCTGTATTTGCTTCATACCTCCTCTTCTGAGCAGTTCTGTATAGAGCTTTCACTTCAAGTTAGGGACGCATCTCTGTCTTTACTCCTCTCTTCCTCCCATTAACCTCAGCAAAAAGGCAATATCGTTGGTGCTGTGGAAACACAGACTAAAAGAATAAAACTAAAACAGGCGGAGTAGCCCAATCAAGTATTTTTTTTATCATCTCAGTCTGAAAAGTTGGCAAAAATAAGCTTAAGAACGACAAAAGCCCACACACATGACAATACCCCTGATGTCCAACACTGATATTGCAGTGGGTCCATGTAGCTCCCAAAACAGGTTTGAAACCTGTTTGTGTGTTCTAACAGTGCCCTTCAGCAGAGTTCAACTCAAATGCTTATGGCCCCTTTGGGATCTAGCCAGGCTCTGACATCATAGGGGATGGTCTGCCACGAAGACTTTCCACTGTCTGGCTGCAGAAAGAAAAAAAAATTATATATATATATATGTGTGTGTGTGTGTGTGTGTGTGTGTGTGTGTGTGTGTGTGTCTATGGGTACGTGTGTCTGTGTATGTATGTATGTATGTATATATTTTGAAGATACTCTATGATAGATGTTTGGTTTATTTTTCAAAATCCTTACATTTCATCTCAGTCTTAAAATTCCTTAAAATGCAACCCTCATTAGCTAGATGAGACCTTACTTCAATCCATACCTCAATGTTATATGAACAGTTCAGAGGCGATGTAGAAGTTGCCTACTTAAATACAGGGACAGTCACTAAGTTAGATTAATTAGAAAAAAATAGTAAAGAATACAAAATACAGAATTTAAAATTTTTATTTTTCTTTATGTGTATGTGTGTGTGTGTGTGTGTGCGAGCATACCACATGTGTGTTTGGAGAGGATGGGTACCCAAGAAGATCAGAAGAGGGCATCATATTCCCTAAAGCTGGAGTTACAGGTGGTTGTGAGCCACTTGACATGGGTGCTGGAAACTGAATTCAAGTCATCTTAAAGTGCAGAAAGTGCTCTTAACCACTGAACTACCTCTTCAGCCCTTAGAATTCTTTTTAAAATCAGAGTTATAGCCCTTTTCAAATAATGTGCCCTTGTTTGAAAGGGCTGTAAGAATTCTGAATATGACATGAAAAATCTAGTGATGCAGGCATAGCATTAGCATGTGATTATGTGTTAGCTCATAAATAATAGTTCTAAAGGACTGCCTTTACACTGAAAATGATGTCAGTGAAAGCCATAGACCATTTGTTTTAATTAAAATGGCCCCCATAGGCTCATGGTTTTTAATGTTCAGTCACCAGAGAGTGGAACTGTTTGAAAGGATTAGGAGGTGTGGCCTTGTTGGAGGAAGTGTGTCACTGGGGGTGAACTTTGAGGTTTCAGATTCTCACACCAGGATAGTAATCAGTCAGTCTCTGCCTTTCTCTCTTTCCCTCTCTCCCCCCTGTCTCCCCCCTCTCTCCCCCTTCCTCCCACCCTCCTTCACTCTCTCTCTCTTTCTCTTCCCCTGCCCTCCCCTCCCCTTCCCTCTTCCCTCCCCTCCCCTCTCCTCCTCTCCTCTCCTCTCCTTTCCTATCTTTTCCTCTCCTCTCTCTCCCTGCTGCTTCTGGATCAGAATATAGAACTCTCAGCTACTTCTCCAGCACCACGTCTGCCCGTATACCACCATGCTCCCTGACATGGTGATAATGGTCTAAGCCTCTGAAATTGTAAGGAAGCCCCCAATTAAATGCTTTCATTTATAAGATTTGCCTTGGTCATTGTGTCTCTTCACAGCAATGAAACAGTGACTAAGACACCATCACTCCAGAAAAATACACAAAATACTCACACAAATGAGGTCTGGACATTATCTCTTCAAGAAATCTAAAGTGTTCTTTATCTCCTTAAATAAATTTTTATTTTTTACTTAAGTAAATATTTTCAAGAGAAAAATTATATTTTAGCTCAAATAGCAAAAGAATTACTATTAATAATAAATAACAGGAGCCCTAAATCAGTAATTTTATATCTTGGCCTCCTTTGATTCTATAATTCTAGTTTCTTTTTGGCAAGTTTTGAATTTACCTTATTTTATGAATGACACCTCCAAAATATAAAATATGTGTTGTAGATTCTCATTGGTGAAATGAGATAGAATAAAAGTATTCAAATAAATCATTTTCACCACTAGATATGACAGCAGGTTGAGAAAATTGCCATTACAATATTAATTCACCTCTTTTTTCTTGCTCCCTAGGCTCTAAGTGTCTATAAGTTAAAAGAATTACTCTACTATGCAGACTCCCTTGCAGCTACCAAACAGTGGCCATTGAAAGTGTCCAGGAACAAACTCCAGGACCATTCTTTACAGGGCTCCATGATTTGCCCACTTATACGTTGTCCTCTACCTGGAATTGAAAAGCATTGACTAGAATTCTAGAACCTGTTTGGCTCTGGGTGGACGGAAACTAAAGACCAGATGCTCCAACGTTTTTGAAATAAGGGACTGTCCAGGTGTTCAGTGGTCTATTTAAATTGGCTAAGTTTTAGAAGCCATGCTTTGTACTTCCCATATCTTCAGTTAATTAAGTCATTCTGGATTTCTGATGGGGCTGAAGATTTATAGTCTCACAGCCAACCCAGGCTATTTACTTTGAGAGGATGGTTTTCAGATGCTATTCATTCTGAAGACAGGACATAAGCCAGGTTCAGAACTAAGTCTTTTAGTTGAGAGAGATGGCAGAGGTTCTATCTAGTTAACAAAAATGATGGACTGGGTATTATGTTTGTCTTGTACTTTAACAATTACAACATGGTAATATAGTTTGTG
Organism: Rhabdomys pumilio; assembly: GCA_030674055.1. NCBI lineage: Eukaryota > Metazoa > Chordata > Mammalia > Rodentia > Muridae > Rhabdomys > Rhabdomys pumilio. The sequence goes on along the minus strand of JANHMN010000002.1, from coordinate 142,200,378 downwards.
TTCAATTTATACCTGAAAGAAGAGTCTTTTAACTGGACAGAAAGGGGAAAGTGTTGTGGATAGCCCCAGCCTCCTGTTTTGATGGTAGTTTCACTCCTGGGAGGGGCTGCGGAGGAGGAGTGAATCTTGTGAACCTTCTGTCCAATTGAATTTGTAAAATAAAGGCTAGAGCCAGTGATTGGGCAGTAGAAGGGGAGGTGGAGAAAAAAGCTTAGGGGAGGAGTCGGGAGAGGAGGAGTCAGAGGAGGAAGTTGCCTGAGAGAGGCTACGGAGGCGGAGCCGGAGGTGGAAAGACAATGGAGGAGAACTACATGGCCTAGAAAAACCGCAAGTTGTAAGGGATCTCATAGCTGGGGAATAGAGTAGTGCAATGGTAAATCTGCCCAATCTAGGCTTGAAGTTTATAATCATAAATATTGAGTTGTGTTTTCCTTGACCGGACTTATTTGGGTCAGAGATTTATCACAACAGTTTGAGAATCATGAAGACAACAGAGATAGACTAAAGATGGTGGAGTGGAAATATAAGGGGAGAAGGGACAGCCGTGCCACCAGCACTGAACATATTTGTCATATTTGAGGAAAATAGAACTTCTGCTGTACTTAAGGCACTGTTTGGTTGACTTTTCTTCTATCTACAGCTGAACCTATATCCTAAATGAAAGATCCACATGCCCTCAGCCAGACCCCATCACGTTTGTCCCACTGGCTCTTAGGGCAGAACTTCTGAAACCTTGATGTGTGTGTGTATGAAACCTGGAATCTGGGATAGAAGAACTCGAATCTCTAAGCTCCCAAGTGAGACTGCTGGCCTGCAGCTTGGTCTAAGGAGTGAGGTTCTAGAGGTTGTGAATACTAAATGCAAATTGCATCCATGTGGGATTTTGTATTTTTGTTCTTGGGGGAGAGAGTCCATTGTTGTCATATTTTCAAAGGAGACGGTCAAACAAGAATATTTAAAGCAGATATTGCTTAGGATTAATTGGCAATAAAGGAAGATGATTACAGGGTTGGTTGCCCAGCTTGGAATCCCCATCTTGGAGGACAGCAGATACACTGGTTATTCTCTGCCTGCTTGCTTCCCAATTCACTCCGAGTCCTGATCCTGCCTTGCCCTGGCCCTTCTCTGTGCTCTGGGAGGAGGATCCCCTTGAGCTCTGTCCCTTGTATTTTCTTATCAATGGATTCTGATATGGTTTGACTAACAGAGGGATCAGAAGAAGATGCGCAGAAGAGAGGGGTGGGGTTTCCTTCCCTACTTTCCTGCTTTGAGTCTTGTCTCTAGTATTAGAATATCCCTCCTCTCATGTACCCTGAAGCTCGTAGGACCAACCTACTGACAGTCTTCCCTTCTCTTGAGCTCTTAAATGCCCTTTCTCTCTTCCTCTTTTCCTTCCTTCTTTATTTCTTAATTAATTACCTATAAACAAGGGCTCCCTAAGTAGCTCTGGGTGGACTGAAACTCAAGATCCTCCTCCTGCCTCACCCTCCTGTGTGCAAGTACTAGAGGCATGTGCTATCATGCTCAGTGTAACTCATTTCTTTGTAGGCCTGTGTTCTCTATCTGACAAGCACATGGAGGATAAAGATGACAGCTCGGTCTTCTCTATTTCCTCAGTGCCTAACATATACAGAGGCCTTTAAAAATGGAAGGAGAGAGAGGTTCGCAGTGAGATGGGAAGCCTTGCAAAGGTTCTCTGTGATTTTAGTAGCCCCCCCTCCCCTTGGGAGGGAAGCAACAATCATCTTCCCTCCTTTTCCAAGAGTTTTTATGTTTCCATGAAATGTCATATGTGCCCCGAAAAGATCAGAAGAGCTGGGACTCAAGCCTCAGACAGTCACATAAGATAAGCAAGAGGCTGCTGTGTGACGGGGATAGCTCGCCGGGTATGATCAGATGCTCTCACATAACTCCGTTCTGCCCATTCTCCTAGAAATGCATCAGATGGCATGGGCTAAAAGCTTTTTATCGTTGTTGTTTGCACAATAATTGGTTTTGTTTTTTTTTTCTTACACCTGAGTATAATATTTATTCTTTGTGAGTCCCCTGACTAAAACATATGCTGATGGAGGTAGAGAAAACTATGGCTATCTTAGGGAAGTTTGTTTGGTATTCATAATGGCGCCCTTGGAGACAGGCAGAGAGGATAAAATCGTTTCAGTAACTGTCATCTCCTCTCCTTCCCTGCCAATAACCCTGCCTCTTTACCCTGACTTTACACACCTCCCCGTTTGACCCACATGCCCAGGGTCTTTATGAGCCAAACAACCAGGCGAATATTCATCTGCCTTATTCTGTGCCGCTTTTGTCTCTCTGCCTGCTTCATCTCCATTGCAAGATCTCAAAAAAACAATAAAGTAATGTGTTATGGCAGCTAAGTACATGCCTGGCGACATTCACAGCCAAGTCTACATCACTTACAGTGAAAGCCTTTGTTGTCTTTATGAAGTGTGTGTGTAAGGGCTCCTGGTGACTCAGGCCCCGCCAGTTATTAATCACATTGTTTGGTATCATCCTTCCTGTTGTGCAGAGCAATGTAAGTGACATCTGTCTCAAAGCTAACTGTCAATGTCTTCTTTAGCCAGAGCCTCGGCCTTAATCCTGCCTCCTCTGCTGCTGGGCTAGTATCAGATCCCTAGTGAGTCTCTTACTGGGATGCCTAACTCAACAGAGCACAAATCACACTCAAATGTTAGTTTTGTATCTCCAGATGGTGCTTGGGGCTGGCGGGTGCAGCTTGGGAGCTGAGCACTTATCTAGTGTGGACAAGGCCCTGGGCTTGATCCCTGGCCCTGGATTTGATCCTGAACCGAAACAAAACTAAACTAAAGAATAATACCTATCAGCCTTGAAACAGGACAGTGGCTTACCTGCTATCTTGAAGGAAGACTGACTCCCACTTTTCAGCCTCCTGAGAGCAATTAAAATAAGTGGTAACAGAAGAAGCGGGGGAGGAGGAATAACAAAAAGGAAGGGATGGGATAATGATTGCTTCCTAATTCTCAAATATCTTCATTTTCTCCCATTCAGAGCTACAAGCTGTCCTTGGGAGTCCAGCTTTCACTGTGTAGAAATCATCTTCCTCTGATGTGACCCCCCTTGTGAGGAAAGTGGAGGGTTTTTCCATTACACCAAACACAGAAGAGTATGAATGTATTTGAACTCAACATGAATAACATTCCTGTCATCCAAGTGTCAGTGCTAGGTAAGAGCTGCTAGAAGAGAGACCCTAGAGTGTCAGACACAAGGAAGTCCTTAGTCCTCAGGAGCCCTGAAGCTGGATGGCCCCAAGAGGAGCTAGAAGACCAGAGCCTGTTTCGATGGGTCCTAAGACATAGCAGACCTAGGATAGAGCCTGACCTTGGGCAGGACAGACCTCTTATGCAGAGAGCTGTTGGTCTGCGGCTGCTGGGAGCCGATGGAGTAAGTTCTTTATATAGCTAGAAGATAAGGGAAATGCGTGAATCCATTCCCCACACCCCATCCTCTGGTGGCTCCCAACGGACTTGGCTGTACAGCTTCCCAAGGCTTCTGGTCCTCAGAACTGGCAGCCTGTGACAGACAAAATCCATTTTTAGGCAGCAAATACCCAACCCTTCACTTGATTTTCAAAATCCCAACCAACCATGTCCTTGCAAGAAGAGGGAGGGAGGGACCAACCTGCTGTTCAAGGTGATCTGATTCTCTTTACTAGTGATGGCTTGCAGACGGCAGACATAATTCTGGTCATCAAACTGAAAGTTTTGCCTTTGCTCTTAAGAACAAAAGAGAGTGTCTTTTCTTCTGTCTCTCCCTCTGACCTGTAGCAGCCCTCTTTCAACCATAAGCATATATGCCTAAAGACAAAAGCCAGATGACAGACCATTGAATCAGTAAGAACCTGGCTCTTTGATAACATCACTTTATTACTGTACCTTGGCATCCCTCTTCCAGCTATCCCACTATAGGAGATTACAAGTGCGTTTACTTTTTAAGCCGCACACTTTAAAAATGATACACAAGAATATACTAACAGTTTCTAGTATATAGACAATACTAACAATTTATGCCGTTGAATGTATGAATGCCCAGAGCACATATCCCGTGTGAGAAGGAGTGACAAGGACTTTATTGCTTTATAGCCTTCCCCTTTTCTGTGTGCAATGGGTGCAAAGTGGTATAAAGGGAGGAGACCAAAGACTGTTTGACCTCAGCGAGAGGGAGACTGGCTATTTAAAGTGAGGATGGATTTAGGGGCCTTTATAAAGTCACATGGAAAAACATACACCCTAGTTGTGACCAGCTGCTCCGGCATGGGGGTTGGGGGTGGTGATACTGGTGAAAAGCTGTGATTCACACCTCAGAAGAGTGAAACCACAGGAAAGTTCAGCTGGTAATGATGCATGCACACATGCAGACTACAGCTTAGGAAAGGCCCCCTGCGTTGACTGGCGCTAACCCTCCCGCCAGTTATTTCCTCTTTCATTCCATCATTAAAGAGCTCCCTTCCTTGGATTCTGAGCTTGCGGGAACTCCATCCTTTGACTAATTCACCTTCAAATAAGAGCTGGGTCTTGATGTATTACAGTGGGAGGCTGTGCCATGCTCATAATCCATCATCTCAGTCAGCTGATGGTGAACTCCCAGGATAGAGAAACCCAGCCAGCTGTTATTCTGACATGTTGGAGCCATGTGTCAACTAAGCCTGGAGCTCTGGTGATCTATAATGACCTCTGGTCATCTATAATTGCCAAGATGGCCCAGTTCAGAATAGAGACAGTCCCGGGCCATGCAGAGCACTGGATAGGCTTTTAAAAAAAACCTACTCGGTGCCAAGAAAGAAAGATTTTTATGATGCTGATTGGCAGGAAACATAGTGAATCTTTCGACCCCACCCACTTTGGCATATTTAATAATCTGGTCAAGAAGCAAACATCAAGATACCAATTTCTTATGTGATATAGATCTAAAAATAAATCAAAGCTGTCCCAGACAGCATTTCATGTCTCTTAATCTTTATCACTGATGTCTAGAATTGTTTTTCAAGTCAGCCAATGATACTACGAGTCAATGCCAGAATGTACGCATATAGATGCTGCTTTGATACTGGCAGCTGAGTGGTTGCTGAAATTGCCTCCTTCCTGTTTGGTTTTGGACCATTGGGAAAACACTCCAGAGCCCACACTGCCCTGCTGCTACCTGAGCCAAGTAAGATTGCCCTAATATGTCCTGAAGATGTAGGAAAGTAAAACCAGCCCTCATCCAAGTGCCTCCTTACTTAACCAAACTTCCCAGTCAGGGACTACCTCTCTGAAGAGGGCTTGACCCAGAAAATAGAAAGATTGCAAAGTCAGTTCTAAAGTCACGCAACTATGAATCAACTGGTCCTTGTACCTCGTCCATAAGAAGACCGAGGGTTTAGATGAAATGCTTCACTTTCTCCAGTATCTTTAAGACGCCACCTGTCTAGTGAAATTCTTTTCTTGGCTGAGATTCCAAGGACATGAAACTGGAACACTGTATCTAAATTCTCCACACACGCACTCCTCCCACGACTACGATGTTAGAAGTTGTTCGCAGCTGCAGAGAACAGGACGTGAGGGCTTCCTCAATTCAGGGGTGATGCACGAGCAGCAGACTTTCTTTGGTGATATAACAATCCAACTTATTTTAACAATATCTCAGTTTAACATAAAAAGGAAAGCTAGCTAAATATTCAGAAAAGTTTAATTAAGACATCATTCTTTTGCTTCGTTTTACCGGGGGAGGGGAGGGAACCAATGATTAATTCTTTCTCAAATAGTGCCCCTCGATGGAAGGAGAATGTCTGGCTGGCTGGTGAACAGTGTCTCATCAGGTCTCCTTTCCCCACCCCCACAGCTGACATCACCATGTTACAGTACAGAATCAGTTCCCCTGTCCTTACTTCCGTCATGAAGAGCCGTGCGGACTTTGGGTATTTAAACTTGAAAGCAGCAGTGGAGACTTTATCATAGGCAAGCTCTAGAGTGTGTGCTGCACAGGGCAACTGGCTCAGTCCTGTTTACTGAGGCTTTCCACTGAAGTACCACTGTCCTTTTTCTCAAGTCTTACCATCCAGGACAAGGTGGGCCTGGTGGCCTAGCAGTGTGGTCCTCAGGAAGTGAGGCCCAAATCAGGCTGGTCCCAGAATTCTGCTTTCTCCTGAACAGACAATAAAAATAAAATGCGGTAAAGGATATTTGGAACTGGATTAAGAGCTGGGTTAGTAGCTGGGCTGTGGTGGTACACACACACCTTCAATCCCAGCACTCCGGAGGAGGCACAGGCAGGTGGATCTCTGTGAGTTCGAGGACAGCCTCGAGGTCTACAGAGCTAGTTCTAAGACCGCTAGGCCTTCACAGAGAAGTCATTTCTCCAATAAACTAAAACAAAAAGAGAAAGAGAGAAAGAGGGGGGAGACGGAGGGGGAGGGGGGGAGGGAACCAGGTTAGTAACAAATATGCTCTGAGAGATGAAAGATAGGGAAGCAGCCTTGAGACACAGCCACCACCTTTGCCTGTAACAGTCACAAATCTTTCTTTCTTTCTTTCTTTTTTTTTTTTTTTAACAGAGTGTATGACTGAGACTGAGAAGTCAGGTCAAGTAACCATTCTGGATCCTGTTGGAAATGAGGGACACGTCAGGGATTTGAGCTCAGGTTTTCTTCCTCCTGAGCTAGTCTTAAAAAATGGAGGAATGAGGACAATTACAGGAGAGGCTGTCCAACATGTACTGCTCTCCTTCTCCCAATCCCTCACTCCAACAGCCTTCAGTTAAAAGGCAGACATTCCTGGTAGGGATTATGTCGGGACTGAAGGTATCCCTAACATATTTTGAGCTGATTGCTCTTGAGATGTGAAATGAGTACCAGCTGAGTCCATGTGGACGGGATGCTGATGATGGAGGGGGAGGTCCTCTGTAACACATGAAACCCACTATCTGATAAGAAGACCCAGCCCAGCACCCACAACCAGGGTGCTCATTAGCACACCATAACCTCCCTCTTAGTGACTTTGTGAGTTCTTCAACCACAAGAGGACATCTGCCCAAACAATGGTATGAGAAGTCAAGCCGACCCATCCAGACAATAGCCCTAAGCCTCATCCAGAGTGTCCCCTTCTAGCCCTAAGCTTCTGGGACAATGGGGCAGGACTTTAATCCCAAGGCTCTTTCTCAGAGTTTTCTAGCACATGCTTCCTAAAGGATACTCCAGGTTCCACTTCAAGAAAAATGTCTTCAAGCTGACTATGGTCACTCATACCAATGATCCTAGCACTCAGAATGCAGAGACAGAAGGCCACTGAAACTTTGAGCTATTTAAGGTGACTAGCAAAAGGTGTTTGTCTGCAGCACTAGGAAGTCGGCTAACAAACCAAGTGTCTAGACCTCAAGGTATAAAGGGTACTGAAAAATGCTGCAGGATATTATTTTCGGTGGTACCTCCCTACCGCATCCCAGGTTTCCTAGGTTCAAGTGAAGTTCAATGAGGTTTAGTTGTATCTGCCTTAAGTTTCTGCTTTCTTAGACGAACTTTCTCCCTTAGCAGCGGGTTGGTTTTTTTCCAAAACTACCAATCAAAAAGCCTTTGCAAGCTTCATAGTTACTTTGAAATTTTCCTAGAAAAATCTTTTTTTTTTCTTTTCAGCTGAAGAAATTTCAACATACAAAGAGTAACATTAATATGTAAATTAGCATACTGTAAAATTCATTTTGGTGCCTCGGAGGCAGTATTTTTATAAATACAGAAACATAATTATGCATCCTCTAGAGGACTAAAAATAATTATACAAATTTACAACAAAGCCCAAGGCTGTGTTTCCTTCTAACTGACTGTTTTTAATATCATTTAAATCTTGTTAGAACTTAATTACCAAATCTCTCTTGTAATAATTCAGGTGGAAGATTTAAAGTCTAAACTTGCCATTCACAAAACAGAACCTAATCAGAGAAACAAAGGCACCAAGGCACTCATTGCCCAAACAGGACAACAGAAAAAACTTCATCAAGAGGAAGCCATGTTGGGTACTGAGACAAAGAAGGCTGCTGAGAGAAAGCATGCATACACAAGCCTTGTTGGAATTTGTTGACCCACCCTTTCTTAGGAAGACACAATTGTATATAGTGATTATTATGGATTATTACCATTTCTGCCTTTGCTTTAGTTTTCTATGTGTGTCTTGTCTTTTTTAAATTAACGTAGGTACAATTTGGGAGCAACAATTTTTATACTTATTTAGTTGCCCTTTCTAAAGTCTAACTACAAGTGTGTGTGTGTGTGTGTGTGTGTGTGTGTGTGTGTGTGTGTGTTTCATAGCTAAAGACTGGTTTTTGATAATGTAGGAAAGAACAATAAGAAAAGTCTAAATTCTACTGTTTTGATGGTGGTTATTATTAGTACTTTGAGAACTCAGGTTCCTTGTTGTGAAATGAAAAGTGAAAGAAATTCAAACACTTGAAATGCAAACACCTCCATTTGCCATTAGTTAGTAAGAGTTCCCAGGACTTCCAGATCCCTAGAAAATTAATTAGTGACTTTATTCAACAAAGAATAATAATTTGTTTATGTGTGAAATTTCTAATGTAGGTTGCTATCCATTATTGTGGCAGAAGCTGACCAATTAATTTTCCAGGAGCTGTCTGTAGCAGTTTTATATTGGGAACGTCTTACAAAGTCATGATTTACTGCAAAGTGTCAGTCAACTCAGAGGAAAAAAATATTAATCAAAATAAATGTTTGACAGCATCAAGAAGAATCAGCCACTAGTTGAATTTTTCAGCCATTTATTTTGGTTTTATGTATGTATAAAAATATACAAACATGTCTGTGGCATATGAATATTTTTATACGAAGCCACCTTTCAGTGACTTTTTTTGTTTTGTTTTGTTTTTTGTTTTTTTTTTTTTTTTGGTTTTTTCGAGACAGGGTTTCTCTGTGTAGTCCTGTCTGTCCTGGAACTCACTCTGTAGACCAGGCTGGCCTCGAACTCAGAAATCCACCTGCCTCTGCCTCCCAAGTGCTGGGATTAAAGGCGTGTGCCACCACAGCCCGGTTGTGACTTCTATCTTATGAAAAAGTATATAATACTACAATTCTTTTTACACAATATAGTCTCTCTACTTCACGTTCTTGCTGGGTATAGTCTCTTTCAGATACACAATCTAAGTTGGTCCAGTTATAAATGACTATAAGCTGGGTGTGTTGACCTTTGATCCCAGCACTGGGGAGACAGATGCAGGTGTCTATGAGCTCCAAGCCAGCCAATGTTACAGAGTGAGAGCCTGTCTCAGAAAGTAAAACTAAACATAATTCAGTTGGAGTGATACCGAAGGTATTTGTGATTTGGGGAAATTCCAGTTTAAAAGTGCTTAAGTTGTCAAGTCACCGTCTTGTCTGTCACATCACTGGCACAATGGAGCCCTGAAATAAATAGACCTCTATGCCCGCATATGTAAAAGACGGTCTGTCCAGTGTAAAGTGCAGAAGCACAATCAGCCCTGAAGAATCTCTAAGAGGTGTGGAGAACTGTTGACTTCAGGGTGATCATTAAAATCAGTACGTTCTTCTTGTCAGTGACAGAGAGTGTTACTGACGACCCTTACAACTGGGGCTGGAAAGACAGCTCAATGGATAACGCTCCTGCTGAGTAAATGTTAGGATCTGAATTCAGACCCCTAACACCTATAGAAAAAGCCAGGGTTCCATGCGTGCAGATATGGCACTGGGAGACAGAGATAAGGAGAAGCCTTGGGCTGGCAAGCCAGCTAGTCTAGATAATAGGTGAGCTCCAGATTCAGTCATAACACACGCACAAGTGCATGTGCACACACACACACACACACACACACACACACACACACACACACGCACACACGCACACACGCTTCCTTGTAAAACAGAAAAGGAAGAAAAAAAAAGCCCTAAATATGTAGCCCTGGTTACTTAAAAAGAAAAGACAGGTGAATTCTTTCTAGAGATGTACACAGGCCTCATAGTCTATGACCAATTCCTGTCGGCCAGAAGAGGAAGCCATCTGTGATGGCTGCCCACTACACGTGTCTGTTGCTCTCGCCAGCTAATGTTTAGTAACAAGGGCTGTTTGTTCTTCTCAGTCATTTGAACTTCCTCCATTTGTGTTTACCTTCACGTCCAAACTAGACCAACTCTGCTCGGAGTTAATTCCCCAATTTCATGATGGCCACAGTGGGGACCGGAGAGTGGCTCTGAGTCAAAAGCAGCAGACAGGACACAATGGGAACAGGCAGCACTCCAAGAGCTTTGGCGTGCTTTGCGGGAGGAGACTAGCTCTGATTGATGCTATCAAAATGCTTGTCTTTCCTTTGATTGATATTCTAGACCCTTGCTACAATTACTGATGCTGGTGACAACTATTATCAGAGTCTTTTATGGTTTGGTGCTGGAGAGAGAGGGGCTGCACGGACTTCACCCGAACATTTGCACACCTGCCTCAGTTTAACCTAAAACCCATTATTTTGCAAACAAAAACATAGAAAGGCAACATAGTAGTCATTATCTCACATACTCTTCTGTTAAAAACTCTCCAGTTCTCTGTAGGGGGTAGATCAACTCCTGGCCCGCCCCAGGTATATGAAGGGCCTGATGAGCCGTCGGAAGGGCCTCTGTAATTTACAATCTGGCAACCTAGAAGCATCACTTGGAATGTATTGTTTGCCCTGGGATATGACATTACAGCAGGCTAGAAACAGGCTGCTGCAGAGTCCTCTGGGCTGCTGCTCCTCAAGAGGAAGTGTTGAAAGGGCCACAAGTACCTGAAAATGACCTTGCCCCCAAAAGCTTGACTGAGGTGACTTGCCAGAGGTGACTCTCAACAGTTGGGGGAGAAGTAAGAAAAGTGTAAGAGAAGTGTGACTGTGCTCTTACTCTCAGGTTAGCCCACTGTGCTCTTACCCTCAGGTTAGCCCATTATTCAGTTAAAATAGCTGCCAGCCTAACCTTCATGCATATTCTCATTTAAATTTGACTGAATAAGTTAATGTAAGCTTTCCCATTTTCCTGCCTCTGATATCTACAGGAATGGAATGTTTGGTCTCTGTTTCCAAGAGGGCGAACATTATGGGAGCCTGGAAAATGTGATTTACAAATGCTTAGTTCCATAGCTCAGGCCATTTTTTTTTCCTGTTTTATTTGAGTCTAGTAAGGATACTGAAAGGAGCTGGTGTTGTTCTTTTTAATTGACATCATTATTGAAATACATCTTTACACATTTTGAAGCACTTTTTTTCTCTAAGAGATATTTCTTGGTTTTGAAAAAGGAGTTAACTTAAGTGCACAGGAAAAAGGGGTGATATCTCACTTATGCTATAAAGCTGGGACTTAGAATTGTGCCCTGTGCATAGTCAGCACTTAACAAATATTTGCTGACTGGCTGGCTGGCTGGCTAGCTGGCTTGGTGGATGAATAGATGGATGAGTGGGTAGGTATTGGGTGGATGGTTGGATGGATGGATCGATGGAACTAACAACAATAGCCATGGTAATGTCCTATAACACGTATCATCCTGCTGGCGTGAATACTGTAGGCATCAAATCTTGCAAAAATAGCAAGTAAAGTACCTCTATTAATTCCAGTATCTAGCTAAACCTTTACCAGTGTGTGTGTGCATGCACATGTGTGCTTATGCCAGCGAACAAGCTTCAAGAGTCCATTCTCTTCTCCCATCATGTGACTTTAGAGACTGAATTTAGGTCATCAGGATTGCTGGCAGGTACTTCATGCTCTAAGTCATCTCTCCACCCCGATTATAGTTCTTTTAATGTACATAAAAGAAGACGTGTGGTCCAAAAGACCACAATCAAATTCACTTTTGCTCCAGCATCACCTCGATGTACAGATGGAATTATGAGAGACATGTCTCCTTTGCTATGAGATCATTTCCTAGTTAGTTTTGGAATTTAACTAGGAAGCGGGTGTGGGAGTAAGTTGTAGCACGCTGAGGGATGGAAACTCTACTTCATTCCATAAACATTCACAGCTGCCTACTGTGGACCAGGCACTACACTACATAAGCACTGGGTAGAGGAAGATTAAAGCTTCTCTCCAAAACCCCACTACCATTAGGAAGGACATTAGGTTCTTTTATTATTATTATTAACTTATGTGCTTATTCACTTTACATCTTGATCACAGGCCCCTTCCCTCCTCTTCTCCCAGTCCTACTCTCCCACCCCGCTTCTCCCATTTCTCCCCCCTTCTCATCAGAAAAGGGAAACTCCTCCACTTCCACCCCTGCCCCACTCCCAATACCAACCCACCCTGGCACATCAAGTCTCATCAGGACTAAGTGCATCCTCTCCCACTGAGTCCAGACAAGGCAGCTCAGCTAGGAGAAAGGGAGCCGAAGGTAGGCAACAGAGTCAGAGACAGCTCCCACTCCAATTGTTGGGGACACACATGAAGACCAAGCTGCACATCTGCTACACGCGTGTAGGAGGCCTAGGTCTAGTTCATGCATGCTCTTTAGTTGTTGGTTCAGTTTTTCTAAGTCCCCATGAGCCCAGGTTAGTTGACTTTGTAGGTCTTCTTGTGGTGTCCTTGACCCCTCCAGCTACCAAGATCCTTCCCCCACTTTTCCATAAGACTCCCTGAGCTCTGCCTCTCCATCAACTGCTGGATGAAGCCTCTCTGATGACAATTGTCCAAGGCACCTGTCTCTGCTGACAGTGCCCCAGATGGACCTGGTAGGCAGGGGCAAGACATTACTTTCTTAAGTGGCTTTATTCAAACCTACTGAACCATCTGCTCTATTTGCAAATGCAAGATAGTAACATGGAAACTATTCATTACAACCTTAATCTTTGCCTGTGAGTTAAGTGGGGACCTGCATTATCCCATTTGACTCTCAGAACATCTATATTGTGCAGCTGTTACCACTAGGTTAGACACGCTGGTTACAAAGTCGGATAATTTGCCCAGGACCACCTGGTGGGCATTCAAGTTCAAACAGACCCAAGCGCTAGAATCCAAACAGCCACCTTGGGCTGTTCTCTACTAACTTGCATGACAAAAAAGAAACAGTTCCCCCTGAAGTAAATCCCACAAATTTGAGGTCATGAAGCCCATATTTATACCAATTGACTCCTTCCATTTCCAAGTCTCTACAAGGCAGTGAAACCTTTGGACTTCACTTTCCATATCAGTCAAATGAAGTTGGGTAGTTGGTTATTTGGCCAGATTATAGTGCGGGGTTTATGGTCACATGTGTCTATGCTTTAGAAAGAATCGTGGTGATTTTTATTCCTTTAAAAAGAGAAAATTGGATGGATGGATGGGTGGATGGATGGATGGATGGATGGTATCAGAACATTATTTATGAGTAGGTCTTAGATCTATATGCTATAAAGAGTAGATTTAGGAAAAGCAGCTTTCCTTAGTTGAGTTTCTGGTAATGATCTTTTGCCTTGATTCTTACTCCACACCCTTCTGACTTCAACATTTCTCCATCTGTCAGAAGAATATGCAGAAAGACACAACACCAATTGAGGAAAAGCCAACATGTACAATCACTTTCCTCATCATTTTGAAAAATATCTGACAGAAGGAGGAAGAGAGATGGCTCAGCAGTTAAGAGCATGTGCTGCTTTTGCAAAGGACCTAGGTTCCATTCTCAGTACCTAATAGGGAGGCTCATAAGTGCCTATAATTCCAGTCCCAGAGGAGCTGATACCCTCTTTTGCCCCCTGCATACACATGGTATGTATACACACACTCAGGCACACATGCACACACAACATAAAATAAATAAATCTTTTTATAAAATCTAATGGAAACAACTTAAGAGAGGAGAGGCTTCTAGTTCAGAGGACACAATCTATCATGGCAGGAAAGTCATGACAACTGGAGAGGCTCAGTCTACGGTGGTTGGGGGCTGTGCCATGGTTCCTTTATACCTTGGCTGATCTGGAAGCAGAGAGCTCAGTTAGAAGTAAGGCTGGTCTATTACCCTCCAAAGCTCGCCCCTGTGGCTCACCTCTGCTAGCCGTGCGTCCTACCAAAAAAGTTCCACGACATCCAAAAAGCATCAGCAACAGCTAAGCTCCAAGTGTTCAAGCAGACAAGCATATGGGGCACATTTTACACCCAAACCGTAATAGCATTAGGCAGTCATTTGAAAGAAGTATAACTCCTTGAAGAACCCCCATAGTCGGTCACAGCAAGCTTCTAAAGTTCATTCTTGGCGTCTAAAGCTAAGCCCTTTTTTTAAGTATAGCTCATCTGATATATAACATGCATGTTTGATGCTGAATGCCACCAGGACAGCTCTCCTCCCAGCTCAGTCCCTGCCATATATGTAAGGTGTGTAATAAATGGTGAGGCGTACAGGGGATGATTAGAAAAATCACGGGCTTTGATTCATTAAGTTCTAAATCATGGCTGACTGGCTGGCCTTAAACAAGCAACGGTATTTCTTTGAGTTCCAGCTTTTCTATCTATAGAAGGGTGTGCCCCCATACCTCCTTTACAGGCCTAATAAGTTAACAATTTAAATAGCCAGAAAAGTAGACAACCAATGCCCGGGTCTCCTTCCTCTCCTTTACTCATGAGCAACAAACAAACTTTCAATCAACATTCCTACTCTTACAGATGAGTCAATTCCATGAGTTTTGTTTTTGATTGAGATCTTTCTGCCTTCTCTGATCTCATTTTGCCTTTATGTTCCTCAGTAGGATTTACTGCTAAATTATCTCATTGCTTTCCTGTGCTTAGCTTGGTGCATTAGACTGAGATCTCGTCGCTGTCAGACATTATGTTATTCTACTTCGTCTGCACTTCCCATTGAATCCAAACGAATCCTGCCCCTCAACAGATACCCTCGGGTAGAAAAAAAACACTTACCACTTACTGATGGGCTGTCAATTCTGTCAACTGTCAACGATGCTACACCCGTTAGCTGCACCTGACAGAGTTGTAGGAGCACCTCTGTCTCTGTTATATTACTTGTTTTGTCCTATTGCTATGAAAACTCGATAAAGTCATGTCATTTAGTCAAGTTTCCAAAACAACGACAAAAACAAACCAGTAGAGTAAGCGGTGCTTTCCATTCTAAGCCATGTATCAGGACTACCTCCAATGGCTGTTGATCTTGCTTCCCGTTTAAAACAGATTCAGAAAGCTGCAGCTATACCATATTTGAAATACGAAGGACTATTAGAAGTGTGAAGGACTTCCAGCAAGGAGACTGGAGAGGTAGAGTGAGTGACTCGGTTAAGGTCACATGGTCTCTTAAATAAAGAGTCAGAACAAGGTCCGGAGCCCAAGCTGGCAGGCAAGGGGCCCCCCAGCATGCCCACATGCTAAGTACAAGTGGCTCTTTCTGAGTGGCATAGTCCTAGAAACATAGGAAGTAGAACCTGATGATTGGCGTAAGCATGAAGAACTGGAAAAGAAGCCACTCTGGCTTCCTATCTGTTTGTGTCAAGTCAGCACATGGAGCTCCTTGCTTGCCATTCAGAGGGGTGGGAGGAAGCAAAACCCTTGATAGCTCTGCCAGTTTAGCCATTAAAACCAAGTGCAGAAGTACTCTGGCCATTTCTTTATGTTCATAAAAAGGTTCACTTCTCCTTTTCCCCAGATTTCCCTGAATGTTACTGATTTTTATCAGCCAAGGTCACATGTGCCAGTGAGATTCAGGTGGGCTGACATGGAGAGTGAGTCAGTCATCTTGACCTAGTTGCACGTCAGCTTCCCTTGGTCTTGGCCTCATAGCTGAAAGGTTTCCCTCAGCTCTGGAGACAATAGCATTATTATAATTAGCCAATATGGGAAGATTTACTGTGCTCTCTAGCACACTAGTCTGGAGTTTGCCCATGCTCAGGCTAGCTCTCAGTCATCTTGTCTTTCTCTTGCCATACCATCTCTAGCCACAGGCTAGACCGGCAGCCCGTGATGCTCTAGACCAATTCCCAATGCCTTTAACAATAGTCATCCTCCTGCTCCTTTTCTACCCCTACCTCCCAATATGCACTAGAGCCTATATCACCAACAGGCCAACCCTCACCATACAGGTATTACCTAACTCTAAGCCCAAACCCACTTCTCTTTGTAAGCCTTCCTGTATGCTCTCAAAACTCAGCAGCAGCAGCAAACTCTCCCTCATCTTCCTCGATTTCAACATGTATCCCCAGGAGCAAGAATCAGACTGATTGTTAAGAATGTGGCTTCCAGCCTTTAATCCCAGCACATGGGAGGCAGAGGCAGGTGGATTTCTGAGTTCAAGGCCAGCCTGGTCTTCAGAGTGAGTTCCAGGACAGCCAGAACTACACACAGAAACCCTGTCTCGAAAAACCAAAAAAAAAAAAAAAAAAAAAAAAGAATGTGGTTTCTAGAGGTGACACACTCCTTTAATCCCAACACTTGGGAGGTAGAGACAAGTGGATCTCTGAGTTGGAGACCATCCTGTCTACAGAGATAGTTGCAGGACAGTCAAGGCTTACATAGTGAGACCCTGTGTAAAACAAAAACAAAGACAAACAAAAGAATGTAACTTTTGGCAGCCTGCCTAGCTGAAAACTACATCTCCAGGCTAGGCAGCACACGTGTTCACCTAGAAACCCCTATAACACCTCATATATCTGTCCATTCTCCTTCAAAGCCCTGGCTTCTTTTTAAAGTGAGCCATCAAACTTTACAGCCTCTTAAGACTCTCATTGCTGTCACCTTGCCTGCTCTCTGGTCCGTGGACTCACATATCAGCATATGGCCCACTACCCGCCTCTCAACCCTACTTGCTGTCTATCACCACCTTGGAAGTGAACAGCATTGTGAGTCTCTGCTCGCCTCCTCTCCGAGTCCCATTGATCTTTCTCCCCGCTCACCCCAGTCATCTACCTGTGTGGTCATCATGTCCTACCTTTGACACTGTCAGTAATGGAAACCATGGGCTTCCTGGCACCACAATCTCTTTGTTGTCTTCTCAGGAACCTTTGCTGCTTCTCCTCTCCATAGCAACTAGAGCATTGCTTCTCTCCTGTACCTGTACATATTCCCTAGAAATCACATATAGTCCTGTGGGTAAGATGGCTTCCATGGTTTTTGCTTTTTGTTTGTTTGTTTGTTTGTTTGTTTCTTATCAAGGCTCAAAGCTTTAATGTTCAGCTCTCAATTTAAAGGAAAAGTCTCCACCAAACCCCTTTCTGGTTTAAGGCGGAGATGGGTGGGATAATCTGTTCTTAGTCATGACTGGAGATATCTCAAGGCAAGCCCAGGGGCAGTTCTTCTTCAAAGTTCCGTGCAGCCAAGGTGGGTAACTCCACCTAGATCCTATCACTTGGTCGGTTGTGGTAAACAAGGTCTTTCAGGCCTGCTCCAGGCTAGGGGAAGGACACAATTCCCCCTAGCTTCCATGTTTTTATCTTCAGTATTTCATGGAACTGAAGTTCAAAATTTTAAACTCTACCCACCCACCCCCCACACACACCCCTCCAGAGCCTTAGAAATTTATTACCTTGCAACATCATAAACATTCAGGTTCAGACCAGTTTATAAAGGTCTATCTATCATACTTCACATGAACTGTTCTGAGAACTTCTTAGAGGGTCCCCTCCTTCTGTCTTTGTCCCTGTCCTCCTTCTACCCTTTCCCTTTCAGTCTCTTCTGCAGGCCATAGGCTCGGCGATCCATTTACAAGTGAGCCTTATCTCCATTCAAGACTTTCAGCTGCTTCCCACGTCACTATTTACAGCGGCCAGCAACACATTTCACAGACGGATCCATGAGGCCATGTGATCTGATCCTGCCTCAACATCACCGTTATCTCCATGGCCTTCCCTCCCATGGCTGTCCCCTGGGTCACTTCACTTCAACCACTGAGCTATCCCACATCTGTCAAACTTCTGCCTGGATTTCCTGAGATATTGCTATGTCTACTCATCTTTCCCTCCCAGACTTGGCTCAAATATCACCGTCCTGGCAAGGCCTTCAGTGGCCTCCTTGTTAACACTGCAGTAAGCCTCCCTAGGCGTTCCTTACTCACCTTACCCGCTTTTCTTGTCTCTGTGTTTATCGATATCTGATACGTGACATCACTTAATTGCATGTTTGTTTCTTGCTATTTCCCCCCTGCTATTTTATGTCTGGTGAATTTCTGTTTAATTTGCTGTGCCTGCCTCAGAGAAGGATAGAAACATCTCTGAAAACTCAGTGCTGAGCAGCATCCTGTTCTTACGGCATCTCTCATTGAGATGGCCTGTCCGTGAACCCAACCACAGGCTCCCTGTCCTGAAGTCTCTGCCATTCTAGCCTCCCAGTCTAGATGCTATCTGATCTTCACACAGTCTTATCCCCCTTGCCTTGTCTCCCCCTACTGTGCACTGCTAGGAAAACCACGATTCCTCTTTATAAATTTCAGATAGTTTGTTGATAATGATGTCTCAATGATTATCCTGAGATACTCTGTCGATAACGTGATCTCAACTGAAAGTAACAGTTTTTATAAAAATAAATTTAAATTATGTTTACATTTTTTTTAAATGTAAAATACTTTGAATTAAGTTCCAAGTAAGGGGGATGTTTCCATCATGAAACTGGGACCGGAATACATGGAGTCTCCCCAAGGATGAAACATGAAGAGACTGTTGAGTCATCTAAAGCACTGAGAAGAACCCGGAGCTACTCAGGAAGCAATTGCTATCAGTGATTGTTTCCCAAGGAAGCCTCTAATCCCCAGATGCACATTGGGTGTTAAACAGCTTTTCTTCACCTGTAGTTGTGAGGTTAAAGGTAATGACGGGTGGCAAGGCGTGAGGAAACAGCCAGTGCTGTTCTTGGCAATGGTCTCGGTCACTCATTGCCCCCTCCAGCCGATGAGTAGCCATCCTCATGAGAATGAGAGGACCTGACCCACTTCTCTGAAGAGGTGACATGGGATCGAGGACCCTCTTAAACATCATTGTTCATATCATGAGTATACTGTTTTCTTTGACATGGGCTATACCTTGTAAGCAAGCTTTCAGAGTGTCATACAGTAGTGTTAACTCTAAGACCACTATTGACCAGGAGATACTTCAGAATTTCATCATGTTCCATAACTCGAAATCAACTCCATACTCACTTTCTCTAAACACTAATTAGATGTATATTGTATCCCTTTACTGAATGCCCTTCCTGTGCATAGGGACTGAGCAAGTGCTTTCGGTTCAATGTACTCATTATGTACCATTGACTGGGATTGTCAATTCTGAGGTCCTCCCTAAGCTCTGCAGCTAACTTTGCAACACAGAGTTCCAACATGCTAGCTATCAAGACACTCCTCCAGTTTCCTGACACTTGTCCATCCTGAGGCAGGACCTTCCAAGAGACCACAGGAGGAAGCCAATTGTTTTGATGTTGCATGTAACCTGTTATTATTGCCTTATGTTGTACCGGTAATGAAATCATGAGTAGCTTTAAATTAAGCAGAAAATTTGAACCATCTCAAGTACCCATCTTGATGGTTTGTTGCCTACAGCCTAATACAGAAGAATATCCACTCTCCAGTCAGGGTCCAGTGCACAAGCAGAAACTTGCTATACGTGGAACTTGGGTATGTTGGTTTGCTTAGTTGCTTCGTTGCTTTCTAAGACGGGAGGGGGTATCATGTTCCCTGGAGCTGAGTTATAGGTGTTTTAAGCTGCCCAGCATGGCTTCTAGGAGCCAAACTCTGGTTCCCTATGGAAGCAGCACACGTTCCAAAGCACCAAGTCGCCTCTCCTGACCCCCAAACAAATAACT
The DNA here is from genome assembly GCA_030674055.1 of Rhabdomys pumilio. Lineage (NCBI taxonomy): Eukaryota > Metazoa > Chordata > Mammalia > Rodentia > Muridae > Rhabdomys > Rhabdomys pumilio. The sequence continues at coordinate 142,180,634 of JANHMN010000002.1, read as the reverse complement.
TTCTATTCCAGTGTCTCCTTCTCCACCTTGGAACAAAGTTCCCAATGTCCTGGAGTTGTCAAATCCATGTTCTCATCTATTTCTTAACCCATGAAGTCTATTCATCCAAATTGATTCCTTTTTCTGATTTCCAGGGCTCTCTTTATTATTCTCTGCATAACCTCTTTATTTGGACATTCATTTTATTCCCTATATTTCTAGTATACATAACCAGAGCTGTGAGTTTGCCCGTGAATTTGCCCAGTGCCCTGCATCCAACTCTAATGCTGTTTGATGTTATATGAAACCTGTATTTGTGTCTTTCTTTTGTTGTGGTAAGACTATTTAACACAAGCTATACCTTGTAAACACATTTTTGGAGTGTGATATAATAGTGTTAACTCCAAGAGCACTGTTGACTAACAGATGAACCAGAATTTAACCATCTTCCATAGGTGGAAAACAATCCCCTACTCTGCCCCTCCCCGCCCCCCACTGACTCCAAACACTAAACTCAACTAGCTGCATACCATATCCCTTTACTGAAGTCAGTCAGTGATGCTGGAGGAAATGATACAACCATCCTGTCAGGATTTCCTTCAAATTTACGGCCAAAAATCTTCAGTGAGCACTCAACATTCTCTGACATGTCAACTCCACCTGTAAATTCATTAGCCTACTCCCACGATGCCTATTATGTGCTTTCTCCTCGATCCTCAAATCTCTCTCATCCCCTCCCACCCAACTCTCAACTGAAATCCTTGTCATATATTTCATAGAGAAATATAGATGTAATCAGGGGTGAGCCATTTCAACTTGCAGCTGCTGTGCTATAAGCTTTCTAAGTCTACACACATGTGCCCTGGTACACTTGACCACATCATGCTCTCCTCACATGCTTGTCTTCCAAAGCAGGGTTCTCTTTCCTGTGTCATCTGGCACTTTGCTTGAACTCTGCTTCTATAGAATAATCACGGAAGTAACTTGTGTAGATTTGCTCATCACAGTCTCTAATCTCTGTTCGTACCTCACCCTGAGCTCTGTCTTCAGCAAAGAAAGGGCAGTTATGTTACTATGGGTAAAGATCTCTCAGGAAACAGCTTTGAACATCTATTATTTTTCCAACACCTTGGACATACGTTTGCTGGCAAGAAACAAGAGCTGGCTGATGCTAAATTCTCTGCTTTTAAAAAAGCTCCCCAGCGTTGATGTAGAGAAGGATATTTTTAAGGATCACACCAAATGCATAGGTGGCAAAGGCTAAAGTAGACAAGACTTCGTCTACTTTCCTAACTACTGCAGCACCACTCACAGCAGCTAGGGATGGGGGCAAGAAGTAAATCAGCTGATGATGAGGGCAAGAAAACTTGGCACAAGGAAAATCTTTCCATTCGCAGCAACATGATAAAACTGGAAATTCCTAGATCAAATTAGGTAAACCATGCACAGAAAAACATAAGTCACATGATCTTCTTGTATGTTCAACCTGAAAATGTTGAACTTGAAGAAGCTCAGAGTAGAATGGCGGTTATCAAAAGCTGGAAAGGACTTAGGGAATGGGCAGGCATTCATGTGATATAAGATTTCATTCAGATGAGAGGTGTAGGCTTAAATTGTATTGTGCATATAATACATCATTATTGAAAATCACTAAAAGAGAGAGTGGGGATTAAGTACTTTAAGAAAGTATGAATGCAAATACAAATATTAATTACATATGTCATACAAATGTCAATATAATTAATAATTACATATGTCATAATAATGTCAATTAGCTCATTTTAGCCATTCTATATTATATGTGTCATCATATGCAAAAATACACATGCATCTTATACATAAACATTCTATACCATATATGTGTGTCATTTTATACATAAAAGATACACCGTTTTTCTCAGTGTGTAATTTTTTCAAGGGATTGGGATGTGGCTCGGTCACAGAGCCCATCCCACTCACCTGGAAAAGGTAAGGCCTTTGGTTCGATCTTCTGTACCAGTTATAAAATTCTTTAAGTTCCTTTATTTTGCTTTGTGATGTTTGTCCCCTTATAATATGACTACCACAAAATAGTCTCTACCCATCATGCTATTCACCGTGGGCCTGTAGCAGAGTGCTTCTGCACTCATGCTGGCCTCTTCACAACGGGTGCACTGGATCCTTGTCTTCAGTGTCCACACAGTTGTCCAAGCATCACCTGAACCCTGTTAGGGACTCCAAGAGTGAACGAATGATTGATGGCTCACACATCCTTCAAAAGACTTCGAGCTCTTAATATCCTCTAATCAAATGGTTCTAGCTCCCACTTCTTCATGAAGTCTAAAGACTACATTGATTTATATAAGATCTCAAGGTTGCTTGGAAATACTGTACAGCAGATATATTTTCTTCCATGGCATGGATCTAGATTATAAACATATGCTTGTTATCCCCCATTGTTGTGATATATACATAATTGCTCTCTTCCAAGAATACTTAATCATCGTAAGTGCCGCTTTAAATAATATTACTTTGTATATTAGGATCCAGCATCCATCAAAACAGCAAAGTGCTGCCTTATTTATGAGACGGTGTTCTCACACTGTAAGAACAACATCAGATATTTATAAAGGAGGTGTACCACTTTCATAGGACGCTGCCACAATACAAGCCTGATTCCTGCTCTGTCTGCCCCACATTCAGGATTGCTTCCAAGACACATTACCAGCAACACACATGCTAAGAGCTGAAGTTGACAGGTTAGCCACAATGTTCTAGCTTGAGTATTTGAATTCCCTTTGATTCACCTTAGTTAGGTTTACTGGCATGCAAACAGTAAACTGTTTTGTTTTGTTTTTTTGTCTAGAACACTGTACAATATGAACAGCACCCTCAATACAGTGTTTAACATAGACTGATGTTTTCTGCACTCACTTGGATTCCATGTAGGCAATATGAAAATTTGCTCTTGGGTGTGGTCTGGCTTCTGTGATTAAACGCTTCATTCACACTCATATGTCAATCTATTAGTGTGCTGTTAATTCAAACGCTGCTGTGATGTATCTTATCCCCATTAGCACATTCATCACAGGTAGATGTGAAACTTGGACAAAGGTGTACATTCTCATTAACAGTGAGCGGCCTATTCATCTTACAGGAATGTAATTAATGTTAGTTTCCGTCTTTAATTTTTCACTGTTTGGCACGATGCATATTTAGCATTTCTGTTGTCCTTTATCAACTGGCTCCCTCTTACCACTTAGATAATTCAAAAAGGCTTATTTTTAACCAAATCTGATGCTCCATGTTTAAAATATTTCATCCGTGTATGCTCCTTAATGGTCGTGGTGCTCCCTGTGCTGTGAGGAGTCACACTTAGGGGACAACAGCGGAAAGAAAAAGGCCATGTGTTCTCACCTTTCTTTAACAGATGAGATTAATATAATTCACTAGATAAGGCGTTTGCCATATAAGCATGAGGACCCAAGTTCAGAACCCAGAACCCATGTAAAAGCCAGACAGCAGTGTACATTCGTAACCCCAGCTCAGGTGAGGGTAGGGGGGACAGTGGGGACAGATGAATCCCTGCAACTCACTAGAAAGCTGGTCTACTGGAGTTGGTGAATTGAGTGAGAAGCCATATTTCAAACCATAATGCAGAGAGTGAGTACTGAGGAAGAAATCCACCATCATCAACTTCTGGTCTCTACACACAAACATTACACACACACATACCAAACATACCATGTGCACAGGTGTGAGTGCATTCACGAACTTACACACACACACACACGCACACGCACACGCACACGCACACGCACACACACCTACAGAGGATGATGCTCCCTTGAGAAGCCCACACCCACACTTAAGTACACATTATCCTTTCACTGACTGCTTTTGTACTAACTGCAGGTTCAAATCTGTGTTTCCAATCTCTTTTTGATAAGCTCCAACTCTTCGTCAAAGGAAGAAGACTTAAAAGATGTTCTGAATATAGCATCAATGGAAAAAGCAATTAAGATTTTCCTTTTTCTCAGTCTCTGAGCTCCTAACAGGTGTCAGAGGCTCATACAGTGACGTGGACACTGCGGACAGTTAAGAACTGCTTCCTAAGATACAAGAAAGAAAAGGCATTTCCCCCCAAATTGCAACTAGATGTCTAGATGTATCAGTTGCAAAGATACATCTAGACATCTAGTGTTCCCTTTACCAAACTCTGTAAGTAGCACTTTATATATGAGATCTTATATAATCTTCATAACAATCCTTTAGATGTAAGTCCTTTTACAGAGAGACAGAGAGGTTGAGTAACTTGCCCAAAGCCACACAACTGGGTGCTTAATCCCAGCTGTGCTATCTCTCATCTGGGGTTCCTAATGATAGTATCCTATATATACATTAGCTCCTCGCTGAGGTTTTACATTCAAAATCATGTTACCATAACTTTTTGCTTTGTTCTAGGGGTATAAATGCATTGGGGGAAATGTCTATACATTTATAAAGCAACAGACTTCAATCTCCGAAAGTTAAGAAAAGGTATTTTAAGTGACTCTGTGCTCCCTGCATCTAGACAATACCTGTGAAAGGCAAATGCTCCATAAGTAACTTACAGATACACGTGATTTTAAATTTTAGGGTTTGGAGCTGGAGAGGTAGCTCAGTCGGTAGAGTGTTTACCTAGTGTACATAAACCCCTGAACTGCATCAGCTGGATTATTAAATCCTGTTATGCTCTGACTCTCGTAGGACAGTCTTGAGCTCTTTCTCTCCTGCTACAGATGAGTGCATCTTCTTCGGCATGGCAGGTGGTGGCAGAGAAGTTGCTTCCATCACCGTGTGGTTGCCTCCCAACTATCCCTGGCGTCTCTCACAAACCATGACCTCTACCACACAGTCCCGACCCCACACCCAGTGGGGCCAAACAATGCCTCCTGCATAATGGAGTAGTAGTGGAGGTGGGAAAGCTTCCAGAGGAGTGATCCCTACCTCAGCACCAGGCAGAGATCAGCAGTCTGGATAGGGGGTAGCCAGATAGCACAACCAAGGTGTCCTCTCGCTCCCCAGTGTATCCCACAGCCCCAGGCTGCCGATCCCCGGAGCTGGCGGTCCTGGTGCTGGAGGTCCTGCTTTCTAAGATGTACGAACTACCTTTGTGCTTTAGTGGCCTTCCCCTCCTGAGAAGCCATCCTCTTCCTTTTTCTCTTTATTTGCTTTATTTTCCAAAGAGCTTCCCAATGCACAGTTTTGTCTAAATACATAAAAATAACATGAAGTATTTTCCTTCCCTTCATGCCTGACCAGAGGAGTAGCAAACCCAGTAGGAAGTACCTAGGAAGTACCTCAACCCTAACCCCTGAGGCTGGAGCAGTCCACACTGTTTTCCATTTTTTTTTTTTTGTACCATTGTATACATTTTGAATAAAATGAGATATTTGAGTAAATATCTTTGAGGTAAGCATTATTTATTGTGAATGAAATCTGTATTCAACTTATTCTATTACTATATAGCTAGAACATCCCTCCCTCCCCGCTCTCCCCTACACACACACAGACAGTTCAAGGACTACAAAATCCTCACACATGCACAGAGTATGTGCCTATGAAACTATATTGTGCCCACTGCAACTCATGAGAGGGCTCTAAGGCCACCAGAGAAAACTGCAGAGAGAATGTCACAATGCCACTGCTCTATGCAGGCCTTGCTGTCCCTACTCCAACTGGAAAGTTATGAACCACGAGTCAGTTAAAGGCTTTTGGCCTGTTAATGCTTTGTGTTAGAGAAATTACGTATCCGTCCTGCTTGTCCCCTGAGAGTAAATGAAAGAAGTATATGTTCATCTCTAGTCTCACTAGAAGAAGGAAGAAGTGGCTATTGGAATGTCCTTTCCAACCTCAGGCCAATGACCTGTCAGAATAAAAATGTCTGTATGTCCACAGCTGCCTCTGCAGTGGCTCTCTCCCATCTTACAATGGATTCCAATACACCACCACATCTCTGTCCACCTGGTACCAACCCCAAGGAATAATAAATACCACTTGTCCTTGCTTAATTCACCCGCACTTAGAAGTTGACCAGAGCAATGAGATCTTGCAAACAACCTTCCTGGCCATCTCTGGACCACAGGTCCCTGAAGGGAAGTAGAATCCCTTCTTCTGGTTTTCCTCCATCCCAGGATGAGCCATCAGTGGCAGCCATGGCCTGCACATATGGCTGCCTGCCGATTCAGAGGAATCAATCTCTGTGTGGAGCTTTAAACCAGTGTGTGCTGCCCACCAAACCCTTTCTTCCCTCCGTCCCAGAAGAGGCTTCCCTGTTGGAACAAGGCTTGAAGCTTTGTACAATCAAAAGCCTTTGATTAAATCTGACCCACTCCTTCTACTTGCCACAGCATTGTGTGACCCGGGGGGAAAGCCACAGGACCACAAAACAGCCCAATCTGTCGCCAGGTGGGCTGACAAAGCAGAGCTAAACACACAGTTGATTTCAAGCCATGTTACATCTCCACGTTGCAAAGCGATGATAAAGTGAGTCGGTAAAGCATGCCCGCGGGTGGACGTTTCTCACAGACAGAGGCCACTCTGCCTCAGAGTGGGCTGTTGTCCTTCCCACTGAGAGTTTTTAAGCCACTCAGGGACAGCGACCATTTGAACAGAAAATTGTTCCTGTTTCTAAATGATTTAGGGGGGAAAAAAGGAGAGATGTTGCTTTTCTGACATCTAACCTATAGTATACAGACACAGCCAAAGGGTTTGTAAGAATTAACTCAAAGGCATATTTGTTTGCTCTGTCTGTCACCTGCTGAGTTTTCATCTTCACACCTTGTGTCTGCCCACCCACTCTCTCCCCACCTCCTAGCCCTCCAGAGAGCTTAGGAGAGCTCTAGCCCCCAACATCCACCAGAATACCACCTAATCCACCTTCTTGGAGAGCCTGACAGAACTGTGTGAGAAATCATTTGGGTACACTTGAAATCGGGGTTTATTAAATAATCATTCAGAATCACTTAGGGGAAAGAAGTTGCTCAGATCCTGACAAAGTACATGAAAGGACATAAGTGCCAGTCCCCCTGCATGGCACCAAAGCCTTCAATGCAGTCAGCCCTCCCAACTGCGGGTGGCTCTTGGCAGACCAGTTGCTCTTGTTCAGGTATTTTCCTAGCACTGGACAGGTCTCCAACCACTCCCCACCCACCTCAGGGACTTAGCGAAGATCCCTTCCTGTTGGATATATTATTCTCTCTAAAATGCAGCTGAAGCACAAGGGTCTCTAGCATTCCAGCTATTGTGTGTGAAACCTTATAAGTGGGTGTTTGCAATCCCCTCTGCTTGCTCAGCTCTGGCTCCCAACACCATCACCTTTTAGCTGCCTCTCCTTGAGTATATCCGAGACCTAACCAAACAGTAACTCAGTGAAGGACCCGAGCAGCTACCGTTGGTGAGGAGCAGGAGCCATAGTACAAGGGGCATAACAGGTAGAGGGGATGAGTATGAGTCTCTATCTCTACTTGAACCCCACAAAAAGTTGAGATAATTATTGTAGACCTTCAGAACACCTGAGTCGTGTACTCTGAGGTTCCAGGACTACCTCACCACAGGCCACACAGAGATGGGGCCTACTTCCCTGTCTCCAGGATCAAGCCCCGCCCCATCCATGTGAGCCCCGCCTCCATCCATGTGAGCCCCGCCCCCATCCATGTGAGCCGACGTGATCTGCAAACTAAATGAAAGGGTTGCAGGTGAGCAAGTTCAAGTTTCATTCTTTCCATCCATTGTGCTAAGAGTTCCACTTTACAAATTAGGTTGGCTTTTGAATATTGTCGTGTCTGGAGAACAACAGAGCCACAAAGGATCCCGCCGGAAGAGAGCTGCGTCTGAAGCACAGGGGAAGTGGAAGTCAGTTCTAACACCTTCCCCAACAGAAGGCTGCTCAGTGTCTCCAAACACTGTCGCATTCGTTAATATTATTCAGCGAAAAAATTCTCCCCTTTCATTTCTTCCTAACTCTGTTTAATTTTCATGGAAATCAATTCTTTTCGAGTTAATTTAAGAGGAACATCTCATAACTTTCTAGTGTAAGGTGTGTGTGTGTGTGTGTGTGTGTGTGTGTGTGTGTTTTAATATTTGCAACAGCTAAGTCGAGAACTTAGATATTTTATCATCAGAGATGTTTTTCTCGTAGCTCCACGTGCAGTTCTATTGGTTATAAAAGATTGTGCAGCACAATAAAAGGGCCCAGACTTATGCATATTGGAAATTTATTTCAATGACATTGGATCTGTTCATATTGTTTATTATAAATAAGCCAGATAAGATCTTTTACCATCACATTTAAAAACATACAAGGCTATTGCATGCTGCTGGGGGGAAGAAATAAATGTCTGAAATGGCATCAGTGAGGGATAGGTTGTTATACAATTTTAATTCTATTAATTATATTGTTGAGAAGGGTTTTGTTGTTATTTGATTTTTTTTGGTTGGGTCGTTGTTGGAATTGTTGTTGTTGTTGTTGTTTTAAAAATAAAAGGTCAGAAAAGATCACTTCCACAGTATGAAATGCTTCTGAGAAGAGTTTAATAGGGTGGCTTATAGCATCATGCACTATGGTGCCCCATACCTGTGGCATCTGCAAGCTGTGGCATCATATCACTTCTGCTTTATACTTTGTGGTCATCTTAAAAACCAACAGATGAGACAATTCCATTCAGTTCTAAGACCTGATATAGTTAAGTCTTTGTATTATTTTAAGAAAGAAACAATACTTTTTGCCCATTTATTCTTAACACATTTTGTAAGCCATAATACATCAGTCACTTCACGAGGACCCCTGGGCTCCTATTGTATTTACTCGGGATGTAGCGAGAAGAAAAAAGAGAAAACACCTTACCATCATGGAGAGTCTTTGCCCATGGAGACCCTGAGTGGTTGGCTTGAAGGGGTTTGCAAGAATCTGAATCCTAGATACAAATAAGCCCTGATTGAACCCGAACAGAAATCACTTCCAAAATGCCTCGACATTAGTCAAGCTGGCTTCAACAAATGCCTGTACATAGTAATGAGAAAAAAATATTAATCGTGATTATTTTCAGGAGCACAGGACAGCCAAGCCCTCAAAAAGAGTAAGGTTTTTATTGGTAAGGCATTTCATTTAAACATCGAAATGTGGTGTAGTGTGAAGTCTGAAGTAAGTTTTGAAAGGAAGCTGATGATTAAGAAGAAATGCAGTGGGCATTTAATAAGTGGAGGAACCACAAGATAATTAACTGGCATGCATAAAGATTCATGCTTTATACCAAAATTTTAATTTTGCACATAAATGTGCCTGGTGTAGGCAGCATTTAATCACCTAGCTGACAGGAGTAACTACTTTCATTTAACCTTGACTGAAGATCATGAATTCTAACAGGTTTAATTGGATACATCATTTAACAGAATGAACAGAGCAAATTTTTCTCAATTCATAGGTTCTGATTGACATGCACCAGCAATAAGGCGTTGCACAATTACAGCTGCTCTGCCATCCTGCCCTGGGCAGCAATTGCCATAGTGACGTGACACTCCCGGATGGCTGGGGCACAGAAACTATACTGAATCTCTCCTTGTTTTGAAAAGGCCAAGGCTTCTTCTTCTTTTTCTATTTCTTTTTTCTTTTTAAGAAGAAAAAAAAAAGAGGGAAAGGAAAAGAAAGAGACATGGAAGAGGGGAAGAGAGAGAGCTTGGGAAAGAAAGGGGCTTAGACAATTTCTTGCATATTAATCATAGTGACGTGCACATTCTGTAAGGGAAGGGATATGTCTTGCTATCAGCCACATGGAAAATGGAGAAATAATGACATTATCTTTTATCTGTTTAGCACACCTCTTTGCAGCATGTCAGAAAAGCCTAAGTTAAGCAAAACAGACTAGGGAGGAAAGACCTGGAAGAAACAGTGTAGGCAAAGGCATGGAACAATAAGGAGAGGAAGTGTCTCTGTCCACCAGAGTCCTACAGGTGGACATCAGGAACTACTTCCTGGGTCAGGGGGCAACAGAAGACAGGGCTGGACACTTGTACTTCCGACTCCTCCTTTGCTTCACTTAAAAAAAAATCCCAAATTAACCACAGGCATGGAGGGGATAAATTCTCAATAAAATTATAAAGCCCCTCCTTCATGTGTGTGTTCATGTGTGTGCATATATGTGCATGTGTGTGTCCGTGTATGTATATGCAAACTGCCTATGAGGGTTAAATCCTCCCCCAACCTGCAACAGCTGTCTCTGTGAACATTCTAGAAAGAACTAAATCTATGCCTCAAGAGACATTATGCAAGTTCTTTTAGTTTCAGACAGGGAGGTAAAAAATTAAGACATTAATAATTGCAAAGACTTTCCCTCCACAGAGCAAACACGGCTGGCTCCCTTGCTATTTCCCTTTGGCTTTCTGTCCATTGCTCTGGCCAGTGAAGTACCTCAGTTCCTGCAGGCTTGGCAGGTGTGTTTGCTACTGGTGAGCACTGATGCTACTGACAAGCATTGATCCCTTCATTAGTTCTTATCACACTTCTCATCCCCTCTTCATACCACCCCCAAGACCACCCAAATTAGGGGTTTCTGAGAACAGAATACATGCGAATTCCTAGACTTGAGTCCATGAGCCGACCTTGTTAATCAGTACTCTCCATTGAACAGGGATGGGACAGGGCAAACCTTCTAGAGTGAAGCCAGGGGAACTATGTTCCTTCTGTTCCTTTCCCCCCCTCTATCCCACTGGCCTTTCTTCCTCCCTTTTTCTTTTTTCTTCTTCTGTCTCCTTGCCCAACCTGGAAGAGATCTTTTCATTTCCTAGAATTAATCCCAAACCAGAAGCTAGGCACTAGGGCCTCCCAGACAACCAAGGCCATCTGGTGGGGAGGGTGAAGGAAGAACGTGGGATTCTAATGTATTGTTATCTGTATCATACTGCGATGCACAGCACAGCCGTGCTGACAGATGAGAGAGTGTGGCTCTTTTTGTTGGGGATAGGAGAGAGATTTTTGTAAAGAAGCTGATACCTTTTAGTGAGAAATTAGTTTAGAAGCCCTGGAAGAGTGAGCAGATAAAACAGCACTTATAAGATCCCAGGGTGTGAAATAACTTGGCTTATTTTAGGACTAGAAAATATTACTGTAAAGCAAAGTGCCATAGTGCCACATACTGCCAGCAAAGTTTGTCAGGTAGGTGGCATTAGACCAGAGAAAGATGGGCCAGACCAAGAGACTGCATCTAACCCTGGAGGTCAGGGACTCAAGGAATATTTAGTGGAAAGCAGGCCTGAGTTTTAGAACTGGAACTGAGCCTGGGTGTAAAATGGGTGAAAAAGAGTGAAGGGGGTAGAGCCCCTTGTTTCTCCTCCACTCTCTTTCCGGAGACTTCCTCTCTCCCTTCATCTTCCTGGTTTTCCCCCTTCTTAGTAGTTCCTGCCTACTTTCTTTCCTTCCAAAAGGAACTCAAGAGATCTTTTAGAGTTACTGAGATCCAAAGCCTTGGAGTCTAGTAGTGGTTTTATGGGTTGAAAAGAGATTGAGATTTGAGACAGTGCCACTCTGACACAGGAGTTTTTTTGTCCCCGTCTACAAGTACAAAGCAGGGGATAAGGGGATGGCTTCAACTAGCAGAGATGAAGAAACAGCTGGGACCAGCTCTTCCCACCGAGCTTTAGAACCATGGCGTGTGCTCAAAGGACCATCTCTCAGCCCTTAGCACTGGTTGCCTGTGGATTCCCAAAGCTCCTGAAACGGAGCCAGAGCCTCCTACGCACCTGCCCCCAGCATTCTCCCTTCTTCCTGACCTCCAAACTGCAAGTTCTCTGCATTGGAACTCAGTCAACTTAGTCACAGAACCAGGCTATCACTCTCCACATCTGACAAGAGAAGTGAGTTCCAAAACTGCCCTCTGCTTGGAAGCCCACTACAACAACTTTTGCAACATAGCAGAATTTTCCTTTAGTGTTAGAAAACAGGGAGACCTTCAAAGAAAACCTGGGTCACTGAACCCTCTAGCCTGTCCACAGAACAAACTCTCTGGATTGTTCAGTCTCTCAGATTCAGCATGGCCAACTTTGGCTATAAATTCTCTTTAAAACACACAAACTTGCATTCATTTGCAAGTTGACCCATCTCTCTCACTTAAGTGTAAGTGGTCCAGGGCCACACCCTATTCATCTCCGCACTACCCAAATCTTTCCATTTTGTAGCAATGTCTACCCCCGGTAATTATTATGGGTTGGATTGTTTTCCTCCAAAATACTGTACTGAAGTCCTGAACCTTATATCTCAGTCTTTGACTGTGCTTAGAAACAAGGCTTGTATAGAGTTTTATATTTCAGAAGAAGTTATGAGGCAGCTGTTACAAAGGACCCTAACCCAATACGTGCATAAGAAGGGTGGGGAAAACCTGGAGACAGCCCAGCAAACAGCAAGAAGACTATGAGAAGGCAGAGGTGAGGGAGATATTCCCACCCACCAAGGACTGACCAAGAGTGCCAGCAATCATGAGATGCTGAGAGAGAGGCACAGACACACATTCCTGTAACAATCCCGAGAAGGAGCCAGCTCGACTATAGGTGTCAATATAACCCCAGAACAAAAACGTCAGATGTACAAGCCACCTAGTCCTGTCACCTTGCTACACACAGGAGCCTTAGTAAGCTGATAGAGTAGTTTAATTTGCCCAATAAATTATTTAGTCAGAAAGGTCTAGAAGAGAAGGGGTTGTGGTCTCCTTGAAGGACTGACCTCGCCTGCTGCGTCACCCTGTATGTAATCTGATACACTGTGAAGTATTGGGCCTAGCCTCTGAACAATTCAGATTGGCTTTGCAGGGCACAACTGTAAACCAGCTGCTTGCAAAGAAGGGGGTGGGGGGGAGCTGTAAAAAACTCAGAGGAAAGAGTGGGTTGGCTTTTACTGGTTTGAGGAATTTTAAGTGGTGAGTTACAGCCAGTCTAAGAAGTACTCTCCTTAGCTCATAATGGTTCTCCTAGAGGCCTGCCACCTATTCATTCCTTTCTCCTGCCAAGACCCTGACCTCAGTTTCCTTACGTGTAAAACAGACTGGTGCTAGCTTAGTCATCCCCAGAAAGACATTGAGAGTCTCACATAACTTACGTATCTAATTACTTCAGTGCTAATGTTTTTCCATAAATACATCATGAGCAAAATTCTACATAATGCCAAATCTGCCAGCGCCGTCCCAGTGTGCAGTAGAAGCGTAAACACTTTCCTTTCTCTGAGGAAGTTCTTTATGAGCATTAAATGAGCAGATGATTTGTTGAAAAAGAACAGCAAATCAGAAACACACACACAGAGGAAAATCGTCCGTTGACTGCTCGAAGGATGATTGTTCTTGAATGCTACTTCCGAATCTCTGTCTTCTCCCCGCGCCTCACCCCACCGACAAACAGCTAAGCTTCAGCACGCCTGCCCGAGCCCTTTATTTTTCTACCCGTTCCTTCCACTTACCCTTAGTTCCTCTGTCATTGCATCCAGCTCAGGAAGCCCCCCGACCCCCATCTCCTTGGCTTGCTGTCTCCATTACTCCCACAGCTGGAAGTTCTGCCCTGGCTGGCTCAACTCCAGTTCCCACCCTGGCTCCCTCCCTCTGGGCTTAGTGATTCATCCATCACTGGGGCTCTTCAAATCTCACCTTAAAAGCTTCCCACCCCCTAGGTTTTATCTTGCTGTCAGTTCTCAATGCAAAATGTTTTGGGACACTTTGTGTTAAGTGTGTTATTGGCACTAATGGTGCCCACGAATCAATTGTATTAAATCTTCATGACTTCAGGTAATTGGTCTGGGAAAATTGACATTCTCAATTTCCCACTAGGATTTTGAATTTGTCTCTGGGTTCTTTCTCTCCCCACCCCCTCCCCCTCGGTGCTGTTTTGAACAAACAACAAAAATTACATAAACTGTCGAATCTCCTTTGCTTCCATTTTCCCTCCTGCACCTTCTCATTGTGTGAATTGGCACAGTCTCCCAATGCAGTCCGGTTTACCTCTGGGCCCACAGTATAATTTAACTTTCCGCAACATAAAATAAGTCAGCAGCGGATTTTTTTTTTTTTTTGACTTCTTCTGACAATATCCAAAGTTGTCTCTCACTGTTTTTATTTAAAGGCACTAGACACAAACCTGGCTGTTCTCACTGCCAGCCTCTGGGAGGGCTACAGCTGAGACAAGCCGCTGTCAGGAAGAAATGAATAAAACTAACAAGACTATTGAGCTGGCCAACAGATTAGTAAAAGGTCTGGAGGTGAGGTCCGACAGGGCAGACTAATGAAGCAGCCTGCAGAAAGCCTTTCTTTGTCAGACACTACTGATCTGGCAATAACAGCAGCACTTAGCGAAGAACCTGATGAGCTGAAAAAATTATGTCATTATCATTCACTTTTTTTCATGCTAGAAACATGGTTTTGACCTTTCTAGTTTCTTCCATTTTACCATGCTGCGGCCTGTATTAACTGTAAGATTACCTAGTGGCTAGCACGTTCAAAAAAAAACCCTCCACAAAAGGGAATGCACACTCCCGCCTGAGTATTATTGACAAATAAAGTTGATGCAATAGGAGGGAAAAAAAAAAAGGCGAGGACTTTATTTGGAACAATTAGACAATGCTAATTTGGAACTGTAGGTTGGTTTGCCGCAAAGCATGGTGCAATTTGTCTGACTTAGTTAAGGAATATGATAATGCCCTAATTATCTGTCTAAGATGTGCCCTGGATATTACAGAGGAGACAAAGAATAAAGAATGGCAAACCATGAATTATCCGAAATAATCCATGTTGTTAAAGGTTGGCTCCTGAGAAAGTCTGGTCACTGGCAGCTCCCATTTGCCATTCATCTATTGTTAATTTAATCTTTTGTGTGTACTCAAAAAAAAAATTTTTTTTTTTTGCCCTGGGCTAACATTTGTTGGGAGAATGTCTCTCCTCGGTCCCCTGCAGTTGTTAGAGGCATGTGTCTTTGCAAACAGCCGCTCTTGGTTGCTTTTCTTTTCTTTTGGTAACTGGACTTGCAGTGGGCCAAGAAAGCATCAACCCACTGCTAATTAAACAGATTAATCAGACTGGATATTGTTAGAATATAAATTGATGAGTGCTTGTTTAGTGCCATGTGAAGTAAAAACCAAAAGGATTTATCGGCTAAGAAGAAAGAGTCTGTCTTGGATGAAAGCCGGGAAACCTAATGAATTTAAATATGAACCACCAGGGTAGATACATTTCTTCTTACTGTTAGTCGCTGGTACCTCTTAAAGCAGTGGAAATAAATTACTATCTTAACCTGATAAGCCTATCACTTTTACCAAATCAGTTTGCCAGCTTCCAGATAGACCAGGAGATAACAGCAGAGGGACAGCGGTGGGCTTCATTCTTTCAAAAGTATTAATACAGTAGAGATGCCTTACCCACACTTGGTTGTCTTTCATTAGCTAAAGGAACTCCTAAGGTGAAAGACCCAAACCAAATAACTTGTAAGAACTTCTCCATAGCCAACACACCCTAAGCTCAGAGAGCTTAGGTTCCTGGCAGAATGAACCAGTCCTAACAGAAACCAGTCTATGAGAACTCTGAAGATAGGCCATCTCCTTGATAGTTTTGGACCTAGAAACACTAGCTCCTTCGGCACCCAGGTTCAGGTAGGATGAGAACCCACACTGCTCTTAATAGCCCATCAGCAAGTACCTCTACCCCAGCATGTGGAAATGCTTAGTCTTTGTCTTTATTAAAACACTTGTGCCATTTATTCTGAGAAATTTCATAGCAAATGAAAGTGTCAAAGACCGAGTAGCCATGTGGAAGGGCACATGCTGCTGTACTTTCTTGGTAACAGGACCCAGCCATATCAGTGTCACAGAACACTGCCATCTCTGCTGCTCTGGGGAATTGGGCAATTAAGCCTGATTTCCTGTGAGGATGTCTTTCTTAACTTGTTTATTCCTAGTACTTAAAAATATTTTGATATGTTACCCTTCTGGAGACATGGTTTGCTTTAAAATGTCCCTGTACCCTCTTTTGCCTCTGCCTACTTTTCTCTCTTTCCTGTTTGCCCTCTCTTCCCAACACTCTGTCCTCTGTGTCTCATGGTTTTCTGGGGGTTGAACTCAGGGCCTTATCCAGGCTAACTGTTCTCCTACCAAGCCCAAGTCACAACTTTATTCTTTTCAGTATTCCTGCCTCTTATTCTCTCTCTTCTTTCTCACTTCATCATGCTTTTCCTTGTGGGTTTTTTTTTATTCCACTGTTTGTTTGTTGGTCTTTGGTTTTGTTTTGTTTTTACATGTCTTGGTGGTTTTGCCTGCATGTGTATCTGCGTGAGGGCGTTGGATCCCTGGAACTGAGTTAGAGACAGTTGTGAGCTGCCACGTGTTTGTTGGGTGTTGGGACTGGGTCCTCTAGAAGAGCAGCCAATGCTCTTAGCCAGTGCTCTTTTTGTTTGTTTGTTTGTTTAATTTTTTATTGGATATTTTATTTACATTTCAGATGCCATCCCCTTTCCCCATTCCCCCTCCCTAGAAAACCCCTATCCCGTGCCCCCTTTTCCATTTTGCTTTTATACAATTTTTTAAAAATATCAATCAAAGGCTTTATAAGTATGGTAATGCTCAATCAGAAGTGTAACCCAATACCCAACCTAGAGCCAATGCTCTTTTATGGATGAAGAATAAATCTAATTATTACTGGGCTGTTGTTGTGTTTTAAGATAACCCTTCTCAAGTAGACTATTAAATTTGTTAAATTTATAAGATACAAAAATGATCTTGTTACAATAAGTTCTGTTTTTACAGCCCAAGATTCATGTTTAGAATAATCAGGGTCCTTGTCTATTAGTTCCAAGTGTTACTCTCATTGTATCATACTCTTCCTTGCCGTTTTAAAACAGTTCTTTGGCATCACTCATTATGTAATGTTACAAGAACTGCTTTCTCTGTAGGAACAGGGGGATCAGATGGGGAGAGGACAACTTGGAGGGAGCAAGTACTAGAAGTGACATCTGGAATGGGGGAAGGGGAAGGTGCATCTATAGGACAAGCTAGAAACCTAGGGTAATGGAAACTCCCAGGAATCTATGAGCTAAGCTACCTAACTAAGACTCCTAGCAATGGGGGATATGGAGTCTGAACCAGCCATCTCTTATAACCAACCAAGACTTTTAATGGAGAGGTTTCACCTAGCTGCTGACGAAAACAGATTCAGAGACCCACGTTAGGCCAAATATTAGGTGGAGTTTGGTGAATCTTGCAGAAGAGAGAGAGGAATGATTGTAGGAGCCGGAGGGGTCTAGGACACCACAAGAAAACCTACAGAATCAACTAACCTGGGCCTTTAGGAGCTCACAGACACTGAGCTGCCAACCAGGAGCATGAACAGCAATAACTTCTGTACATATAACAGTCGTGTAGCTTAGTCTTCATGTGAGGCTCCTAAGAGCAGGAGCAGGGGCTGTCTCTGACTGTGTTGTCTGCCTTTGAGACCCTTCCCCTCTACTGGGCCACCTCTTCTACCCTCAATAGGAGAAGATACATCTAGTCTGACTGCAACTTGATATGCCAAGGCTGGTAGATATCCATGAGAGGCCTGCCTTTTACTGAAGAGAAAGGGAGGAGGGGTAGGTGGGGGATGGGGGATGACAGAACTAGAAAGAGAAAAAGAAGGGGAAACTGTAGTCAGAATGTGAAGTATAAGCCGGGCAGTGGTGGCGCATGCCTTTAATCCCAGCACTTTGGAGGCAAGGGGGGGGGGGAGAAGAATTGCTTTCTCCAAGGCTACTTTATTATCATCATAAAATGCATGTCATTAGTATATTTTAAACATTGATACACATTAAAACAATGAAACTCAAAAATTATACCAAGACTTGTTATTTTCAAATATACTGTTATCTTTCTGGAGGGAAATTTCAGAGCCTGAATAACCACCACTAAGAGTGCATATACCCTTGACCCAGAAAGCCCAGCACTAGGCGTTAGCCTAAGGAAGTAAGAATATAAGAAAGATCTATTGCTAGAATAGTAAATCAGCACTGGTTAGAGTAGCTACGAATAAGACATGATTCCAGTATTCTAAAACTGCATGTGGTTCAGCATACACATCTGTAGTCCTAAAACTCCAGATGCTGAGGCAGGAGGATCATAGGTTCAAGACCAGTGTATCAGTTTCTTTTCTGTTGCTGTGATAAAACACCATGACCTAAAGTGGCTCATGGAGGAGTTTATGTTGACCTACATACAGTGGAGGAGTTTATGCTGACCTACATACAGTTCCAGAGTAATGAGTTCCACTGTGGAGGAAAAGGCATGGCAGCAAGGGACAGGCATGGTGCCAGGAGCTAGAAGCTGAAAGCTCACCTCTCTAACCCCACAGCATGTGACAGAGAAGAGGGAGAGGAAGTAGAACAAGGCTGTGTGCTCTCGAAATCCATCCTCACTGATGTCATTCTCCAGTGAGCCTGTACCTCTCAAAACTCCCCCAGACTGTGTTACCCCTTGGAACCAAGTGTTCAAATGCTGGAGCCTATGGGAGACATTTCTCATTCAAACCACTAATAGCCAGCCTGTACTACATAGCACAGCTCTGTCCCCATCTGTTCTCTCCACATGCAAAAAAAAAAAAAAAGGCTATGAATCATCTATTAAGAGCACTGACTACACTTCCAGAGGTCCTAAGTTCAATTCCCAACAACCACATGGTGGGTTACAACCGTCTGTAATGGGATCTGATGCCCTCTTCTGGACTGTCTGAAAACAGCTACAGTGAACTCATAAACATAAGACAAACAAACAAAACCAAAATGAAATCTGTTCCGATTTGAGTCTGGCAACATATTGTGTCTCCGCCCACTCTGCTTTTGTATGCCTCTCCTGCAGTGAGCTAGCCCCATCAAGCATTTCCTCTTTACAGGGAACATGAGCCTAAACTTATTAGTAGAAGTGCAAGGCCCATCCTTCCCTTTATTGTTTTATTTGTGTTACCACAGCCACGCCTCCAGACCCTGCAGCCCCTTCACAATCACTCAGCCCATCCAGTGACTTTTCTAAAAGGGACACCACTCACTTCTGTCTTCCACCTACTCTCTCAACAAATTGACTCCGGATGCCCCAACTGTCTCTGCATCTGTTTTATAACAGGTCCCCTACCTCCCAACAACTAAGGTGAAGTCCTCCCTCAGGTAACCCTGAGGGCTACCATCAAGTGCAGCTATAGACAACGTCTGGAGCATCCACTGACCTGTCTTAGGAAGTGGGCCTCCTCAATGTTCTTTCTCTAGACAGTTCCCCTCACCACAGGCTTCTTTAGCCTTTCTTTTAACCTTCCTAGTCATCTTGATATCGTACTTACTAGTTCTCCATAATATTTTTTTTCTCTGCTCAAATGACTTTGAGTGCTTTCTGTATATTATTTGGGCTTTGAGTAATAAGCTATCTACACACATAAGAATGGAAAAGGGCAATGAGACAAAGAGCCAAAACGTTAACAGTGGCTGAGTGGATTTTGAGATTGTAGGTTGCTTAAATCCTGGTCTTTGTGACTTAACAATAGGTTCCAAAATATTTTATCTTTGTTTATTTTCACTTCTATTTCTAAGACTCATTGTTAACAATGAATGCTCAAAAATGGCAAGCTTTAATAACAGTTCCTGGTTTTGTTACAAAATTCAGATTCAAAATCATTAGGGTGCCTTTTTCATTGAGTAGATTGACTGGAGCTTGTCACACAAGTAACTCAAAACCCTGTCAGAATCTAGGCTCCCCCATATCAGTTAACCACCACAGCTCCCCAAACTTTGAGGATCAACTACAACTCTGCCCTTATTTTAAGATTTGTTTTGTTTTCCTTCGTGTGTGTGTGTGTGTGTGTGTGTGTGTGTGTGTGTGTGTGTGTGTGTTTACATACATACATACTGATCTTAAGCTATCTTTATAAACTCTTAACTGTCTAAGTTCAGGGATTGCAGATGCTCCCTACCAAACCTGGCCAACCCTACTTTTAAAGTTACCCTTTTAATGCCAAGAAGTAAAGAACTACTTTTATAGATTGTAAGACAACTTTTTAAGATACTGTCGTGATCTTGAAAAAAAATGTATCATAAAATTTTACTGCAGGGTTCTGGTATATAGAGAGACTTGACTGGAAAGACAGGCAGCTGACCTGCAGAAACCCCAGAAACACAGGAAGGATGCTTCGATGGGTTCTCAAGTTTCACTACTCTTGCCATACATACATGCCCTTTCCCACATATTCCAGCAAATGCTTCGTGAAGGAATTTTTTGATATAATTAAAGTCCCAAACCTGTTGTTCTTAAACCAGAGTGGCTATCCCTGGGGCCTGACCTAATTGAATGGACCCATTACAAGTGGAGGCTTTTGTCTGTGTGGTTGCAAGAGATAAGGAACGTGGAGCAGGATCTCAACACGGAGAAGTTCTCCATTGCTGCAGGCAAAGGTGACAAGGAATTTGGACAGTCTGGGATGTGAGTGCCGCCACCATCTGACAGCCAGGAAGGAAACCACAGGCTTCAGTTCTACAACCACAAAAGGCGAATTCTGCCAATAACCTAACAGAACTCCCAGGAGTCTTCAGCTGAGAGCGGAGAAACTAAACAGTGCACAGACTGGATCTGCTGGCCACGTCTTTTAAGGATTCTGCATCTCAGAGGCAACGCCCTCAAAGGAGTCACAGAATCTTTGGACCTATGAGCCCTAACTCTTACACATTAGTATGGTTTCCTTGCTGGCTCGTTAGGGGTCTGTGCTCTGGATTATAGAGTGTGCAAATTAATTACTGGACACATCTCCTTTCTGCTTTCATACAGCCAAAGAATTCCATCACACAGGTCAACTTTCAGACCACAAAGACTTGGTAAACAAAACCATACTGCAAGTGTGAAGTACAGTTGTGTCAGAGATGAGGTCATAGCCCTCCTTTTCTGTAGGGGTGGTTCTGATGCTAAGGTCCTGTCCCCTAATTGTTTCTTGATCTATCAGTAAAAAAAAAAATGCCCTGGACCAATTGCTGGGCAAAAGTGTAGGAATTTCAGGTCTCAGTTTAAACTTAAAATTGAAAGAATCTCAGGTTTCGGTTTAAACTTAAAAATTAACTGCCCCAGGACACATCCCGGGAGGAGGATATTCCAAAGACTTACACATACATTCCAAGAGAAGGGTCCAAGATAAGAAAGAGGTTGTAGGGAGCCGACTTTAAGCAGAAAGCGGCTAGAAAGCAGCTATCATCTTTGCAGCCATCTGGAACCATTTACCCTGATAGAGACTTGGTTTTTCAGCAGCCTACAACAGCTGAGCACACTCTAACAAATATCTTGTTTATCCCACATAGTTTGTTTTGCTGTTTAGTGACCCCAGCTGCATAGTGCACATGGTAAAATGTTTTCACCTGTGTTCTCCTGTGTGTGCTTATAAATACCCAGGATTTCCTTGTAAGAATATATACAGTTAAGAGTGAATAAGAATCAATAGGAGTTAAGAGAAATATAGATATACAGTCAATACAGTTAAGAGGAATATGAGTCAATACAGTTAAGAGTCAATAAGAGAGAATATGAGTCAAGGGGAATTTGAGTCAGGGAGAATGTGAGTCAAGAGACAATAAAGGAGACTTGAGATTTGACTACAAAACCTCTGTCTTGTCTCCATTCTTCGAGACTCAGTCCCCTTGACCAGAACAGCAGAACAGTCTTCAACAGTTTGGCGCCAAGCGTGGGGCAGAACGGTCCTCGACAAGAGGTAATCAGGAAGCTGGGCCCTTAATAAACCTGGGTAAAGAGAAGCCACTTAGCTAACACTCATTGTTATAAAGATAATGTGCAAATATGAGTTACCTAGAAACTGGGCCTGGGGGCTGTTTGAGATCAGCCTTTGTGGTTATTTTTTAAGAGGTAATTGTATAACTACCCTCGTGAACTCTGTGAAAATGGTATAAAAACTGTTCTTAGCTTTGGCTCGGGGTTTTTCTTGCCTTCATTCGAGGGAACCCCAGTGCACTGGTTATCAATAAACCTCTTGTAATTGCATCAAATTCGCTGTCCGTGAGTGTTTCTGCGGGAGCGTGTCTCCGGTTTAGAGTCCAACAGAAGAAATAGGTAGGACTTCCAGGTCCCTGCAGGCAAGCTGGCAGATGCAAGGAGAAGAGAGAGATCACCATGCTTGGGAGGGAGAAAAGCCAAGCAGCCATAGGCTGCTTCTACAGGCAAGAGGTTGGGGATGCTAAACTGGGACTGATGGGCTGAGTGACTGAAGTTGAATACAGATTTAGGGTGCAGATCTGGGAGTTCTAGGAAGCACACAGTAGCCAAGGTAGATTGGAGGCATCCAGCAGTTAAGCCAATAAAGCAAGCTGAAATTGAACAATTGTGTGTCTGTGTTTTTCATCCATGGATCCAATATTCTCTGGTCAGGGAGGAGCTGGTAGTGAAGTCTGTTCCTGGAACTTAGGCAGGGTAGCAAAAGCTATTTGCAACACTTTACCTAACCTTGTTACTCTTTCTCTATACTATCCCCCCCTGACACCCCACCACACTCCCTATAGTGCCTCTCCCTGTTCATCAAACGATCTCTGCAGTTGTGTTGCTTTTGTGTATACCACCATTTTTTTGTTTTGTTTTCTATTCTATTGTTTTCGATCACTTGCACGAGGGTAGGAATAGAAGCAGTCTTTCTTCATCAGGCATTTTAAGTGATTTTTGCCAGTGAGCTTTGAAATCTCCCCTGAGAATTTAAAAATCTAAGTCTGTGCTACTTTGAATCATTTCTGCTGATCATGAGCAGAGATTTTAATAGAGGATAATGAGTTTGGGAAACTCTGAACAGAAATCTGTCACCCTGAACTGAAAGTGAAGAAATTTTCTCACTGAGCTGGGACTCAACATAGGCCCCCTTCTGGCAGAATGCTTGCTGCGCTGCAGTTTTCTCATAGGTGTTAATGCTGGCCCACTAGTGCTGAACACCTCTTCACACAGTGACCTCTCCTGTCTGCTGGGTCATATCAACAAGACCGTGGAAACTGTGAATACGGAGTCAAGCCTGGTCAAGTCAGAAGGGTGGCCAGGCCTGGCTCTCTGCTGACAAGAGCAACATAAGATGTCTGAAAAGCCTCTGTTGGCACTTCAGCTTGCACTTGACAAGAAGAAAGAGTTGAAAAGCCAATGAGGAGATGACCTACCTGCCTTCTGTTTTCTCAGAGCTGGGTCCTCAGGAATGTGTTCCCAGTAGAGAAGCCAAGAGCTGGGTCCAAATGAATGTTGAATCTGTGGGAGTCTTCCTGAAAAATGCCATGACTAGACTCATGTCCCCTTAAACACATAGGCCCTAGCTACCAATACCTCGGAATTCAAGTTGACTTGCAATGACAGCATTCCTGGTGTAATTAGATAGGACTTGAGGGTACATTGGGAGAAAACAGCCCTTTGTTCCATGTGACCGTATCCAAAGACAAATCCTTTCACAATGTACAAAGAAGACCACATGAAGTTATGTGGTCACAAGCTAAGAGATCTTAGGCTCTTCAAACTCTTGCGTGAACTAAACCCATTGGCTTCATCTTCCAATTTCCTATGCAAAGAAATGATAAATCTATGAAGTAAGAGCAGAGAGGGTGCCTTCAGCAAGATGCAGAGGGGGACCTTTACAGGACAAAACCTGTTACAGTATAAAACCGACGAAGTAAAGAATGGGTTTAAGTTATACAATAATTTACAACACTTGGAAGAGAAAAGAAGTTAGAGGTGATTCTTATACATCATTGGGCAGCATTTTTCCCAATCTGTTTCTTCTAGATTGTTCGTCCTTACACATTCTATTATTTCTTCTTCTTTGTTTTGTAAGATTTATTTATTTACTGTATATGAGCACACTGTTACTGTCTTCGGATCCACCAGAAAGAGGGCATCAGATCCCATTACAAATGGTTATGAGCCACCATGGAGTTGCTGGGAATTGAACTCAGGACCTCTGAAAGAGTAGTCAGTGCTCTTAACCACTGAGCCATCTCTCCAGCCCCTATTATTTCTTAAGAGTCACTTAAGGGCCCTGGATGAGGTGGTGCACACCTTTAATCCCAGCACTTGACAGACAAAGGCAGGCAGATCTCTGAGTCTGAGGTCAGCCTGGTCTGCAGAGTGAGTTCCAGAACAGCCTGTGCTACAAAAGGAATTCCAAGACAGCCTAAGCTACCAAAACTTCTTCAAGAAACTCCAGCAACATTTTATGTCCTTAGTCTTCCTTGGGAACCTCGTGTGGCTCAGAGACAAAGGGAGAGAGATCTTATCCAACTAGAGGGAGTTCTTTCCTGCAGCAGCAGAGACTCCTCTGAGAGACGTCCATTCTAGGAGTGCTCACAGTTTTAGTTTGCAGACGACACACAGCACACGGTACCTTCAAAGGCACCTCTGGCTAGAACACCCGAGTTTGATTTTTGAAGGCAAGAAAGGAGGTTTTTTGGTTTTCTTTTTAATCTACAGAAAGTGGAATAACAAACAAGAAGAAGAAGGAGAAGGGGAAAGGGAAGGGGAAGGGGAAGGAGAAGGAGAAGGTGGAGAAGGAAGAGGGGATGGAGGAGGAGGAGGGGGAGGGGGAGGAGGAAGAGGAGAGGAGGAAGAAGAGGAGGAGGAGGAGGAGGAAATGTGAGAGACAAGCCATCCTAGTTTGAACCAGATTCCCCTCTTCACTCAGATATTGGCTGGAAATGTTTGCTTCCAATTAGACATGGTTAAGTGAAAGTTTACCTGAAACCATTGGCTAACCTCACCTTTACAATACTCTTAGGGATTTTCTAGACACCCTGTCACTGAATGCTAGCATATATGTTGAAATCCAGAAAAATACATCACTGTATATTTTCCAGTTTTCTGATTCATCAGGACAGATTGAAATAGCTAATGCTCCCTAAAAGAGAACAGTTTCTTCGGGTCTCACAAGTAGACTGGAGGGCTAATAGAAACTTACAAAGCATGGTATTCAGTCATGCTCATTTAGTTGTCGTTTGCCCATTTTTAATAATTTATTTTATTTTATGTACATTGGTGTTTTACCTTCATGCATGTCTGTGTGAGGGTGTCGAATGCCTTGGAACTGGAGTTTCAGACAGTTGTGAGCTGCCATGTGGGTGCTGGGAATTGAACCCAGGTCTTCTGGAAGAGTAACCTGTGCTTTAACCGCTGAGCCACCTCTCTAACCCCTCGGTTCACACTTATAACTGTTCTCAAAGATACTGTTCTGCCAGTAACTCGGGCAGGACCCAGCCCCTTTGAACTTACTGTGTTAATGGGTCTGCTGTGGCCTCTAAGTTTACACCTACATTTTGGTGCATAAGGTCACTAGGAACTACAACTTATTCAACCGAACAGCCTCTCTGAGGCTTCTGTTATATGTACCCAAAAACATCTACAATACAAAAGGCCAAATGATGCCAAGTTTGCCTCGTAAGATGGAGAGAGGGAAGGGAAGGCAACACAAAATTTCCAGGACTCTGCTCAGATTTCAACTCCATAGATGCCTGTTGCTAGCATATCCTGTGAAATTAGCTGTCTGGAGGGGAAAAGCTGATACAGCTCACTGAAGTTCTAAGAGACACAGTGCATCTACTGAAGACAGTTCTTTACTTAGTATTTAAAATATTTAGAATATTTCCTGGGTTATCAACAGGGGTTGCAATAACTCGAGGGGAAATTGCCTCCAGACAACAAAGGGCAGACAAAATTTTACAAACTGTCTTCACATCCAGACATACAACTCTCATACTTAGAATTAGTGACAGGGTGGGAAGAAAAATCGCATACACAAGGAAGTGTAGTATTTTTAAAACACGGCAAGCTTTCAATTAAAGCTGATTTAAAATGTACCACCAAATGGATTTAATCACAGGGAAGAGATTGCCAGCTAGGAACAGGGGCCATGAACTGCACAAGATAGAAAGTGAGGGAGGGGGCATCATGTGACTTTTTAAAAGTCATCCAGACAGCTCTTTGTCAGTGACAACATCCTGTGTGTGTGGTGAGTCCCAGTTCATGCCTTTGGCAGTCTGGGACATTTGCCACACATCTCTTGCTTTTGATACTGAAGGGCTTTGAGACTATATTGTAAGTGGAAACATGAAGCCATCTTGCTAGAACAGTCTAGAATGTGGGAGAGGTAAAGAAGTAAGTGGTTCTGGTTTTAGGGAGCTTTGAGAGAAGCCCTATCCAGGGACCTGATAACAATGTCTAGAAATAAACAAAATCCTTTGTGCTGGATGTGTTTCAGAATTGAGCAATGTTATGAATTCAGAGTTATAATTTAGTGCATATGTCATGTACTATAAAATATCCCCACTAGAGTCTGGGCGGCAGTCCATAGCTAAATATATAAATGTTTGTACTGAACAGGATAAATAAAAATAATCGGTGACCTCTTACCTGGTCACACTATGTTCTCCTGCCAAGGGAATTACGAAATAACTTACAGCTTTTAGATTTTATTTTTTGAATGGTCAGAGTCAGAGCTAAACAGCTACATATCTTTTCTCTCTCCCCGATACAACACACTCTAGTGCCAGTCACGTGTTTAGATCGATAAGAACTGGTAATGACATTACCATTCAGCATTAGGAACTGATGGACACAAAGGTGAAAGGGTTAGACCCAAGGCTGCGAGGTCGGTCCCAGGCAGACAAGGTGACAGAGTAGGTTTATAGAAGTCTCATAGTAAGAAAGTACAAAAAGCAACACCGTTCTAACACAGTTGTCAGGACCTAATTCTTATAGTGATAGTAATGACTTCCTCATGGCCATTCGTCACTGTCACTGAACTCTCTCCTCACGGGAATCCAGACATGCCACGTAAAAAATCTGGTGTTCTTTCGCTTTTGCACACATTTGTTTTTCAAATCTCTAGAACACTTCTCATGCGTGCTCTTCAAAGGTGTTATAGGCAGTATCTTTTAGAACAGTGGTTCTCAACCTTCCTGACCCTGTGACCCTTTAATACAGTTCCTCATGTTGTGGTGAACCCCCTCCCCAACCATAATATTATTTTTGTTGCTACTTCATAACTGTCATTTTGCTACTGTTAGGAATTGTAATTTAAATATCTGTTTTCTGATGGTCTTAGTCAACCTCTGTGAAAGAGACATTCAACCCCAAGGGTGTTGTTGTGACCCAAAGTTTGAGAACCAATGTTTTAAAAAGTGACCAAAAATTTCTCTCCATTGTTATACAATATCTAAGAGGATAAGTATGGATGGCAGATATTTCTTTCATTCTGGTGCTGAATGGTAATCTTCTTCTTAAACTATACTGATAGGAACTGAGAAGTGAGGAGAGACTAGGAGGGTAAGAATGCTTACCACAGGTAAATGAGTAACTTTTCAGCAGAGAAACATGAGCAAACCCTTCCCTGCCCCGTCCGTGGTCAAGGCTGACTTTAACAAGGCAGCATGTGACCTTGACATGGAGAGAGGACGGTTCCCTGTCCTCCAAAAACTTATCTCAGCCTTGTCATAAGAAAAATAGACTTTTTTAAGATTGAGGGTTATTCCACTTGACACTTGACCAGCTCTGCTCATTGTCATTGTCATCAAAGAAGAAAGTCTGAAAAACAGTTCTCATTCAGAAGAGTCTAAGGAAGCTGGGTGCGGTGCTGCATGCTTTTAATCCCAGTGCTCTGGAAGTCAGGCAGGCAGCCGAGACAACATAGTGAGGTCCAGGCCAGCCAGCGTTACACAGTAAGATACTGTGGGCAAAGAGAGATGGAGAGAGGGAAGAAGGGAGGAAGAGAGGGAGAGAGGAAGGGAGGGGGAGGGAAAGAGGGAGGGAGAAAAGGGAGAGAGGGAAAGAGAGATAGAGGAAGGGAAGAATGGAGAAAGGGAGAGAGAAAGGTAAGGAGGGAGAAAGGGAAGGAGAAAGAGAGGGAGGGAGACAGGGAGGGAAAAAAGAAGGGGGAGAGAGGAAGGGAGGAAAAGAAGAAGGGAAGAAGGAAGGGAGGGAGAGGAAGAGAGGAAGGGAGAGAAGGGAAAGAGAGAAAGAGAGATGGAGAGGAAAGAAGGGAGGAGGGAGGGAAAGAGGAAGGGATAAAAGAGAAAGAGAGGGAGAGGGAGGAAGAGAGAGGGGAGAGAGGAAGGGAAGAAAGAGGGGGAGAGAGGGGAAAAAGAGAGGAAGGAACTTTGGAGAAACAAGGCGGTAAATATGGAGGGATTACATAAGATTGTATTCTCTGGCCACCTGACTAGGAAACATGTCCAGCCTCGGGTGCCGAGGACCATTGCTGGTGAACTTGATTTCCTTTTTCCAGAAACAGCATGAAGATATGCTGAGTCCGTAGCTGAGTGGTGGAGGCCCTGCCTAAAAACGCCTGTGGGAGCCTTAGTTCCCATCAGGCTTTAGGAGTTATTAAATGTAATTGACGGTAGATACTCCTCTCAAACTCACAATTAACTTGCTTTTTAAAGCTGAGGCTGGGGGATTGCAAATGTGTGGTCAGTTTGGGTATAACAGTAAGATCCTATGTCAAAATTTTTCTCTTTTCTTCTCTTTTCTCCTCTATCCCTCTCTTACACACACACACACACACACACACACACACACACACATATATAATCTTTAGGTCAAAATAAAATTGTCAGAGATATCATACCTTATCTTATTAGGAATACCCTAAGGCTATAGATATGTCTCCCAGAAGAGGAAGTTTTGGTTTGTCACACCCAGAATAGGGCTGTGTAAGACTGGATTATGTCACTTCATTTGTCTATGGTCCAATGTCACACTCTGTTTTCTAAAAGGGCTTCTGTGTACTGGCTCCTGAACTCATTCAGAAAGGGCAGAGGCCAGAGCTGAAGCTCAGTGGTCCAGCTCTTGTTTAGTTTGCCAGAGGCTCTAGGCTCAATCTTGAAAGTCAGAACTACCAAAAAGAAACAAAACAAACAAAAAAAGACTCATAGGAGCCAGTGTTTCAGAAGTGATGTGCACTGATCCTTCACCACTGTGAACCAAAGGACTAAACTTACTTGAGTAATTCCCCACTTCTGATCATCTCCCTGCCCCCAGGCTCACCTAATCTTTTATTGCATTGTATGAACATTACATATTTGTATTGTTTCCATTTTTCAGAATTTTTCAAAACGGAAGATTCCTTTCCTTTATATTTTTTTCCAAATGTCCAATTTATACTGACGAAAAGTGTTTACTATTTGTTTGTTTTTCTTTGATTACTGAGATGGGGTCTCTCTATGTAGCCCTGGCTGTCCTAGAACTCACTATGTAGATCAGGCTGGTCTTGAACTCACAAAGCTCCTCTGACCTCTGTCTCTCAAGTACTAGGTGGTGTGCCACCATGCCCAATGATATTTTAAATAGATGAATAAGTGCTAGAGGCAACTATTGCATGTACCATCCATGAAGGATGGGTGTCATGTGTTCTCTAAGTGTAGCCCTGAGTGAGCATCAGCAAGCACTGTGACTGGACTGAGCTTGAAATCCTCTGATTACCATTTAGTTACTGAACTAGAAAAAAGCATGCATCCCAGCTTCTTCATGAAATGGAAGACTCTCCTGGGATGACTTTCTTTTTCTTAGAAAAGCAGGAACACCTGGTATCCCTTTTCCTGCTGTTTGTCTTAAGCATCTGTCTGCCCCCAGTGCCAAGTTTAGAATTTGGCACATAGCAGGCATGCAGTCATACTTTGAGTGTGACTGAGTGTATGCGTGAGCAAGTACTAGAAGCAAGCATTACAGACAAAGCCTGGAACTGATGTGAATGTAGGTGTGACGGCTGGTGGTGCAGAGATGTGTTGATACCATGAAGGAAAAGCTGAGCATACACAGTGTCTGTGCTGAACAAACATCTAGATCCAGGGTTCCAATTATTTGAGGAAAAGCAAGTCCCCAGTGAGATAAATTGCCACTTGTCAGAATTTTGTTGCTGTTGTTACTGGGAACCAGAAGCATCCTACCAAATTGAGCGGTATTCTTCTCGTCCCCTTGCCACTAAAGCATCCCTGCAAAGTATGGAGAGACTTTACAGATTTGCAACTGCAAAATTTTTGCACTAAGCCTTCTGGTATGACTTAGTCACAAATGCATCTGAAGAGTATAAATAAATTTCTTTATTGCAATGTGTTAATGTGCTGTAGTAAAGGAACTCATATGCACATGTACACGGGCACACACCGAATTGCCACTACTAATACTAAGAATGCTAAGTATGTTATATGTTCTATTCTTGGCAACAGGAAATTTACACTGGCACCACCCCATCCACCCCCATCCAGCCCCACTCACGCCACTCTCTCTCCTGCCTCTTCCTGTTTCCTTCCAACAATCCAGGCTTCACTTGCTGCTCCTTGGGTCCCCATTACTCCAGGTTCAGGAAACAAAACCACTGTGAAAATAAGCAAATAAAGCCGGGCGGTGGTGGCACACGCCTTTAATCCCAGCACTTGGGAGGCAGAGGCAGGCAGATTTCTGAGTTTGAGGCCAGCCTGGTCTACAGAGTGAGTTTCAGGACAGCCAGGACTACACAGAGAAACCCTGCCTCGAAAAACCTTAAAAAAAAAAAAAATAAGCAAATAAAACACAATCTTTATCATATTATTTCTTCATGGATGTGTTTTGTTAAGTAAACTATAAAACCATGAATATGTGTGTGTGTGTGTGTGTGTGTGTGTGTGTGTGTGTGTGTGTGTGTATATGTGTGTGTGTGTATGTATCTATGTATATATAACCATATATGTATAACCATATACACACATACACGCACATGTGTGTATGTGTGTTGATGTAAATATTCCTGTGTGTGACCCAAAAAGTTGATTCTTATTCAAGTTGACAACATCAAAGCAAATCAACATGTTAGTGTGCACAGTTAATTCGCTCTAGGGAAATCTATCCACTGCCTTTCCCCAAACCTTCCTCACCCTTTCTGACCACCACAGCTCTTCCTCCTTAGTCTTCCACCAGAGCTTAGACTCTACAACACTGTGACAGGGGCCATCAATGATCTAATTGGTGTCTTATCCATTTCACTTTCATTTGTGTCCATCATGATCTCTAGAGACAAGTACACCTATCTCCCTCAGCTTTTCTGGCAGGCATCCTGTTTCCTTTCACCTTGAGCTCTAACACTGATGGGTGACTGTGAGCTCATCTTCTGAGCACATGCTCCAGAGGAAATTGTCCCACACCAGCGTGTGGACTAGCAGGCTCTCTTACGCTCCTTGATTCACAGGTCCTGAAGACAGCTGCTCCACAAGGCATCTGTATTTAGGAATATCACTTGATTCAGAGTTACCTTCAACTGTGTGACAAGCCTCTTGCAGTCACCATCCAAAGGTGCAGGTAACTGAGGAAGTGTTGAGGAAGTTTTTTGGGTTTTTTTGGGTTTTGGGTTTTTTTTTTTTTTTTGGTTTTTCGAGACAGGGTTTCTCTGTGTAGCTCTGGCTGTCCTGGCACTCACTCTGTAGACCAGGCTGGCCTCAAACTCAGAAATTCGCCTGCCTCTGCCTCCCAAGTGCTGGGATTAAAGGCGTGCGCCACCACCACCCGGCTGGAAGTTTTTATTATGTGTTAGCATTTTTTATTTATTTAAAGTGGTTTAACTCCTCATGTATATAAGAGAGTGTATGCCGCTAGAAGAGAGACCATGAATGACTCATATTTCCACCTGGGTGGGAGGACTCCCTTAGTCCTATAATGATGAGTCAGTCAGTGAATTCCACTATCAGAATGTAAAGAAAGTTTGCATTCTTTTCCTCTCTGTTCCTCTAAAGATGCTTGTGGCTAGCAACTGCTTTCCTAATCAAATGTCAGCGAACCTCAGGGAGCTCAAGGGCAAAGCCTTTGGACTTAAGGATTCTCAAGATTTTATTACTAGTCACAAAATGGAGCTGCAAAATACCATGTGAGCCCCTTAGGATCATACCTACTTGAGATGGAGTCAGGCTTTTCTTGGCCAGTTTGTGTATCTGCTCCTTTATATCTTTTGAAGTCAGCTTCAGCTGGGTGGGGATGCTACTGAGGTAGGGCAGCACCAACTTAGACAGGCTATTTCTGAGAGCACATATGCCACACATGATGGTGACAGTCTGGCAGCAAAGAAGAGTATTGTCATTTATAATATGACAACGTCTATATTTTTAGTCTTTTGCACGAGTGAACCATTTAACTCTTAACAAGTTCCCGTGAGTGGTTTTTGCCGGAAACAGACATTATACATTTTGCCATCAACAAATCATGTGTATGAAATTGCCAAAGAATAAATTTAATCAATTTAAAAAACTCAAATCTCCTTGTTATGCCTGTTGAACAGTAGCACAGTTGTCTGTAGGAGGAGCTAAGGTGGGAGGAGTAAGGAGAGGAAGAGGAAAAGGAAGAGGAGGAGCTAGAGAGAGCAGAGATGTAGGAGGATGAAGAGCCATGCAGATATGGAGAGCGTCACAGGTAACAACTTTAAATATAAGTTAGCTAACTGGGAAACAACTCTAATTGTATGGGCATATTGTTATTGAGCATTACCAAACATATAAAGCCTTTGGTTAATATTTAAGCATTAGACTCTCATTTTCCTAACAGGCCTATGTGGATGGCAGGATGGTCTGAGCAATGCCTAGCCTTACAGAGATAGTGTGGAAGATTGGCAGAGCCATCTCCCAGGCTGGCGTCTCGTGGGTGGCAGGGCTGGTGTTTCTGGCTAGCCGTTTCTAGCTGCAGCACGCACGTGGCCTCTGGCCTCGGAACATGGTGGCTGAGATAGGCAGCACTGCTTGCAGCTTTGATAGTCAGCTTGACTAGCGGCTGTTTTAAATAATTACTTTAACAGTTGTCTATCCCTAACCAATTTTCTGGAGGAAAAAAAAAACCTATATT
Source organism: Rhabdomys pumilio (assembly GCA_030674055.1). Classification (NCBI taxonomy): domain Eukaryota; kingdom Metazoa; phylum Chordata; class Mammalia; order Rodentia; family Muridae; genus Rhabdomys; species Rhabdomys pumilio. The sequence goes on along the minus strand of JANHMN010000002.1, from coordinate 142,147,813 downwards.
TGAACAACAAAAAGTTGTAAAGTGATGGGCAAAGGGAGAACCCCTCACATGGATAAGTACAGAATCCAAGTACCATGCTTAAACCTTTAAGATGGAGGAAGAGGGAGAACTGGGGAAGAAGTTAGGGAGGCGGAGAGCGTGATGCTGCAGCATATGGATGCAATGGACAAAACCATCTGGAACACAACAGATGGTCTCAGGCTACAAATGCTGCCAGGTCACAGGATTCCTAGGACTTTCCTCTGTTCCCTTGGGCCATTGGGCCAGAAATACAATTTTAATAAAGCATAATCCTAGTAATCATTTTTATCTTTTGGGATGTAAACTGTGCATTCTTAAAGAATGCAAAGGGGCCTCATTTAATCCATTCAGTCTTAACTAATATTCTAGATGAATAAATCTTCATCAATGGGGTCCAATGGTCACCAGGTGTGAGCAAAGCACTGGGCTATCCCTCTCCAGGAGATGTGAAATATGAAAGGTAATTTGGAGACCTTGAGGCATAATCAAGAATGATAGGAAAAGACTTGGGTTCTACATGCTTCTAAAGCCCTCATCAGAGACACACACACCTATAAAGCAAGCTCTAGCTCTTTGAAAGGCCAAGAGTGGAAGAATCAAGCCAGGAATGGGGATCTGTCTTTCTCAGCAGTGTGTGTTGGTTGTGGGACCTATTTCTTTGGGACCTATTTTGTGGGACTCATTTTAATGGTACACATATTTCTGGATATAGGATTTTCTCGTTTAAAATGCATTTGGACAAGATAGTCCCACATACGTGTAGAAGTACACACATATTACAGGATTGGAACAGCTAAAGCTAATATTGATCCACCTATGGAGAAATAAAAATAAAATGTGAGCATCTAGCCCATATTTGGGAAATAAATGTATGATACGAAAACAGTAGAAGTCTTTTGTAAGGGAAAGGGCAAGATCATGGAAAGGGGAAGAAAGGAATGTGGTATACTGACCATAATCTGGGGAGGAGAGCTACCTTTATTCAAGGGAAGAAGGAAGTAAATCAAGTTGAAGAAAGAACCTTTTGCTCTCTCTTGGGCTGTGAGACTGTGTCCTCTAGGGAGGGAAAAATAGCCACATTTATTGGAGGGGAGAGGGATGCCTCCAACTCAATGAAGATTTGTTAGCCTTGTAACACAGCTGCTGCCAGAACCTAAAAAGAAGGGCACCCAGGAGGAGTCAAGGCTGCTGAGAGTCCCTGACTCCCAAATTAAATGCATCACCTGTTCTCACCAAGATTCAAAAGTCCCAGCCTCTTGGCTTCCATAGGGATTACAGGAAGCAGTTGTGTCCACCTTCAGGATGAAGTAAGTCAGAGAGAAATGCAGACCAGACACGAATCAAGTCTTGAGGGAGAGCAATGGTTGGGGTTAGTTATCAACCAACCAGAAGAAAGTTACAAGACTAACTAGTCAAAATGGGTTCGAGATAATGTTCATTTGAACATAGGTTGATTAATCTGGGAAGGTTGAAAGGCATCCTGAATATAAGATATTGCTCATATGTATTTTTATAATCATAGTGCTAATGAAAATAACATCTGATAAAAGTATCATTATTCTTCATGACCAATGATGATGGGATAAATGGTTGTGATTATTTCACAACCATTGTAACGGAGAAATCCCAGAGGATCCGGAGTAAGAGAAAATACTTGTGTGGGCACACCGAGGTTTTTTTGTTTTGTTTTGTTTTTAATCCCCACTTATCCTTAAAAACACCTGTCTGGGTAGTTTTAATCTTAAGAAGAAAGTGTGCCTTCTTCTTTGCCTTGTGTGATGGCTTATGTTAATTGTCTATTTGACAAAAATTTAGAATCACCTAAGAGAAAAACCTTTGGACCCACCTATTGATGAGAGTCTTTTCAAAGACACTTCATGGTAATGAGAAGACCCAATCTCAAATGTGGGTGGTGCCAGTCCATCGAATGGACTCACAGTGTAAATGAAAAGAAGTGGACTATCCACATTCATCTCTAGCTACAGAAACCAATGTTCCCCTCCCCCCCACACACACACAGTATTTTCTCCACCATGAGGAACTGTACCCTTAAATCAAGAACCAAAGCCAGGTAGTGGTGCATGTCTTTAGTCCCAGCACTTGAAAGGCAGAGGCACAGGGATCTCTGGGAGTTTGAGGCCAGCCTAAAAGCAAGTTCCAGAACAGAGAAACCCTGTCTTGAAAAAACAAAAATCAAGGGCCAAAATAAACCCTTTCTTTCTCAAGTTGCTTTTGTCATGGTTTGGTCATAACTGCTATTAAAAAGTCACTATTAAACCGTGCTTTCCAGAATCACTGAAACATCAGTTGTAGGCTATGTGCTTTGGGACCAACGCATCATCTCTTTGTGACCAACCGTCAGTTGGTCATCTTCTAGGCCTGACATGGAACAGTGTTTGAAGAAAAAAAAAAAAAAACAGAGGTATTCCCCAATACTTCTAGAGACATACCCATTGTTGCTAAGCAAGTGTTTTAGAACATAGAGCTCAGGAGGACCTCACTTGGGCAGAAATTAAACTCCCCAAATACAAAACTACTCTGGATTCTGTTTTTAAAACCGGCATTATAATTTCTCCCAAGTAAAGAACAGCAATCAACGTAAGACCAAATTTCAGCTGAATTGGATATTGACTCATTATTGGAAAAAAAAAGTAATCCACTTTGTAAATACAAATTAAGATTAGCTAGATCAAGCAAGGGCAGCATAGCAAAACCAAGCTGTGTTAACACCGAGGATACCGTGAATATTAACTCCGAGCGTGCAGTTCAATGGGGAGTTGGGGGAACCAATTTGCTTAAATCCAGAGGCTAAAACACCTTTTTTAAATGTCAAACGTGTGTAGGATATAAAGAAAGACTGCATGGTGAATGCAATTAGCAAAAATAGAAAACTGCAGAAAGTGAAATTCTGGCACTTGTGTTTGGACCTCACATAGAGATAAGTGGGGCTGTGAGTCACCTGAGCATCAGGACTTTGTGTCCCGGCCTTGGCTTCCACCATCGTGCCATAGAAGCCCCCATGGAGGAACGCCTGCAATTGGCTTCTCGCCATGTTGCCACTTCAGCCACGGCTAAGTGAATAGTGCCAGTGCCCAGCATTGCAAAGCTGGACATAGGGCGTGCTGCTTGAGCCCCAGTCACCATGCAGTGTTTGACCAAGAATGACTTATTTGCATCTTAAGTAGTAATAAGGGACATTTCAAAAGTGGCATTTAAAGAGACATGGTGGGTCAACTTCATTTATCCTGTGGCATCTTTGTGAGGCCCTCTGTGAGTTGTATTTGTTTTTGTTTTTCCCTTCTTGGTTTTAACTTGTCTATGCCTTTGTATATCTACTATATTTAAGGGGCCCTTAAAATAGAAGACAAGTAACACTGAAGAAAAATCGGGGTGAAAAACTAAGTTTTATCTGCCAAAGTCCATCAGTGGTGTCTATTGACTGAATAGTGGCCATGAGGAAAGTGTTGAAAGGAACCCAAATCGAAGACTTTAGTGAAGGGCATCTGTCATTATGTAGCAAGAGATTTGAAAATGCACATTCCGCCCCACTGCTCTACGGCAAGAAGCAATGGGAGACTGTGAGGATCGGAGAAGGTTCATTATGGCGCTGCTAATAATGTTCAACATGGTAGACGGTGAAGGGGCTTGAGAGATGACTCAGTGATTAAGAGTATTTACTGTTCTTTCAGAGGATCTAAGGTAGATTCTCAATCTCTGTGTCCAGTGGCTCACTATACCTGTGACTCCATCTCTGGGGAATCTGATACGCGCTTCTGGCCTCCATGGTCAGACATGCACACATATTCTCTCTCTCTCTCTCTCTCTCTCTCTCTCTCTCTCTCCTAATAAATCTTTTTTTAAAAGATTATAAGTGGTATACCTCCATGGTAGGATAGTTGGCCAGCATGTATGAGGTCCTGAGTTCAATCCTCAGCCCATTTGAGAAACAATTATTGACACTAGAAGCAACCAGAAGTTTGAACAACAAGAGATTAAGGAAACAAGATATAGGACATTCAGATTCTAAATAAGCTATAAATAAGCCGTTGAAAATATTATTAGAACAACCCTGCTGTCTAGTCAGCCAAGATGTAAGCAAGCTGCCACACGATCCCACTGCCAGAGAGCTGCCTACTGCCACAACTTCCCTACCACGGCAGGCAGTATCTCATCAAACCATGACCCCAAATGAATCCTTTCTCCCTCGAGCTGCTTCTTGTCAGGTATTTGATCAGCAGTGAGAAAAGCAACTAATACAGAAGATAGGAAAAACAACAACAACAAACAGGGTCTTTGTTATATAAGAAACCTGAGACCATATACTTCTTCGACCCTAAAATTAGGTTTGTGAGAAGCATTGGGGGTAAGTTTGAAGCTTTGGGCCAGCAAAGTCCTAGAATGCCTTAAATGGAGCTTGATGGACCAGTCTTAAAGGGGCAAAGAAAGAGCAAAGCATCCTTACAAATTCAAATGGTGAAGAGCACATCCCTAAGGCCTCAGAGGAGAACAGAGGTAAGAAGTCATTTATGTTCTATTTCAGAAAAGCTTCTACTCTGTCCATCCCTAAAACCTGAGTGAGGCTGACTTACAAACTAATTTGGTGGAAGACCTTTCAAGTCAGCATAACATTCGGGGCTGTGGCATGGTTATTGTTTGCCAAGTTTGATGAGATTTATTGTGAGAATTAAGATCAAAATAAAGAGCAGGAAAATATGGAGAACAGAGGCTGGCATGTTCACCAGAATGTGAGCCTTGGCAAAGCAGCAGACAAATGGATGCAGACAAATGGGTGATAGTTGTCTGGTGCCAACAAAGGAAAACCAAGTATCTTGCACTAGGACAATAGAAAGGGTGCCTTGGGGAAAATAATCAACTCATCAAAAATCCAGATTGTAAAGACGCAAATTCACTTAAAAAGAGAAGAGAATGCTTGTGAAGAGAGTGCCAAGCCAGACAGACATTCCTACTCAAAAACAGCCTCACAAGAAATTGCTATCCCAGATTGAATAGGGCAGACACTCAGAAGCCACTGTAGACGTGATGTACTGGAGCCAGCTCTCTCTCTAGAAGACGGCAGAGCTTAGCCATGTGACAATGTTTGCAGGTATACAGGATGTGAGAGTGTTGGAGTCAGTTTGTTCCTCTGAAGTCCTCTGAGGCCAGGAAGTGTGTAGTAGGGTCAGATTTCCTGAAGAGAGTTTCTGAGGGGTCTCTGTATGAAGCAATGAAGTCGAAGTTTAAGTTGCTATGGAGATGACAGGTATGTATGACATACACTGAGAAAAGCTGCAGGCTCCTTGTATAGATGACCCAAAAGAAATGACGTATGTGCCACAGGCAACAAAGCTAGAGGGTAGCAGCTGCCTCAAACTGTCCGGGTACAGGTGATGTTATCATAGTGCTAGATGCTAGACCTGAAGCGTTGGGGTTGACTGTCTCCCTGCTGAGTTTCTTGCTATGCCCCATTCTTCTTTTTTAGACTGGAAATATTCGCTCTCATCATTTTATGTTGGAAGCATGTAACTGAGTTTGGTTTTGTTTCCTTCACTAGAAAACAAAAAGAGGCTCCCGGTTAAGAAATTGTCTTGAGTATTAGAGTCATAAACTACGGACTTTTAAGCCATATTGGAACTCTCAGACTATGGAGACTTTTACAGTTGGAATGGGCTTTGAGATGACCATGAAGCTATGTGGGCCAGCAATAGAATGTTACAGTTTGAGTATGAAATGACCCCTTTGGGTTCGTGTAATTGAATATGTAGTACCCAGTTAGTGGTATCATTTTTGGAGGTTGTAGATCTTATAAGACAGACAGCCTTACTGGCAAAATAGGCAAAATAGAGAGGAACAGGGGTGGGGCTAAGGGGATCTTACCCAAGGTATCTCTGCTCCTGGTCTGTTAAAATGTAAGCAAACTGCTCCGTGATTCCACCAAGATGTAGCTTTCCACTGCCATATTTTCTCTACCATAATGGATTGTAACCTATCAAATCAGAAGCCAAAATGAATTCCTCATTCTTCAGGGAGAAACTAAATGGTAGAAAATGACTTTGTTGGCAATAAACAGTAACTCACAATACATATTTTTTGTTGTTGTTGTTGTTTGTTTTGTTTTTCGAGACAGGGTTTCCCTGTGTAGTCCTGGTTGTCCTGGAACTCACTCTGTAGACCAGTCTGGCCTCGAACTCAGAAATCCGCCTGCCTCTGCCTCCCAAGTGCTGGGATTAAAGGCGTGCGCCACCACCGCCCGGCACTCACAGTATATTTTAAGAGAAAAATGCATGCTACAAACCAGAACACATAATACAGTATTATTTGAAGAGTAGTAGTAAAACCTAGGAGGATGGAAGAATAGATTTTTTTTAAAGATTTAGTTATTTTTACTTTCTGTGTATGAGCACTTGCCTGCATTATGCATGACCACCACGTGTGTGCATCACCTACAGAGGTCAGAAGGCCTTAGATTCCCCTGGTACTAGGTTACAAACAGTTATGAGCTGCCATATGGTTGCTGAGAACAGAATCAGAGTCATCTGCAGATCTCTCTTCCAGTTTGCAGCCTGGCCTGCTCAGCCACAGAAACCTCCACTAAGACTAGGGGAGACTAACCCCTCCTGTGCTGCACACAACCCACATGCCCACATGGGTTGCTGTATCCCACCTGACCCCAACTTTTCAGTACATGTGCCTGTGTGTCCACCCTAGTCAGGGTTCCAGGATCCAGGCTGTATGGGTCACACCACTTTCTCCCTTAAGTTACTTCATTTCAGGTAATTGATCATATCACTGAAAAAGATGACAAACACAGCATAATCCAATCGACTTCAGTATACGAGCATTTTTTGGCGTGCTACAATGACTCAAAGACCTGTTAGAATTCAGAAGAAAGGAGCAACACAGTAAACAGTCTACATAGAAGGACTGGCCCCCCAATGATTGATGCCTCTCAAGCCACAATGATATATATACATGGTACAAGATACAGTGATATTTCACATGAACTTCTTTTTCATGCCAAAATTTTCATGCACGCTACTATGTTGGAAGTTTGTTATAGAAAGAAGCTATCAGGGCCAATACACACGCTCTCCCCAAGTGAGCCACTCTGACGGAGTTAAGGCGACAGTAACATTGAATCATTGAGATGGTGAGTTTTCTGCTGGAACTGGAACTTTGCTTGAGTCTGAGGACCTTCAGAAAGGACAATCCTGCAAGCCAAAGGCTGCTGGTAGCATAGCAGGTGTCATCGTTTGGATATAAAATGATGGTCCCAGCAGCTCATGGTTTGAGGGCTTGGCTCCCAGCTGGTGCTGCTGATGAGTGTGACTGAGTCATCAAGAGCTTCATCAGTGGATATCGTCACTGGTGGGTTCGTAGCTAAATGGACTATTGGGAATTGTGTCAGGTTATAGGAAGAAGGTCACTGGGGGTATGTTTTGCCTCTAGCCAATTCCTCTCAGTCCTTCTCTCTGATCCTGTCTGTCACCAAAGGAGACTCTTTCCTCTCCCACACTCTGCCATGTTGCTCTTCCTCACCACGATCCCAGAATCACAGATGCAGGTGGCTGTTGTCTGAAATCTCTGAAACCATAAACCAAACAAGCATCTATTTCATTTCGTTATTTTCCCAGGTCACAAAGTCAGAAAAGACAACTGACCAGGAGGGTACCAGCATGACCAGAAAAGAGAATTATTTCTGAGAAACAGCCAAAGGAAATAAGAAAAGGTGGGGAAGTTAGAGCCTGGTGAGCTACATGTGCAAATCACCGTGACTAAATTCCGCATCTTGTTTTATATTCCCAAGATTTTCCCTTGGGTGTGTGTGTGTGACTTAAAGGTGTGAGACTTAAAGGTGTGACTTAAAGGCATGACTTGAGAAGTCAGACTTATAAAACGCAAGAGGCAGACAGAAGTGGGGACTGGGAACTTGGAACTTGGAGGTACTAGGGACTAGGAACTAGGGACTAGGAATTCGAGACTTGGGACTTGGACTAGGAACAAGGGACTTGGAAAGAGAGAAGAAGAGAGACTTGAGAATAAACATTTGGCAGAGCGGTCCCCGACAAACCGGTGCATAGGGCAATGGGCATCTATAGCACTAAGCTCCAGAATGTTCTCTACTGACTGAGCTCACACACACTACCACGCCATCAAACAAAATTGGGGAGATTGAGGCTTTAGACGGGGGTTCCTTCCTCCCTATTTCCCCATGTGAAGAAAAGAGTTGTATAGGAAGACCAGTGTGGTTCGCTGTGAGAAGGCCGGCTCCAAATATGGAGAAATAAAGCAGGAAAAAACATTTGGGGATCTCTAATGGTTCCAGGACAAGAGCCTGGAAGAGGTAGCCTTCCCTTTCAGCACTAATTGGCCACCGTGTAGCCCAGCCAGGGTCCAGATATGGTCAAAGAAATGAAGGCTCTGCTCACCCACATGATCGAGGACTGCCAACGTTTCTGTAATAAGAGGAATACTAATCACACAGTGTTGTAGTGTTTCCCTTAGTCTGCCACAGTCCCAGCTGTGTGAAATGGGAGCTGTCTGCTCACACTCTTTTGTCCCTTTTCATAGTGTACATGTCTGTCATTCATTGTTACTAATCTGTTTAGCACCCCATCATTGTCCTCAACCTTTCTGTGGAGAAGTTAGTTTAGCAACCTTTGACCGCATATAAATATAAGGGCTTCAAAATGGGGGAATGATAGGGTGGATTAAAATGACTTAACGTTTTTTACTGCTCCTGTAATATGGTGAAGATGTCTCCAACTTCCCAAACGCACACTTGGTTTCCTGAAGGCTGGTTTCTATGATTGTTCTAGGGCATCACCATACACAATGTCATCAAAACCTCACAATCATCACCCATCCAAAACTCCAACCTGCAAACATTGGAGACTATGACTTCTCTTTTCTAGAGAAAGATAACCAAGCCACAGAAGAGTTGCTGATCTGATAAATACCAGAAGTGAAAAGGGATGAAGCTGGAGAGAGAGAGAGAGAGAAGGAAAAAGCATATAATGAGTTTCATTTTACATTCCTTGGCTTATCAATGACAGGTGACCCAAAGGGCCACACACAGTTAATGACCTGTAAAAAGGCCCAAGATGAAGGTCAGGCTAGCCAGATTCCTGGGGACTATGGGTGTCTTAAAAGTACTACCCTAGAAAAACCCTCGCCGGGCGGTGGTGGCACATGCCTTTAATACCAGCACTTGGGAGGCAGAGGCAAGCGGATTTCTGAGTTCAAGACTAGCCTGGTCTACAGAGTGAGTTCCAGGATAGCCAGGACTACACAGAAACCCTGTCTCGAAAAACCAAAAAAAAAAAAAAAAGAAAGAAAACCCCTCAGTGGCCAACATATTGAAAGAGCTGGTCACCCTGAGCAGGCAAGGAGTGAATTATAAGCCCTTTGCACAGAAATTTAAGTGCAAGCCAAGGAAGCAGGTGGCCCTTCTAGAAAATGAAGGTGGGACGGCCCCTACAGCGCAAGCTCTGTCTTCTGGGAATTCCCCACTACCAGGAGGCCACATAAAGAAAAGGAAAAATGGTGTTCATCGCAGGAGGAAACATTCAAGTCTCAGGAGGACTTGGTATCAGCAAGATGCCAACACTGTGTATGTGAGAGGGGGGAAGAAAGGAAAAAAGAAAGAAAAAGGCATTTAGATCAGTCGTCTACACAGTCAAGAACTTTGAGTGAAGAATTAGCAGTGGATGTTCTCACCTTACTGTCTTTTATCTCACCTACTACTGTATTGTTGGGCACTGGCACTTTATAGACAAGACGACCAAGATTTAGAGAGATATAGAAAGATAGCCGAAATGTTTGTGCTCTTGGCCAGCCAGGAGACACAGTGCATATCACAAGGCCATGAAGTATGGGGACTTGTAAATACTGAGAGTTAGGGAGAGGGAGCTGGGCAGGAGATGATTAGCAAGGCAAAGTGGGAAGAACTAACAGAAAGAGGAAGAGACTGTGAGGGTGAGGGTGGTAGACCCGTTTGCCCTAAGGAATATCCTTTATCAGATCGAAGAGTTCCCTTCCGGGATGAGGTCATGGGCGTGGCTAACTGGGAACTGCTGGGGAGAGGGGGTGGAGTAGAGAACTGAGTGACCCATATCCCAGGTTAAGGAGGAGAATCTCCTCTTCGAGGCAGTGGCAACAGGACCAGAGATGCTGTACCTCTGAGGATGTGGAGATGCTCTTGCTGCTACCAGAACCCGGTGCCGGTCGAGCCAGGTACTGAATGATGAGTCCTGCTTTTCCAGCTTCTGCAAATGAAGTCTAGGTTTGTGATTCTTCTTTTCCACGTATCCTGGGCTTGCCTGGGGTACTCATACTGAACCTGCGTTCCGGGCTAGCCAGGCTACTGATCTGTGTTCCCACTAGTCAAGAGAGTCCTTGAGAAAAGAACCTTGTCTCAGGTGACAGGTGACTGTATGGGTTGCACTATTTGGCCTGTGACAAACAGATGATAAATGTATAGGGATGAAGAAAGGCCAAGAAAGACCAATAGACTGACCAAAGTTTCATGTCCCAGTGACATTACAGCTATATTAGAGCCCATTATCACCAACTCACAAAAATTATACATTTTGGGCTGCTGGGATGGCTCAAGAGGTAAAGGTGCCTGATGATCTGAGTTCCACTACTAGGCCTCTTAGTCAAGGTTACTATCGTTGTGATCAAATGCCATAACCAAAAAGCAAATTGGAGGGGAAAAAGTGTATTTGGCTTACACTTCTGGATCTTAGTCCATCATTGAAGAGAGTCAGGGCAGGAACCATGGATGGGGGCTACTTACTGCCTTGCTCCTCATGCCTTGTTCAGTCTGCTTTCTTATAGAACCCGGAACCACCACTCAGAAGTTGTAGACAGTGGAAGGGACCTGGAAGCTTTACACAGACAGTAATAGCTCCAGGCCTTCCCTGAGGATGGGGTACACTTTTCAAAAGAGTCTCTCAGACACTCACTCATGGAATATGTTGCTGTATGGACACCTTGAATTCCCTGCTCAATTATCTTGGCTCTGGCTTTTAACTTTCACAAGGAGAGAGAACAGTTGGGATAGACGTGCTCTGCTCAGTCAGCACACCTAGAAGAAGAGGTATAAGAAGAAGAGGCACCTGTCATCCTATTGTTCTGCTGAGGTCACCTCCTTAAAGGGAACCTTAAATGCAAACAGTTAAAGAAACCTCTTTACTTCCCCTCCCTAGGCAGACAACACTCTGAAGCCTTCTTCCAGCAGCCTTCCCAGTTACATATGTAGAACCAGTTCTCAGTACTAATGTGGACTTGGGTTCAAAGACATCAGAGCACTTGGGAGGCAGAGGCAGAGGCAGAGGCAGAGGCAGGCAGATTTCTGAGTTCGAGGCCAGCCTGGTCTACAGAGTGAGTTCTACGACAGCCAGGGCTACACAGAGAAACCCTGTCTCGAAAAAAAACAAACAAAAAAAGACATCAGAGCACATTGAAGAACAATTAATTTGTGCAAACTACAAAGGTTAATGAAGTTTTGCCCTTGGCCAGGGTGCAGCTTAAGTCTGATAAATGGCAACTACAGCCTTGCAGTTCTAGGTGTGAGCTTTACATTGGCTAAGCCAGCAGCATAGTCAGAAATCAGATGCAGTGACACAGCAGTGTGCTTGTGTGCTTGTGGCGCAAATAAAGTTGTCTGGCGTATATATATGTGTGTGTGTGTGTGTGTATATATATATATATATATATATATATATATATATATGCCAGACAACTTTATTATATATATATATATATATATATTATATGTAATATATATAAAACAAAATTATATATATAATTTATATAATATATATAAACCAAAATATATATATATAATTTTGCTTGCATGTATGTATGTGTATCCCATGTATGCCTAGTGGCCAAAGAGGTCAGAAGATTCTCTGGAATTGGAGTTCCAGACTGTTGTGAATCGCCATATGGATTCTGAAGTTGAACCCAGGTCTTCTGCAAAAGCAACAAGTTCTCTTAACTGCTGAGCCATCTCTCCAGCCCATGTTTTTAGATACAAATAATTTCGAGTGGAAAAAAATCCAAAGCTCCAATCAATCAAGCACAAGGATGTTTATGTTTGTGGTTGATAATAATAAAAGGGAAGACTAGCTAAGGGAATGAAGCAACTAAACAAAATGCCTGAGTAGCCCAAGTGCTTCAACTCGTAATATGGTTTAAAATCAACATGACAATTTCAGTTTCACAGGTACAGTGCATACACACACACACACACACACACACACACACAGAGAGAGAGAGAGAGAGAGACAGAGACAGAGACAGAGACAGAGACAGAGACAGAGACAGAGAGACGGAGAAGGAACCTGCATTATTCCAGACATTCTGAGGGCTTTTCCTCTACTAATTTATTAACTTAATTTTTATTTTTCTGAGATAGACTCTCCCTCCTATGTAGCCCATGCTGACTCCAAAGTCACAATAACTCTCTCTTTTTTTTTTTTTTTTTTTTTGGTTTTTTTTTACAGCGTGGTTTTTTGTAGTCCTGGCTGTCCTGGAACTCACTCTGTAGACCAGGCTGGCCTCGAACTCAGAAATCCGCCTACCTCTGCCTCCCAAGTGCTGGGACTAAAGGCGTGCGCCACCACTGCCCAGCTCCACAATAACTCTCTTTATGCAGCTTCCAAGTGCTAGGATTACAGATGTAAGCCACCATATTCAACCTCAATGTAGATTTTTAAAACAGTAAAATTACCCAAGGAAAATATGAGATGGCATAAAAAATTATATTAGACTTAAATTTGGCTGTCTATAAAATCCATATATAATATTAGTCCTTAACATTTACAGCTTAAAATTGGTGTTTGTTACTCTTCTGTAACTAAATGCATACATAGGTTATTTAGGCAGTGTACAAAACATATTACAATTTCAGAATGATACAGCCAAATTTTAAGTCAAAGTGTCTAATTCAACCACTCATATTCTATTCTAGGGGATCTAAAGTTCACTGAGTCCCTAAGGAAAAGAATGCAGATGTCTAATAGAGATTTACATTCCTAGATCTTAGAGGTACTTTGGATGTAAACATTAAATTTTCTGTTTGGGCTGAGCATCAGTCAGTGGTAAAGCACTTGCTTGCTATGCACAAAGCCTTTGGCTTAGCTCTCTGGCACCCAACACAAACAAAAACAAACACACAAGCTTTCTGTCCCACTGAGGAAAACATGAGTTAGGTGACACTGGTGGCTATTTAATAACATGTGCATGGCAAACGTGATGACAAATTATCATCCCTACCTTTTAAATCCTACCCAAAACAGTAAGTTTTTCTTAAATGGCAATGTTTAAACTTAAATTCAAAATGTTGCTAACTTTACTCCATTACCCTAGTTGTCACAATATAATCTAAGAAAACAATTCGAAGGCTAGAAAAATGCTCAAAGATGCTGGTGTCAATATTACTTATCACTGAGAACTTAAAGTAACCAAAGTGACCAATGGTAGCAAAACAGGAATATACAAGTACTCCTCTACACTGCACAGTGACAGGAAGCCAGTGCATAGGTTATAATGTCGCCTCTTATCTTCATGAGGGTCTCAAACAGTCAGGCTCTCTCTGAGCAAAAGATGATTTTTTTTTTAAAGGTTTATAATCAATCTCCTGAACTTACTTCTATACTTATAAATTTAAAACATGAATTAACCTCTAAAAAAAATTGGAGCTGGAGAGATGTCTTAACAGGTAAGAGTACTTGCTGCTCTTGCAAAGGACTAGGACGGCTCACACCCATCTGTAACTGAAGAGTTCCTACAGATCCTGTCACCCTCTTCTGACAAAAGGCCCTCATGAGGCGTACATACACACTTGCAGGCAAAAACACTCATGCACATAAAATAAAATAAATAGCTCTTTTTGAATTAGTACAATGAAACCCATTACTCTGAATGCTAACTTAAAATTAATTAAATTGGGAGAGGTATGATCAAATCCTTGTATGTATTTAAGAGAATGTCTGGATGTTTTGCCTGCATGTCAGCACATTATAAAGTTGGCTCTCTGGCTGGCCAAGAAAAGGGTAAGCCCAAGAAACAGTGAATTTGCCATTCTTGACTCAAGTACATCTAGCCAGGCTGGTATGCTAGAAAACTTAACGTTGGGTTTTTGTTTTTTTTTTTTTCAATGTATCTTGAACCTGTATAGTGCAGACACTGCGTGTGGTGGCCCAGGACTACAGGGGCAGGTGCACCGCTGGCACACCAAGCTGGCAGGACCCAGAAGGGCTGAGTAAGATGAGCCACAAAGTTTTCAGGCTGGACAAAGTAGTTGCGAATGCAGTCGGCGGCAGCGTATTTGCTGGCTTCATAATCTGCTTCCTCCGTAAGCTGTTGTTGAACGGCAAACACATCAAGTCTGAGGACAGATGGCGCTTCTGTGTGATGAAGACAAAATGAGGGTGAGAAGGACAGCGCTTTTTAAAAAGATCTCTCTCTTCCCCTGCCCGCCTCATCGCCTGGCTTCCTCCCCAGCCTCCTCCTGTGAGCCCGGTCTTTCTCCTCAGCCCCTCCCACCTTTGTGAGGATGAAAGATGCTGTAGGTTGGAGAAGTAGAAGACAACGCTTAATCCTAAATCCCCTTTGTGCGCTTTAGTAGAGCTCTTGTCTCTCCAAGTCAAATAAAGAGGCCGGGGCAGCTGTAAAATGGCAGCAGCGCGGACACAAAGAGCATGGGGCATATGGTGACCTTCCTTTCTGTGATGGGTTGAGCCTCAGTTGTCATGCTGGGGGGTTGGTTTTAAATATCATTTGGATGCTATTGTTTGTCAGAGGCCCAGGAAAATGTGACTGTCTTGCTGAGCTGAAGGGAAGAGGAATCTAAAAGGGATTTATGGAAATGCCTGGAAATTTTGCCAAAAACCGTCAGTGTTCTGATTGTCTGCAGAATCACATCTGAGGCAGCTCCATCTCTACGTAGGGCTGAGATGGGAAGTATATTTGGGCTTTCATATTGTCCCCTGGTCCTGCCTGCCTTGTTTGGAGTTGGGATTCTACAGTCTTATAGCAGAAGCAGTGTGCTGGGTGTCATAATGTCCAACATGTCCTGTGGTGACAAGGAACACACACATTACATTTTCCAGAGGAGTGATCATTTCAAGTGTTCTGTTTCTATAGAAATCTATTCGTCCACGCCTTCTCATCGGGCCATATGTCACCCATGTTTTTGAAGCCAGAAATAAATCAGTAAAGATCCCTTGTTTATTGTGAAATGAGCAGAGTAGGCTTGCCTAAATATGAAGTAGAGGGAAGAGGGGAGGGAGGGTGGATCCTAAGGTGGGCAGTCAGATGTCAAGGCGTCAGTTTCAAATTCTCCATTACCTGACCACATGGAATTTGTTCAAGCAAAGTCAGCTGCTCAGCCTTGGCTTTTTCATCTAGAAAATATCCAGACAACTCTAACAACAAACAAACAAAAAATTTGTTTGTTTGTTTGTTTGTTTTTGACACAAGATCTCTTTCCATATGTTGGTCCCTATGTAAACCAAGCTACCCTTAAACTCACAGAGATCCACTTGGGTCTGCCTCCCAAGTACTGATATTATAGGCATGCTCTCTCACCCCCACCCCTTTTTAAAGCTTATTTCTGAGACTCATCTAGATCCCAAAATGTATCTTGTAATAAGAGACCACTCCATCCAGTGCTTTATCTCACTTTTCCAAACTCATGCTCAGATGACTCAGGTGTGTCTGCTCAGGTTGGACCACTCCACTGAGCAAACACAGGCTACAGAACCTAAATGTCTTTACCCTATGTAGGCAGTCGGCCCACCCAAATCCCTCAAGGCAACAAAGTAGTTAGGCCTATTACATTCTGGAGAAAGACTTGTTAATCTTAGGAGAGGGGGTCCCAAGGCACAAGAGGCTAGGATTAAATGAAATTTAGTTGAGAATTCAAATAAACGATTTAAGAATAAAAGATTAAGTGAACAAAACATGAAAGTGAAATGTGAGGAACTTGGGGCCTGCATGGGGCTGTTCTATAATGAAAAAAAGACGCAGACATAGATTTACAGAAAGAATGCCTTGTACTTCATTGTGCGTGCTCAAAATGTGGTCCAGCTTAGAGGACAGAAGGAGTGCTGCAGAAAATATTTCTGAGTCTCATATTTCATTTTGCCAGAAAGAGTATTATATACCAAGCCACAGCTAAGTAAAAGCTGACAGAGATACAAGAAACACACCTCTTAGACAGATCTGTGACTCAGCTGATAGAAAGAGCTTACTGAAGCGAACCTGGGCTTCATCCACAGCGTCCAGGCATGGTCGTGCGTACCAGTAATTTCAGAACTGAGTATGTAAAGGTAGGACTATCAGAAATTCAAGGTAACCTTGACTACACATGGAATTCCTGGCCAGCCTGGGCATGAGACTCTGCCTTAAAAGTAGATAAATAACGGGCTAGAGAGATGGTTCAGTAGTTAAGAGCACTGATTACTCTCCCAGAGGTCCTGAGTTCAATTCCTAGCAACCACATGGTGGCTCAAAACCATCTGTAATGGGAACTGATGCCCACTTCTGGTGTGTCTGAAGACAGCTACAGTGTACTCACATATATTAAATAAATAAATAAATAAATAAATAAATAAATAAATAAATAAATATCTTTTAAAAATTAGATGAGTAATTTAAAACATTTATTCAGAGTTTTCAGAATCAGGAAAAAGGCTGAGGGAAAGGGGCTGAAAAGCCCTAAGCAAAAGCTACCAGTAACACACCACAGCAGAGGAGGCTTATGGAGAGTTCCTGAGAGGCTAAGGAGGAGAAAGGGAACCTGGGAAAGTGAGAAGGGGGACAGTTTTCAACAATGAAGGTGGAAGGTGCTAGGAGCAAGCAGCACATTAGTAACACAACTGACTTTAATTGCTCTCATTATCTGATTCTATTTTGTTTTATTTTATTTTATTTTATTTTATTTTGTGGATAAGATTTCTCTGTGTAGCCCAGGCTGGCCTTGAACTCTGTCAGTAGACCAGGCTGGCCTTGAATTTAGAGATCTGCCTGCCTCTGCCTCCTTTGCCACTGCTGCCCCGCTAATCTGCTTATATTCTTATAATATAATCATTGCTTTTTCTTGGTCATTTGGCAGTAAAATAAGTTTATACTAAGGAATTATTTCTTTTTTTAAACATTTGTTTTATTATTTTTAATAATATATATGCATGTAAGCCTGTGTGGATATAAAACATTAGCAGAGACCAGAGGCAACAGTTCCTCTAGAGCTAGAGGTACAGGCAATTGTGAGCAAGACTTGGGGGCTGGGAATCAAACCTGGGTCCTCTGGAAGAGCATTTACTCTTAACCACTGAGCCATTTCTCTAGCCCCAAGAGGATTATTTCTTCAAGAACTGATCCCTTTAATAATTAGAAGAGCTCTGGTCATAATGATATACACCTTCAGTCTCAGAATTTAGGAGACCAAGGCAGGAAGGTGACAGAAAGCTCAAAGCCAGTGTGATTTACAGAGTGGGCTCCAGACCAGGCCTAGTGAGACCCTGTCTCAGAAAAAAAGGGGAGGGAGTTTAGAATGATAGAAAAATTGAAAAGAAGGAAGTTATGGAGAGAGGGAAAGAATATGTGCTCTGCAGTCCTCTATGAAATCTTGGTATTTTTGGAAATGCAGTCTCCCCAGGTCTTGGCCAAGTGAGCTAACTGATGGTCCTAACCAATGGTCCTCTGTCTTCAGCATCTGCTGAGGTTCCTAGTACAGCATCCCTAAATGGAACAAAGCACAGCAAAGGAATTGGAATTAAAATATAACAGGAATGAGGGTTCTGCTCCCCTCACCACAGCCTCATGCATCCTCTTGGTGCTTAGAAAACTCAGTAGAGAGAAAAGAATCTTAAAAAAAAAAAAAAAAAATACAGACTATTTGCATTAGACACACAGCTGTCCCGGCTCTGCCACAGAGCTAAGTATCTTTTCTAGCTAGAGTAACAGCTGTTGCGGATTGAACATGTTCAGGTAGTGGCCTAAGCACCCTGTGTAGATTGAGCTATTTAATCTTCATAATAATCTATTAGGAAGTTGTCATTAGCCCTACTTTTTTCCAAATAAAGCAGAGAGAATGAATAACCTACCCAGGCCATGTGACCAGGCCATGTGACCCACATCGACCACAGGTATTCTAGCTCCAATGTATTGTTGTGTTTCCACTTTTTTTAAGTGAGTGTGTACAACACTGAACTTGGGTGCACTTGTGCACTTGGAGGTCACAAAGGTCATCTCTTCCTCCATTGCTCTCAACCACACTTTTGAGGCAGGGTCTCTCAGTGAACCTGGACCTTCTCATTTCAGCCAGAGAGGCTGACTGGCTAGTGAACCTGATGCACTAGCCTGTCTCCATCTTAGGAGCCATCTTATAGTAAAGACAAAATAGATTCATTCTTGATTATGATTGAATCTGGGTTGTTTGTTTGTTTTGGTTTTGGTTTTTCGAGACAGGGTTTCTCTGTGTAGTCCTGGCTGTCCTGGAACTCACTCTGTAGACCAGGCTGGCCTCAAACTCAGAAATCCGCCTGCCTCTGCCTCCCAAATGCTGGGACTAAAGGCGTGTGCCACCACTGCCCGGCTGAATCTGTTTCTTTTCTTTTTTTTTTTTTTTTTTTAAGTTTTATTTTTTATATTTATATGAGTACACTGTAGCTATTTTCAGACACACCAGTAGAACACATCAGATTCTATTACAGATGGTAGTGAGCCACCATGTAGTTGCTGGGAATTAAACTCAGGACCTCTGGAAGAGCAGTCAGTGCTCTTAACTGCTGAGCCATCTCTCCAGCCCCTAAATCTATTTCTTAATGATTGGGTATGCCCCATCTGTAACCTTAAATACAAATGGTTTTATACTGCCTGTTCTAGGAATGGCAGTCACACCCTTCGTTTAAAACCCTTGTTCATAATCATCTTGCAAGCCTACCTTTGTCTCAAAAGATTGTTATGGCCACCTTGACAGAACCACTTTCATTCTGTCTGTTTCAGGAGCTCCTTAGGACTAGCTTGGTAAGCTTATGTTCTGTTCCTGTAACACCACCCATTTTGCCCACCAAATTCCACATTTGGAAACTCCCTACCCCTGAGCTATAAAAACCTTGTTTTTATGGGCAATGCTGACCTCTTAAACCCTGCCTTAGGAGGAGGCAGCCCCTGTACACCGATAAAAAAAAATGCCTGCTTTAATTAATTGCTTAGTTTGATTAATTTGGCCATGATTGTTTGGGTCAGTGGTCTTTCTCCTCCCATCTTTGGGATTAACAAGCCCTGAGGATCCTCTTGTCTGTGACCCTCAGTATCTGGGGTTCAGGCAAATGGCATCATGTTCATCATTTTACATGGGTACTAGGACTCCCAAACAGGAACAACAAGCCCTTTACCCCCTGAGCCATCTCCCCGGCCCAGCACCTGTCTTCTTAGCCTTTAACCTTCGCAGTAAGGAAAGCAATTTGCTAGAAGTCTCTCTCTCTCTCTCTCTGTGTGTGTGTGTGTGTGTGTGTGTGTACAAAAGAAGGACATGGTAGTTCAAAGAAATTCAAGTTTGAGAAAGTGCTGGAAACATATTTGTTCATTTTGAATTTTTTTCCAACAAGAATTCTGGTGTTTTTAATCTCTACCCCATATGTTTAAAATAAAAAGGCTTTTGCTAAAGCAAAGCATTGAACAATTTGCACAAAAAGGCAGATTCCTGAAAATGACCCAGAGCCATTGTCCTGGATGAGAACAGCGAACAGGATATGGAAGCAGCAGGTTTGGTTTGGTTTTTTTGTTGTTGTTGTTTTTGGGGTTTTTTTTTTTTC
Source organism: Rhabdomys pumilio (assembly GCA_030674055.1). NCBI lineage: Eukaryota > Metazoa > Chordata > Mammalia > Rodentia > Muridae > Rhabdomys > Rhabdomys pumilio. The sequence continues at coordinate 142,127,960 of JANHMN010000002.1, read as the reverse complement.
CTTTTTTTTTTTTTATCTCAATGGAAGGTTTAGATCTAACTTGGGTCTTTTCTACATGGGCCTCTCATGACCGGGGACAGCCATTGGTATAACATCATTTTAATGCCCTGCATGCACTAAGCATCAGTGTACCCAACCATAGAGCTTGGACAACTTAACTCTTAGACTAGAGGTGTAAGAGGGAGTGATTGCTGCTACTTTCTTTTTAGGATCTTGTGCCTAATAAATATCCCCTCAGAGGGCAAGGCCTGTAGTTGAACTGAGTCTAGAGAGGAAGCAGTCCTGGATTACATCCCCAGCATGTTAGGTGGGTGGGGGGAGAAGGTGAAGGAAGGAGGAATGGGGGAGGAAGGGAAAAGGGAGAGAGGGAAGGAGGGAGAAAAGGAGGGAGGAGGGAGGAAAGGAAAGGGAAAGAAAGGAAAAGGAGGGAAGGAGGGAAAGAGGGAGGGAGAAAGAGAGAGGGGAATAAAATAAAGAGGGAGAGAGAAAGAGAGAGATGCCCCCCATGCTGTAGGGAAAAGTGATTGCACTAATATGTAAAAAATGGGGAAAAAAAAAAACTGTGCTGAAAAAGAACACACGTGGTATCCAAAGAGAGTCTCTTGAAGAAGTTAGGACTGATTGAAGTCCACTTTAATATCTTAGGATAGGGTTTCACAATGTCTCTTCCACCCTTAGGCCTCTGAAGCATCAGAACAAGTTGCCAGGCAAGGACCTAGATCCTGGCTATGAAATCAAATAACAACCTCATCAGAAAAAAAAAAGTTTTAAGATCATGAAAGCAAGCAAAGGAAATTAACCATTGGAAAGTCTGCATTTTACACGCTTAGCCCAGGCTTTGACCCTGTGGAGACACAGTGCCTGTTCAGCATTTCCTCTCCCACGTCCCTTTAATGTGCTTGGCATATATAGCCACTCCCGGATATAACTCAGTTTTTAAAAAAAAACATCTAAAGATGAAAAATAGTAATAGAGTAAAATAAAACATGTGAAGATATAGTGAGAGGGCAAAAGGAAGCCTGGCAGCTGCCATGCTAAAGCACCAGGAGTACACAGAGAAGAATGGACTGATGATTGAATCCAGGCGTGGGCTGCATGCCTATAATCCTTCTTGGGAGACTAAGGCGGGAAGGTAACAAGTTCAAGGCCAGCTTGGAAAGCTTAGGAGGGGAGGGAAGAGAAACAGTGCTTGGGAATGTCCACTGGTTACTATAGGCCCTATGACACAATGCAAGATAAGTTCTGGGACTTAGACACATATTCCTCAACATAAGTTGGAGTCAATCCTGATAAACCTCCAGGAAACTGAAAATATTTTAAGGCAAAATACAATAATGCACCTAATATGCTGGCCATCTCAGCTTGGCAATGAAGTCCTCCACAGAGCAACACTGTTCCCCCCCCCCCCCAAACCCCCGTGACTGCCTGGCTGACTGAGAACACTGGCTTACTGTTACTACCCAGCATTATGAGAGATTATTGTACTATTTACCGTTTATTACTAGCCTGCAGGGGAGTCGTTTCCATTGACCGCATATGGTTTTTTTCTCCGTTGTGGAGTCTAAAAATTTCTGTAGGAAATCATTGTAAGGAAGTAATAGGTTTGAAACTTTGCAGATGGCTGTTGTCCCCAGAATGTGTTAAACAGGTCATTTGTTGCTATCACTGAGTGGGCTTCATTATAGCTTCACCTTGGTGCAACCCAAACCAGCTGCTGCAGAATCTCTGATTTGGAGCGAGGGCAGGTGTGCTTTCCCGGTGGGCATGGCCCTGTGCAGTTGGAGGTGCTTTGGAACAGACAGCACAGTCTTTCGAGTCCCCTAGCAGTGGGTTCAGATCACAGCTCTGTTGGATTTGAATTGCACAAGCTTGAGTCTTGCTGTCTTGTCAGGGAAAAGGAGATATCAATTCCTCCTTTAAAAGAGAATAGTAGAGCCAGATGCAACGTGTCTTTAATTCTAGCACTTAGGAGGCAGAGGTAGGCAAATCTCTGAGCTCAAGACCAGCCTGGTCTACAGAGTGAGTTCCAGGACAGCCAGGGTTACATAGAGAAACCCTGACTCTGGGAGGTGTATGTGGGGGAATGGAGGAGGGTGGTAATTGTAACCATTAGGAGGGAAAAAATACATGGAAAACATTCATAATCATAGATATTAAGTCTAATTTCCTTCCCTTTATTCCTTCTTTTTTTTTTTTTTTTTTTTTGTACTCTGAAACAAATCTAATTTTACTAAACCATTTTAGGAAAGTTACCCAAATCACCAATGACTTTTCATTTCATCCCAAAGAATTGACTTTCCAAAAACTGTGGAATCTGGCTTAGCTGCTGTCTAGTGGCATTGCTCAGGCACAAGCCAAGTGTGAACATAGCCTTAGATAGCAGTGAGCCCCCCTCAATACCAGTGCAGCCTGTCACACCACAAGAGGAGTAGAAAGTCCCTATGTTGTCTGTGTCTGATCAAATTCTACCCTTGAAGCAGCCCACAGCATAACTCGCTAAAGAGATGGGCTGTGGATGCTTCACCAGCATACATAAAGCCCTGGGTTTCACCCCCAGCACTACATCACCCAGATATGCGGACTCACACCTGTAACCACAGCACTTGGGAGGTAGAGACAGGACAATTAGAATTTCAAGGTCACCCTCAGACACCTGGCAAATTCAAAGTCAGTCTGAGATACATGAAACCTTTTCTCAAACAAATAAATACAGAGTTGAGCATTTTCCTCTCTTCAGTACCCCACAGACATGGCATGTAATAGGAACCTGACACAGCTGTTTTCCTTAAAATAACCTCCACAAAGTGATCTTGAGACCACGGCAATGGTAAGCCCTAGGAGTTTTCTCAGGAGGTACCAAGGACGTGTTGATGGCCAGCACTGTTGGTCAAAGCACAGACTGCTGGTCCACACGGAAGTCATGGGTAGCAACAGGTGAACTCCCCATAGCTTAAGCCAGCAAAGTGTGAGAAGTTAAGCAATATTGAACCTTCTCCTCAACAGAGCCCTTCTCCCATCTTCCCCTCAGGTCTTGAACCAAAAGACTTCCTGACCCACTTAGTAATTCAAGAAGGATCAGAAATTTTGTTAGCTGTATTGTAGAAAAAAAGGAAGAATTATTTGTATTTGAGTTATCATATCTAAGATGAATACATTCCTTAGTGTTTATTACCTTGCCATATATACATATATATATACATGCATACATGTGTTTATATCTTTATATATGTGTGTATGTACATATTTATGCCAAAGTAATAAACATTTGAGTATGTGTATGTGTGTGAATATATGTGTGTGTGA
>JANHMN010000002.1:142097603-142122057 GCA_030674055.1 Rhabdomys pumilio | reverse complement strand
CACCTCCAGTGAGCTATATAGCCCTGTCTGGAGTACAAAACTGGCTGTCCTCTACTTGTGTTGTCTAGTTTTACACCAACTTGACACAATCTAAAGCTATTAAAGTAAAGGGAGGCTCAACTGAGAAAATGCCTCCATAAGACCAGGCTGTAGGGAAGCCTATAGGACATTGCCTTAATTAGAGATTGATGGGAGAGGACTCAGCCCATTGTGGGTGGTGCCATTCCTGGGCCAATGGTCCTGGGTTCTATAAAAATCAGGGTGAGCAAGCCAATAAGCAACACTCCTTTGTGACCTCTGTTCCTGCCTCCAGGTTCCTGCCCTGTTTGAGTTCCTGTCCTGATTTCCTTTGATGGTGAACAGCAATGTGGAAGCATAAGTCAAATAAACCCTTTCCTCCCGACTTGCTTTGGTCATGATGTTTCATAACCGAGATAGTAACCGCAACTAAAATCAAGGTTTGATTTGCTTGGATTTTTTCTCCAGCTCTAAATAGGTTAGACATGTAGCCTTAAATAACACCATCATTACTTGCTCAAAAAAAAAAAAAAAAGCAGAAATGGGGCTGGAGAGATGGATCAGAGGCTAAAAGCACTGTCTCTTCTTCCAGAGGTCCTTGAGTTCAATTCCCAGGAACCAAATGGTGCCTCATAACCATCTGTACTGAGATCTGGTGCCCTCTTCTGGCCTACAGGCATACATGCAAGCAGATTGCTGTACACATAATAAATAAATAAATCTAAAAAAAAAAAAAAAAGACAAAAAGGAATAAACTCAGTAGGATGAGAGGATAATGAATTCAGTCCAAGACATGCTAGGTTTAAGATACAGGGACGTAGAGAGACCTCCAGAAGCAAAGTCTGATAAGCAGAGAAAGAGATACCTACAGAGGAAGGTAAGAAGAAATAGCCAGAGCTGAGGTCAAAAAGCCAAGAGACACTGATTGGGGACCAAAGCTCCAACTTCTTGGTGCCAGTGGTAGCCTTGGTCACCTGGGGATTCATCATGTCCCCTAACCACTTAGGAGAGCAGACAGACTGCTTCCCACTCAGATCTGCTTTGCATAAGCCAGTGAGAACTTGCTGAGGACTGGCTTATTCAAAGTAGGAGAAAGACCTGCATGGAGAGGGCAGTGTTCCATTCCTAGACTCAGAGGAGCGCTTGCCATACTGGCTGGTACCAAGTGTCACTTAAGGGGCACGTTGAATTTCTTAATGGCCTGTACAGAACAGGATGGTGGTGGATACTGTGCAGACCAGACAGGGTTTCCAGTGGACCAGCCTCAGGCAGTGGCAGAGAACTCTTGTTCTAAACTGCACAGGGGAACCAGAGAGTGCTATAGGCTTCCACCACCGTGATGTTACTATGATGTTAAATGAGATGACAGCAACCCCTCACATACAGGGAGGGAGGTGCTAATATGACCATTGTCCCCAGCTTGCCAGTGAGAGGGAGACCTACCTCTAATCCCAGATCTTTAGACTGCTGTTCTGCTACACCATTGTGGCGTGTAAATCCTTATGCTTAAGAACCATGCTTCGGGCTGGAGAGATGGCTCAGAGGTTAAGAGCACCGGCTATTTTTCCAAAGGCCCTGAGTTCAATTCCCAGCAACCACATGGTGGCTCACAGCCATCTATAATGAGATCTGGTGCCCTCTTCTGGCTTGTGGGCATACATATAGGCAGAACACTGCATACATAATAAATAAATAAATAAATAAATAAATAAATAAATAAATAAATAAGAAGAGCCATGCTTCAAGTCAAAGCAGAGGGGAAATCAGAGGAATCCAGTGAGTTCTAACCCTGCCACATCTTCCACACTTGATACAAGTCCTGAATGCTTGCCTCTGAAATGTCTCCACTTCCTAGGTGCTTTAGTACATCCCTTGACATCTTACCAATGACTTGGAGATGGAGATCGTATAGAGGTTACAGTTTGAGAGAGTCGGGAGAGAGCAGTCAGATTCAGCTTTGTGAACATATATATCCTTTTTCTTTTCTTTTCTTTTCTTTTCTTTTCTTTTCTTTTCTTTTCTTTTCTTTTCCTGGATACACATTGCTCATGGCTGAGATTCCCAAGATGAGATTCCAGGAGAAGTGGAGGTAAAGCATCCAGAGGTGGGAGGAGGATGCCCACAGGACAGCCATGAAAGTGGCAGAGATGAAGTCCACAACCGCTGCTTATTTTCCCATGGCTCCTCTTAAGGTCCCAGACACCACAAGCCACAGATCTTCTCTGGTCCACCTGGGCTGCTGGTGCCGTCTGAGGCTGCAGTAATGGACCGGAGCCCTCATAATTATCCAAAGTGGTGAGACAAAAAGCCAGGGGGAAAGACCACATCAGTGGAAGCTGAGATGAAGTCAGACCACCCCGAAAGGGCACTTAATTCTGTCAAGTTCAACCAATCTTCAGATGCAGCATTGTCAATGACAAAATAGATGTAAACCCAAAATCAGAGCCTCTAATTCTGAAGCAGGAAACAACTGAAAACAAGACGGGGGACTTCTGAGAGAGCTGAAAGATGCGTTCAGCATGGCACAGACTATTCACTCAAAAACAGCATTATTTCTGAGTCTGAAGGAGTCCCCAGACTCTGCAGTCATTTGCTCTTATTGGGTGCTTTTATTTATAGAGGCAAGATTACAAGGGTGCAGCCCTTGCTCTCCTAAAGCCTGCATCCTGGTATGCATTCATAGGATCCACAGCAACCGGGCAATATATAAGAAGTGCTAACGTGTGTAATCCCAGCTAGAACAATGTGGAGTTTGGCCACATCATCAGCCGCAGTTAGAAACACAAGGGAAAGCTCTTTTGTAGAGCAGAACTTGAGCAAGAGTTTGGGACAATGGCTTTCTATTGGATTGGAAGAAATGTCTGGCACACAGGTGTGCAGTCCAGTACTTATTGGATAAACATCATTGGACAGGGACATTCAGTGGACGTGAGCAGCGTGGATGGCCAGCATCATCCACATTCCCCCATCTTCCTTCTGCCACGGCTTGATCAACATCCTCAGGGAAAGGGATCAGCTGATTTCATCTCCCATCACTGTTTCCATTCCAAGGGAAGGAGAGAGCAGGTTTGTCTGGCTGCTTCAGAGGACCTGACCACTCCTGCTACTGCTCTTCATAACTAGAGCAGTGGGTGCCACTTAACAATTTGTGCCATTTCACTACTGGAAGTCCCCATTCATGCAATATGCTGTTCTCTAGAGGACACCATAGGTGCCTGCAATCTGAATCCTGAATAGGTCTCTGAACAATAACATTCACTCACTGCCTAAGTGAAAACAAAGACTCGTGTGGCCTTGTGTGTGAAAAGCCAAGAACCAGGCACAGCAGCAGCATTCCATACAGAAAGTAAAGTACGGTTCAAAACTCACCTCGGGACTTGTGTGCCCTGTGGTTTATAAGCTGGACACAAGGAAAACATCTTGTTCCATGACTTTGTCTCTGTGTGTACCAAAGCCCACACTCTATTTGAGCATGAACGTGAGACCAGGCTCTGCATATTCACTAGCGCGTGTTTTAGGAATTCTGAGTGTGTTTTGAGCACTACCAGTTCCTTCATCCAGGAACCACCAGGGTACACAGAATTAAGAATGACACTGTACAGAGGAGAAACCAAAGGCTCAGAGAGACTGCTCTTTCAGAAGTTCTCAAAGTGGGCTGCACAGAGCACCCATATCTTGAAATAGGTGCTCTATGGGAAAGGGGGTCTGGTCATGATCACATACATTTCAGAAATTTCAGATTAGACAAAAATCGAGTTGCGGTTTTCATTAGTTTACTTAAACTACAGAGCCTCTAGCTGCAGCTAGTTCTTTCCACAAAACTGGGGACAATGGGATCTAAGTGTGTTAAGCCTCCCCTTGCCTTTACCCGTGATTACAGAAGTTACTGAGGACTCCTGCAGACAGCAATGCTACACACAGCGCAGCTTTGAACTCTGCCCTGTCCTGAGCATGCTGCCTCTTAGGTACATGATGGACCGGACCTTTTTTTTTTTCTTTTTAATAGGACTTTCGAACGTTTTTGTTAGGTTTCCTACATCTCCCTGCTTATCCCCCAGAGTGAAATTCAGAAGACATGACAAGTGGAGTCCCTTAACCCCTTGTAGTTACAATATGAGGGTTTTGTTGTTGTTGTTGTTTCTCATTCTACAACCCAAAGAGAGAGCAGCAGGAACCCAGCACTGACTGGAAGCTGGGTCCATCCACCCAGCTCCATACCCCCCGGAAGTTTTTACTGCCTGGGGTTGGCTCAGCATGCCCATGCAGAGGAATCGTCAGAGTGCATTCCCTGTGGAGAGCAGAGGTGTGTGGGGGAGGGGTAACAAGTGGGGGAAATGTATTCTTTATTTCCTCGTGGATTTTCCCCACTTTGCTGCTGATCACCTGTTTTTGAAATGTCTGTTCTGCTGTGTTTCTATAAGGTATTAACCACTTCTCTCATCCAAGGACGCAGACTGAGACCTCTGATTCTGGTTCAGCGACATCATCTGTGGACCATTTTACCAACCTCTGTGACCAGCAATGCTGAACTCAGAAAGGGCTAGGCGGGGATAACTAGCGATCAGAGACCGATGTCGGGTTCCCAGAGTTAGGGCTCCCCCTGCTGGAATCCAGAGCCAAACCCAAGTGTATTTTTCTTCCCCAGAAATCCTGATTGAGCCTGCCTCCAGCCAGCTGCTTCACATTCCGTCAAGGCTTCTCCCACAGACTTGACTGGCATCCCTATCCAGCTATCTGTGAGTCTCCCCTCTCTTGCCTGTGTTCTCTTTCCTAAAGGATGATCCAGTTCTCTGTGCCCAAGTCAAATAGGACTTTCTAATGCTTGGAATTTAAGACTAGGGGATTTCCCAGCTTTCCCCCAAAGCAGACCTTTTTGTTAGGACACGTTCTCCCCAACAAGAACTACATTTTTCAAATTTTTGAATATCAGATCCTTTGTATTGCATATCTGGGGGTGTATTGCATCTCCAGAGGGTGGAAGATGAGAAAAGCCTCCCGACGCTCTCTCTTCTGGAGTAAGGTCGGCGGCACAAACCTGGAAAGTAGCCTAGTTTTACTCTGCTCTGGTCGCTAAGCCCCTTCTTGCCATAAAGACTTCCTTCTGTGGAGTAGGAGAACAAATATCGTGCCATAAAAATCTTGCCAGTGTCTAGTTTCCTCTAGCTTCTGCGACTTCAGTCTCAGAATTCCTGATGGCTGAAAAATTGCATGGCCCTCCATCTGGAGAATCCTCCCTCACCCCCTTCCACCCCCCCTTCCACTCTCCCCCTTCCTCCCTCCCCACCCCCCAAGGATGCCACTATTTGTAATTGAGAAGTCTGTGTATCTTTTCATTTGTCAAAGAGGAGGGGAAAGGAGGAAGGCTGAGCCACATTGAAATGGAAATCCGGCTTTATCATGCAGAGGGCAGCAAGGTTTCCAGCGGCTCTCTATTAGGTGATGACCCAGTAGGACGTACTGGCATAAAGGGCTGGGTCTCCTTAAGCCCCTGGAAGTCAGGGCCTGTTGGCTGTGCCTTCCTGTAGTGGAACACATACCCACTTGGGGCTCACTGAAAATAAGACACTCTCAGCTAGGAGGGCTGAGAGCGATAGCTCAGTTGGTAGATGCAGCCCTGTGTTTGATCTTCGGTGCCTCATAAACCAGGTGAAGTGATGGTCCAGGCCTGTGATTGCAGCACTTGGGAGGTGGAGGGAAGAGGAGGAGGAGGAAGAGGAGGAGGAGGAGGAGGAGGAGGAGGAGGAGGAGGAGGAGGAAAAGTTCAAGGCCATCCTCAGCGAGCTGGCTCATAGAGGCTACAGGAGACCTTTTCAGAAGAAGAAATGTAAAGACAGCAAATTCAAAACTCTAAATGAAGGCAAACCTCTTTCAACCCCATGAACAATTATTCACATATACAGAAATGAATACTAAAAGGAGCCGGTCTTCATTTTAAAGCAGAGTCCCTTTACTTACCAAGTTCACCTGATGCATGAAACATATGATTAGATTTACAAAAACTTGGTTTACACGATCTTTTTTTTTTTTTTTTTTTAAACATCTTTGCAGAAAGATTAGGCATGATTAGATGCAATAGGAGCCCCTCTGGGGCTCACTGGGGGGTTTTGGAGTTACTAGCCAAGCCCTCTTCAGCTGGTCAGTTCCCTTCCTAGAGCTGTCTTGAGTGAAGTCAAATGACTGCTTACAGGGGTTGGTATTGGAACAACGGACGCTTCAGGAAATAGGTGCTGTTCAACCTTCATGAACTTGCCAATGAAGCATAGCATCACAGTTGGAAAAATGGTCTGGTCTGTTTCCTATAGGAAAAGAGACCCAGAAAGACACAGCTTCTATAGCCACTAGTATGAGACCATAAGGAGAAAGAAACAGGGGAAGCCCTAGGTGGCAAGAGAGCATTGTCTGAGACTAAAGGAAGAAAGAGATCACACAGAACTAATGTATTCATTCCGAGGGATCCAAGGAGACGCTCAGAGCCTGCACTACAGTGCAAGTTATTGAACTGGGCTTCTGGTTACAATTTCCACTCTTTCCAGACTTTGAAGCTCTGCCATGTACACAGCAAGCCATCATGTAGACAATGTATTTGGTAACTTATGTTGCTCTCCTTGAATGGCTAAAATCAACTTTATTGTAAAATATAGTATAAGGATAATTAGCCATCATAAACTTGAAAAAAGAGGGGGAGGAGGAAGAAGAAGAGGAGGAGGAAAACAGTACACACACACTCTCTCTCTCTCTCTCTCTCTCTCTCTCTCTCTCTCTCTCTTCTGATAAAGAAGTCCTACCCTGCACCATTTCGAAGTGTCTGGGAATATCCGTCACATTGTGCTCTAACTCCCGGTTTGCTTTGCACCTTCGGAAGTATAAGAAAGCAGCTTTGAGAATCTACATCCAGGTTCGTTTCTTACCCTTTATCCTTAACCCCTTCCCAACACACACACTCAAAGCAGCATTTGGAGATGGCCAGAGAAGGAAGTGTCCAATTTCCCTTTCCTCTCTCAGCTCACAGACTCAAAGATGCAACAACCTTTGAAAAGCCGCACACCGCTGCCCGACACTCCCCGGAGTTTCCACACTAGGCGTGTTTGTTTATGATCGTACACCGTTCTGGTGATACAGCACACTCACAGCTCATGAATATTTGATACCAAATTAAATGGTTTGCCATCCTATCATATAAAGAAGACAACTCAGTTAAAAGGAAACCATTTGAAAGAGAACTCATTACTACATACCATTATTTTACTTTATTTTATTGTAATGCTTTGATTATTGCATAGACAATACATGACTTTCTGCCTCTGTCTTTTAATTTCTTTTTTTTGTCTAAAAATTAAACCCTGCCTTTCACTTTGCAAACTACAGTACTCGTTTTCATTTAAATAAGAAAAAGTATTTTCCCAAATTATTAAATTGTCTAATAATGGAACAAATAGAATACTAATATTTCCCCAGGAGAGTACATTTCAAAAATTAGAGAGAGAACATGTGCTCCTAAAAGGGTATTTTAAATTCATGATTTAGCCAGAAGACTCTTCTGAGACAGCACCAGCCCTTTCAAATGTTTGTCAGCAGAGGCCCTGTGCTTATGTCTATACAGGAAGTTCTGTGGGTCTGCATGAATGCGTTGCAAATGTTGGGTCTTTTAAACACAAAATGGATTCATTTCTTTGCATATTTGAGCAAGTACCAGCAGTGCGTAAAGGTAAAAAAAATAATAATAAAATAAAATAACTAGGGTTTTGTCAAGGGTGCTGGGCAAGCCATGCACTCTGGTTTTCAGGCTGACCTAGGTGCATGGCTGAAAGATGGCCCCCAAAAGCCCGCTCCTCTGTGCCTCCCATGTTGAAGACAATAAATTAAGTACATAATTTACAGCCTGCGATTTTGAGCAGCCTGAATACTCATCACCAAAGAGTGGGACATCAGCAGTGGTGAGAGACAAGACACCCTGAGGTGCTCAAAGGCAGAGGGTCATTATACACAGAGGAAGAAACTTGTTCCTAAAAGTGGCAAGCATGCTCCTGGACAGTCACCAATTCATGTAACATCATTACTTTTTTTGTTTTGTTTTGTTTTGTTTTGTTTTATTCAATTTTCTCTTCCTTTTAATTTAACCAAGGCAGAGCAGGAAATGGTTGTATGGTTGTTTAAACAAAAAAAGTTACTCAATAAAATAAGTCAAGTTACTTAAACCACTCTGTAATCACAGGCTCTTCAGCCCCTATTTTCAGTCATTCGTAATGCTTGACCAGGCAAGATGACTACACAGATGACTGGTTAAGCTGGACAATCAGATCTTAGGATGCCATCATCCAGTTTAAAAAAAAAATTCTCCTTAATATTTTTATTTCATTTTGCTCCCTATGAGAATTTTTTTTCTCCTTTCTAAGACCTAAGATAATATTTCTCATGGTCAGAATTTGCTGATTGACATACTAATATTGAATTGTTTTCTTAATTGGAAGGCTTCTTTGGGTGTATAATTTAGATTGGCTATATTCGGACATAACTAAAGGAAACAATTCCTGCGTTTTACTTTACTGTATAAAACACCACAAAGTCCTTGGTTGCTGCTTACATGATGATCCTACTGCCTGGTTCACCTTAGAAACTGACAAAAATGTCTGGTGTGTATTCACTATTAATCCTATAATAGGAAATGGTTCCCTGCGGTTTTTGTTATGCTTTCAAGAATATGGAGAAAGGATGGTGCCGCTCAAATTACACTGTCTCTTCAATAATCTATTTTAAGTAAACAGGTACTGTATGTTGCTGTAGCCATTTTATCCCCATGATTAGGTTTCTGTAGTGATTGTTGAGAAACATCTGATTAATCACGTATAATGCCCCTACCATTACAGTGTGTATTTTAATATTAGTTACCCATCGTAGACAGATGACTCCAAGAAGCAACTGATTCAAAGGTATACTCTATTTTTAAAGATTAGACACAAAGCTGGAGTCGTGGTGTTGGGTAAAATGAAGGGTTATGTCTGTATTCTCTGGTGTGTTTCTGGTTGGCTTGCGAGCAGGCTGCTTGCTGGGTTGGTCCACCAGTGTTTCTTACTTGAGAGTGTAGCGTCCTTAACTGAAGAATAAAGAAGCCAGAAAGCATGACCTCTGGAGTAGGTCTACTGTGACTCTGTCTTAAGACTGGCTGAAAAAATGAAGCTTGGGTTTGGGGGATTAAATGACTTCATGGCTTCATGAGTCACCTGGTTGGTGTCACCTTCCTTCAGATCACCCGGCAGATGTTTTGTGACTTAGAGAGATGAGGCAGGACCGGGTTCTTGGTATCTTATCCTTTATTGCTGCTGTTCGTGTTCAGGGACTCAAGTCCTCTGACTTCTCCCTGGCCGCCATCTTTCCTCTCTCTCTCCCTTCTCTCCCCAGTACATAACCACAGTCTCTCTCTGCCATTCTATGGCTCTCATGCCTCTACCTGGTTTGCCTCCCTTCTCCCTTCTCTCACTTTAGCTCATTTTGCTGTTCCTCTCAACCACTTGTTTCTAAGGCTTTTGACACCTAAGTCTCTTTTAAAATTGAGTCTGATCGAGCATGATGGTGCATACCTTTAGTGCCAGAACTCTGGAGGCAGAAGAAGAAGGGTTACTATGAATTTGAGCGCTGGCCTGGTCTACAGTGAGTTCTAGGCCAGCCAAGGCTACTAGTGAGACCGTGTCTCAAAAATGTAAACAAACAAGCAGACAAACAAACATGCAAACTTATTTGAGTTTGCCTCTATGTTCCTAAAGATGAGGGCTCCAAAATCTGCAATGGAATCTCCTCTTCCTCCTCCCCCTCCTCCTCCTCTTCCTTCTCTTCCTCCTCTTCCTTTTCTTCCTTCTCTTCTTTTTCTCCTCCTCCTTCTTCCTCTTTTCCCCTTCTTTGTCTTTTTTTCCGGTGCTAGGGATGGAACCGAAGTTTTGTGCATGCTGGGCAAGTGCTCTACCACTGACGTCATCCCAGTTCTCCGGTTTGTCTTATTTAAAGAACATGGTTGCCCATGCAACATGAAAAGGAAGAAGATCAAGAGAAGACTTTTGTCAGTGATCTCGGTTCCCTAGGAACTCAGGGCTGTCTAAGATGCCATCAAAAGATAAAGATTGGCCCCAAAGAGAACGTCAATTTCTCTTGTAGTGTGTACCTAAATGAATGTGGCCTCCTCCCATGGACCAGGTAGGACTTCATACAGTCTTTGAAGGCACTTATCTGCCTTAGTGGCTGGAATCACTTGATTATATCATTCCTGTTGGCCAGTGAGGCTTGTCTTATTGCTCATCGTGGCGATTCATCACCGGTATAAATGACAGGAAAGGTCACTGCGTATTCCCATCATCCACCCTTAAGTGAACTGCTTTCAAATGAGATGCATAGCACTGGGGAGTTAAAGACTAACCACATAAAGATTCAAACTGTTTCCAAACAGTGCTGCAGTTGCCCCCCAAAGGATGTCACAGAAGACCCTGGTATCCACAGAGCAGGAAGGAACACCACTCAGCTGCTTTGTTGACCACATTTTCTACTAACACTTAAGTGCAGACAGAACATGAGATTTCCCCACCTGCTCACTATTTAACAAAAAACAAAAACAAAAAAAAACGTGATTAATTCTTGTCCGCTTCTGCTAGAAACTGGCTTTCCATGACACATGTAAGAATCTGTCTTCATTCTTGTAGGTGGAAAGGCCCTTAGGGCCCAAGCCAAGGTGGTCCTGGAACTCAACAGGAGTCTTGAGTTGAATTGTCCCTTCTGGAAATTCTCAGAGTAAGACCAAACATTTGCTTTCGACAAACACATGTTGAACTTGGCCAATCCAGAAGACCTGAGTAAGGGCTAGATTTATGACCAACTTCTAGTTGTCATAGTTGTCTGGTTGTCTAGTTGGGTAGTGGTGGTGCATGTCTCTAATCCTAGTACTCAGGAGGCAGATGCAGGCAGATCTCTGTGAGTTTAAGGCCAGTCTGGTCTACAGAGCGAGTTCCAGGACAACCAGGGCTACACAAAGAAACCCTGTCTTGGGGCGGGGAGGTGGGGGAAAGACTACCTCCAGTATATGTGTTGGAAAATCCCTGGATGGTGGTTAATCTTAATTGTCAGCTTGATTTTGTTGAGAGAGATGCCTGGAAGATTAGTAAAATGAACCTGTGAAGTTGTTTCCAGATAACGTTAGGTAAGGGGAAGATTAAGATTAGCCTGGATGTGATGGGTGGTAACATCCAATAGTTAAGTACCTAGATGGGACACAAAAGGATGGAAGAACCTACTAGTGTAGTCTGTCTCTGTCTCTGTCTCTGTCTCTGTCTCTGTCTCTCTCTCTCTCTCTCTCTCTCTGTGTGTGTGTGTGTGTGTGTGTGTGTGTGTCCCTATCTGTTTGTCTCCACCCCTCTCTGTCTCCTGCCCCCACTTCAGGAGCAGTAGCCTTTACCACTGGTTCTCATTACCATGACAATGCCTCAGCACAGTGCCCCTGAATAATAAAGCTCCACTCCTGAGTCTACAGAGTTAAACCTTTGAAACCAGGAGCCAAAATAACCCCTCACCCTAAGTCATTTTTCTCAGCAATGCTATACCCTCTTACATTTACGCATCCAAAGACATCTTGATACTCTCCAAAGCCACTCAGCTTATGCCAGAGAAGGGAAATGGTCACAATCCCTGTCTGAGCATGCAGAAAAGAGGCAGACTCCATCCAAATCCTCTTCTGGAGATCATGGTTAAAGGAAAGCTGCCTCTGGAAGCTCAACACAGCTTGACCCAGTAAAGGGCAGTGGGCATTCACTGAGGTAACTGGGGGCCGATTCTAAGTCAAACCACAAAAATATGCAGAGGAGACGGCTACCTGAAGGCCAGGTGCTAGAGAGCCTTGAGGTCCAGCCCCACTTCATTTTAGGTTGCAGGAGCCTGCTCACCTGGCCAGACTCCCCAGTAGCATCTAGAGACTGGGATTGATGCTGGCAAGGAGAGAAGGGGAGGCTCCCTCAGGACACACATGAACTTTAGCCATCTGTGACACAGTCTGGGAAGCAAGTCTGCCAAGATGACCCGAGATCACTCGAAATCGCTGCCTTCTCTGCCATTACAGAGGGGTGACAGTGGCTGTAGCCACGAGTAAAACCTCTCCGGGGGACAATTTACTGTTTGGATACATTCAAGTTCATTCTGTTTAATCCAAATCTTGATAAACACCGTCAGTGACTACAGCACACAAGCTCTTATGAGGACACTGCCTAGTGCAGGCCTTACTCTGGACCGCAAGTAAAAGGAAAGAGATTTGCCTTCTGTTCATTTGTTCCTGGCTGGACTGTATCTCTTGTACAAACTGTCATGTCAAAGCAACGAAGCAGGACCAGGAGGGCAAATCCAGTATTTCAGATGTATCTTGAGCGTGTTAGCAGGCTGGCTTAAAAAGAAGTACCCTGTCATTCCAGGATATGTGCAGGCACTTGTGTTGTTCAAACCGGCTCACCTTTCTAAAATAAACAAGCTTCATCAATAGTGCTGCCTGAGGTTTTCTTTGCATCTCAGGATTCAGCTACTTTATGTGTTTTTACCAGCATCCCCCCCTCCCACCCCCACCAAACCGTTTATCACGTCATCTTATCACAGTCTCTTTGGGAGACGCAAATAGCACACTAATGTTTCCTTTTGTTAGGGTGAGTTGTCAATCTCCTCAGAGAGCGAACAACTACAGACAGCTCTTTCTTCTGATAATCTTCCTGACACTTGCGGGAGACTGGTTTATCCATCACACGGGAACCCCACTCTGGGGAGAGGAAACAAGCCCAACAGACAGTCAATCAGTGTGGATGTCACTTTGTGTCCATCAAGAAAATATGTAATGTGAACTATCATGTATTTTGTTCTAGTAAATAGCCTTCCTTTCTTCCTAAACCTTGTCTGTATTCCGAGGTCTGACAGTACAAACACAACACACAGGACCGTGCCCTTTCAACACGCAATTCTGAAAGCCATCCTTTGTGCAGTCTTCAGTGTGCTTGTGATGTACTCTGTTGTTTTCCAGGATAAAGAAGCGAGGGTTTGGAGCACAAACATGGAGGCTCAAAATGCTGCAAGTTCAGATTCTCTGCTGGAATTAGGAATGCTGGGTTTGGGGTAAAACTGTTTCTCAGTCTCATCAGCCAGGACTTTCTGGTCGTTAAGGGTCTTCCCATTGCCAATAGTCCTCACATTTCAGTTGTGAATGATCCGAAGAACCCATAGACGAGAACTAGGAATACAGAGCCAGAAAAATATAAGAAAGTCATTTAGGCTGGCTTCCACGAGTCCAGGTCTGGAAACTCCTCTCAGAGGTATTCTGAACCTCAAAGAGAACCATCAGAGAAGGTTTATTTTGGAGGTGTAGGGTAGGTTATGGGAAACTGAAGAAGAAATTTTACTCGTTTTCTTTCTTTTTTTTAAATTTTTATTTATTTATTTATTTATTTATTTAAACACTGTCATGGCTCTCCCAGACACTGTGTAGCCCAAGCCATTTTCAAACTCACAATGCTTCCTCATCCTTCCATGGCTGGAATTTAAAGAGAAAACAAAAATATGTATATTTGTGTGTTAAGTGGCAGGCCAGTCACCAGCTCTTGCTAGCCCTATCCCTTCCTCTCTGGAAACAGTGATGGGGCAGATAGCCACCCAACACCAATCACGACTATCCTGCAGCCTAAGTATTGTGGCTTGTATAATGTCTAGAGACCCATGACACATATACATCCTGAATCTAGACTTTGAAAGTGGGAGACCTTGAGAAAGCCAAGTTGTCCTATGGTAGAAAGGGTTAATAAATAACAGGGAATGGCACTAAGGTGACTGCCTGCAGCCACTCAAAAACAAGATAGTCTTTGCTTAGGAGAAGTGTCCACCACGTGGAAATGACCAGCTTGCTGGGCTATGACACATACACACTGTAATCCATCTTTTATGTCTAAAGGCTCAGAGTCATGCCAGCTGTTCATGATAGACTTTTAGGTGATGTTATTAAGAGAGACACATGCATTTTTCAATTTTTTTTTCAAGTATTAATTTGAAGTTTTACAAACAGGTATTTGCCTGGCTACCTTTTAAGATGATAAGAGTCATTTACTTACTTTCATGTACACGTGAGTTCCTAGCTAAGAAGATTTTCATATGCCTTCATTGCTTTAGAGAAAGAGGGCTATGTAGTGTGTGTGTGTGTGATGGGCTGTATATGGGAAGAGGGAGTGTTAAGATGGAGAGAGGGAAGCTACCTTCAAAAACCTACCAGGCCGCTGGGCAGTGGTGGCGCACACCTTTAGTCCCAGCACTTGGGAGGCAGAGGCAGGCGGATTTCTGAGTTCGAGGCCAGCCTGGTCTACAAGGTGAGTTCCAGGACAGCCAGGGCTACACAGAGAAACCCTGTCTCAAAAAACCAAAAAAAAAACAAAAACAAAAACAAAAACAAAAAAACCTACCAGGCCAACTTTGCTCCCTTTGGCTGAGAAAATTAAGATTTTGGTGTGCCCAGCCAATGCAAGAGAAAAAAAAAAATTTTAACGGAAGAAAAAATTGGTGCGTCTACACACCCCACAAATGTCTAGGGATTCCATGACAAAGACATAGTAATCCCTCATGGCTTCCCGACTAAAAAGAATTCCATAGCCTTGATGTAAACAAGCATCCTAATAAAAACCCATCTGCATGCATCTCTGAGACTTTTTTTTTTTACTGACCTTTTTGACTGCTATATTTTTTAAAGCCCTTTAAAAAAAGAAATGAAATAACTGACCAGGAAAATAAGCCCTGAATGAAAATTCAGCAAACATGTCAGCCACAGCAGCCAGGGCTGGAGGAGAATCTCACTCCTAATAAGAAACATAGAGTGTTACACAAAAAGCCTGGGGCTGGGCCGGGGAAACAAGGGCAGTGATATTCATGTATTCGAGCGGGAAGAAATGCAGCATACGTGTTCATGGGGAGCTTCCCAGTCAAGTGGAAGAGAACACATTACAGGAGCTTCCCTCCCCACGGCCCCAGAGCCAACCACTTTCTCTTTTTTTTTTTTTTTGTTGTTGTTGTTGTTGTTGGTTTTTTTTTGTTGTTGTTGTTGTTGTTGTTGGTTTTTTGTTTTTTGTTTTTTTTGTTGGTGGTGGGTTGGTTGGTTTTTTTTTTTGTTTTTTTTTTTTTTTTTTTTTTGGTTTTTTTTTCCTTCTTCTTCTGTCACTTCGGTGGCCTTGCAGGAATTGAATGATCTATGGAGAAATTCTCCAGCAAATAGAAATAAAACCTGGTGAAAATTTTTGAATGGCTTTTGAAATTATATGACATACAAATCATCTTAAGAAGGTCCACAGTATTTGAACTCAAATATGCTTTGTTGTCTCCTGCTCCAAGTTTGAGCTAGACCGAGACTACTATGAACACACACACACACACACACACACACACACACACACACACACAGGTACACACACAGTCCTTTAGCATGCACTACAATATGGTTGCGTGCTGAAAAGAAAAAGAAGAAAAATCCACAGTATAAAATACAGTACTTAAGAATACTTATAATTGGAGATTGGGGGTTTAGCTCAATTGTTTATAGACCATTTACTTAGTAGGCATGAGGCCCCATTCTTAAACTCTAGTAAACATACACACACACCACACACACACACACACACACACACACACACACCACAAACACCGTGAATATTTATAATTAGCTTGCGAGGTAGTATAGATTTATAATCCCCGCTACTAGGCAAGCTGTTCTTTGAGGTGAAGAGTTCAAAGCCACCTAACAATTTGTAAGACTTTATTTCAATTAAAAAAAAAAAAAAGCAGAATTAAAAAACAAGCCAAAAAAAAAAAAAAACCCTCATAATTAGTAAGATTAAGATACGGCTATAAGATATTGGAATGTGTATCCTAAGGGCAATTTTTAAATATAACTATGACTGAACAATGCTAAATGCTCATCATAATTAAAGTTGCTTACAAATTATGCTATACCAAACCGTGGGATATAGACAGCCATGACAAGTGATGGTTTGGGGATGAAGCCCAGAGGTGAAATACTTGCCTAGTCTGCATGAGGCCATGAGTTCAGTTTCCTATTGTCACACCACACACACACACACACACACACACACACACACACACACACACATACACACATAATAATTTAGTTCTATTCATAAAAAGGTATTATATAAATCAATAATTATACACTTATAGTAATATAAAGGGGTTTAATGACATGTAGATCATACATAATTAAAATGTATATGGCTATAATAATTAAAATGTATATAAAATGTGAGATCAGACTGAAATATTATATAATGTGACCCATCCTTATAAAAATGTGTGACATGCATAAAGCAAAGTACAATTGATAAATCTTACACGTGAGCTTTTTCAGAGTGTCTGTACATCATCATAAGGTGTACTGAGTGTGAGATCAGAAAGTGTCACCACTTGGAGAGGGACTTCTGTCAGAGCATTAGTGACAGGGAGAAGGCGGTTTCTTAGGGTTCCAGGAGCATTTGCTCTCGGTAGTAATGCTATGGTTTGTATGATTTGTAAAGCTATTTTAAATGTTGAGATATTTCCTTATGATTTATACAGGCTTCTGTGTGCATCTTATACTTCAATTTTTTAAAAAGCATATGACTAAAATGTCTTTGAGAAATATGGCTATTTTTAAATTTTTTAAATTTTAAAATATATAAAATAGATATACAGATCTATAATTTTTATAATCTGCAAAAAGCAATTATTTAGAAAAAAAAATCAAGCCACAAAAATTGGAACCATAATGACTTTTCAAAATTGAGATAAAATCTCACCCCTGGGCTTCTGTTCTGAATTTGTAGTAGCTATTCAACACCCGTACATGTTTTCCACACTTTCTAAAAATATCCCCCATTCCCAAATGAAATCAAGTTTTCCCTCTGTGGTTAAAGGTGTAAGGAACATGGAGACCTAATCCTCCTGCCTCATTAGGAAAATTCCCAACCCAAAGAGGTCACACAACAGAGCACTGTCCAGCCCTGGAGGGAAGTGAATGAGACAAGGGATGAAGGAAGCTCTGTCTCAGATTCCTGCCGCTCTGGCCTAGAAGTTGAAGGGCTCCGTTGAGGTATGTTGCTGTGTACTTACCAGGCTCTGTTTATTTCATGTTCTGAATGATTCCTTTTTAACCTACCAAGTATTTATAGCCCATAGAAACTCAGAGATGAAAGTTTTCCCAACGTGCAAAAGCCACAAATGACAAAATCTTGTTAGAGTGGACGAAGCCAGGAGGGCTATCAAGCCCTCATGTGTGTCCATCCGTCTGAAGCCCCGTTCATTACGACGGGGCTTTTCTGGGCTGGTCCTCAGAGGAGAATGGGTGACCCTAGGAAACCACAGCCACCACTGTGTTGTGAGCTGAAGGAGAGCCATTGAACACAAACAAAAAGGATGCTTCAAGGACGCATTGCAACACAATCAGAACCATGCCACGGGCTCTGATGGCTAGAGGGGACAGCAGGAGTGATACAATTAGGGACAGGAGTGGTTCAATTTAGGGGGAAAAAAAACCTAACAGAAGTGTGCGGCCTGCCGGACAAAGAGTCTGAGTTCTAAAGCACCCCCGTAAGCAGCCTCCACAAAGCGCTGACCATGTGCACGGAGCAGGCACCGCAGATGGCTCTTTAAGCCCCACTCAGAGCTGGCACTCTAAAAAGAGTTTGGGGGCAGCAGGCTTGCAGGCAAGGGAGCGTGGAGCTGCGTGAGAATGTGCGTGTGCCCTCATGTACCACAGACAGTGTGGGCCAAACAAAGGCTCACTTGGCAGGACTGGTGAGCCTCCAGCCTGCTTCTGCTCTCTTCTTCGTCTTCCCGTTCTGGCCTGCCCAGCACTCCCTGGTTTATGCATTTTGAAGTGATAAGCCAGTTTAGAATTCCCACATCTCATTTGTTCGGCCATTTTGGTAACAAAGCTTCCCCAACCCATGTCTCTCCTATCAATGAAAGTTTTCAGAAAACAGGGGCTGTGACCTGGAAGAACAGGTTGGAAAAGGCTGTGCCATACCTACCGGGACCCTGTAACATACATCGCACCCCTGATGATGCCAACGACTAATAATAGGAATAACTAGAGAAGGAGCTACAGAGCCGACTCAGTCCGTAATGTACCCGAGTTTGATCCCTGTAACACGTGTAAAGCTGCTAGGTATAGTGGCTCACACATGTCATCTCTGGACTGTGGTGACAGAGACATGAGGATCCCAGAGGTTGGTTCATCAGCTAGTCTAACCCAGTCAGTGAGCTCCAGGATCAGTGAGAAATGGAGAGTGATTGAAGAAGAGACTCAACATCAACGTGTGACCACACACTCACACACACACACACACTCACACACACACACACTCACACATAAACACATTCACACACATACACATCCACAACCACACT
Organism: Rhabdomys pumilio; assembly: GCA_030674055.1. Classification (NCBI taxonomy): domain Eukaryota; kingdom Metazoa; phylum Chordata; class Mammalia; order Rodentia; family Muridae; genus Rhabdomys; species Rhabdomys pumilio. The sequence continues at coordinate 142,103,601 of JANHMN010000002.1, read as the reverse complement.
CACACACACATGCACACATACTCACACACACATATACACATTCACTCACATACACACACTCACACACATACATTCACACACACATACACTCACACACTTACACACACATACATACACACACACAATTAGGGAAGGGGAGATATATTAATGAAAAATGTAGTGAACATATGGCTTGACCCAGTCATTCCCCTGAATACCAGGCCCAGATCTAGCTTCCCTTTTGAAGATGTTCACCACAGCCAGGCAGGTGGTGCATGCCTTTCATTCCAGCGCTCAGGAGACAGAAGCAGTCAGATCTCTGAGAGTTTGAAGCCCCGCTGGTCTGTAGAGTGAGCTCCTTGGACAGCCAAGGCTACACAGAGAAGCCTGTCTTGAAAACATAAAAACAAACAAACAAACAAGATGTTCACAGCAAATGAATCTGAACCAGCCTTCCGTGATCTATTCAGACTGAGAGGCTGGGGACTCGGAGCCTCAGTTTATGCTGTTCCAGAGTTTGGAGCCACAGAGCCCTGCACGGCACCCAGCCAAGTCTTCAGCAGCTAAGTGCTAAAGTTTAACTTCTCTCCCAGTTCATGGGGCACATCTTCAAATAAAAGTGCACTTGGCACAAACATTGGTGAGAGGAATGTACTTGCATCTTTCCAAAAAGATAAACATTGCAAATTCTGTCCATTTAAGGAAGCAGACTTTCTGGAATCTTAAGGAAAGATTTCTGTCTTGGAAAAAGAAATGTGGACTTTAAATGTAGCACTTTAAAAAAAAAAATCAGCCATGCCAAATAAGAGTGTTGTATTGGACTTAGGATCTCTGTACAGTTTATGTCCTGAAAACATCTGGGGGAAATTCTCAAGTAGGTTTCAGTGGGTAGTGAGAAGGCATGTTGTCTTCCGTGAAGTATGAGAGTGTGTTCCCAATTGCAGCCAAGGAATATGAAGATGTACCATGGAACCATGGAATACTGCCTGAGTCTACACCCTTCTGCCCGTGGCCACATGGTAACTCATGTATAACACAACAGTGCCAGGCTCACACACGATATGCCTCAAAGCCTCCCTCTCTACCACCTAACAAGGACGTGAGGGACATTGCACAGCCATGTTGCAATAAGCTTACCAGCCTACCCTCAATAATAACAATTTCCCATGTTTTAAATTTCTACTATGAGCCAGGCTCCAACCAATGGTATTGTTTAATATCTTACTATTTACTGAGGTAAACTGACCTATTGACAAACTCAGCTGGGCCTGAGCCCAGGGATTACCACTTCTGACCAGGCTCTCTGACCTGCACTCGGTCCCCAGGAACTCTGTCTGATCTTTGGCTGTTTTGTTGTTTTGTTGTTCAATCTGAACTGTTTCTTGGGGTGTGTGTGTGTGTGTGTGTGTGTGTGTGTGTGTGTGTGTGTGTTTGTTGTGTACCATCTCGGGTGTCATTACTCAGACACTACTCATTTTTCTTTTTTTCTTTCTTTTTTTTTTCTTTTTCTGATTTTTAGAGACAGGGTTTCTTTGTTTAGTTCTGGCTGCCTCAAACTCATAGAACTCTGTCTGCCTCTGCCTCTTTCTTCCTTCCTTCCTTTCTTTCTTTCTGTCTGTCTTTTCTTTTCTTTTCTTTTCTTTTCTTCTCCTTTCCTTCTTCATTGTCCTTTTTCTTCTTTTTCTTAAGACAGAACTTCTTGCTAGCCTGGAACTCATCACATAGGCTCAGCTAGTTGGACATGAGCCCACAAAATCTCTACCTGCCCATTGCTAGGATCATGAGCACACACCACCACCCCTGGCTTTTTTATAGCATGTGTTCTAGAGATCCAACTTAGTTCCTCATGTTTGCAAGACAAACATTTTTAATGGCTGAGCTGTCTTCCCAGCCTGGCACCTTCCCCTTTGAGTTCTTGGGTTTTTAATACTTCCTCCCACTAGACTGGACCTTCCTTGGTGTGTTGCTCTTCTTGCTATGGCTCTGGGCCTTGTTTTATGCATGTCCTAGTTCATCATCCACACAGAAGCACCATGAGCCTTACAAAGGCAGAGAGCTATGCCTGTCTCATGGACCATTGGCTACCTACTGCCTAGCATACAGTTGAGCTTACAAGTGTCCGAATGAATGAATGAATGATGAGGGCCAGAATAAGGTGACTATGGCTTGCATTGTGGTGTTGTGAAATCGCTTCCTGCCTCCAACCCTTAGGATTCTAAGTATAAAGCAAACCCTCAATCGGCATTTGTGCCCTCTTCAGAATGATGTTCCGTGTGCCTCTTAGGGTTCCAATACCTCAGTCACCCCCACTGAGGAGCTTCCAGACTCCTTTCAGCACTGTCTACCTTGGGTGGGTGGGTAGGAGTAGGAAGCCATTCATCTCAGTGAGCCACCTCCTTCTCTTCTTCTGCAAAAAGATCTGATCCGTGATCTTTATTGAAGGGTGGGATTTGGGCCTCTCATCCTACAAGGCAGACATCTTGCCGAGATCCTCTGAGTAGAACGCAGGGCTGCTCACTGCTTTTCATGTTCCTGTGACTCGGTCCCACCACTAAGTACAATATTACTCATTAGTTTCATGTACAATGATCATATTATAGTGATATAATACACTGTGACAATCTTGATACTTTCGTCTGACAAGCCAACAAACCTGACAATCTCATTTTAAGGCATCTGCAATTTAAAGGAAAAAAAAAATGTACACTCTAATGTCATTGTGCCCTCCCCAGAAGAGGAGGGGTTGGACCCACTTGGAGTATGACATGCTGAAATGCTGTCAGAATTCTTAAAATTAAACAAAAACCCTCTTGGTGTTACAAGTGGGAAGACAATAGCAGCCACTGTCTGAATAGACAGCTGTCACTCTAGAAGACAGCGTGCTGGCAACTAGAGAACTTGCTTTTGAGGGCTGCTAAAGCTGGGGCTGACGAAGGTGTTTTCCCTGGGTACCACATTCTGGGTGGGGGATCTTGACCTGGCGAGTGTTTTGGGTGGGTGGGTAGGAGTGTGTGTGGGGGGTCACTCATCTCAGGCCACCATTCTGTGTCTGGAAAACAAAGGCCACAGGGGATAAACTGATAGAGTCATGTGGTAAGGGTGCATTAATCCAGAAAGCTGCACATCAAAGCTATGTACACTCACTCCTCCCTAAGATTTCACGGTTCCATTGAATACGCCTGCCCTCAGTTCAGTAGTTTTTTTGCCCCTGCCCCGTTTTGTTGTTGTTGTTGTTTTTAACATGTAGACTCTCAATCAAAATTAATTACATGCATTCTTAGAAATTTAGAATTCCCGTGCTATAAACGAAAGAGAAAAATTCTAGCTAGTACTGATCCTCCAGAAGAGGAAAAGTCCCACGGAGCTTAATGGGGAAAAGGAAGGGGAGGAAAAAAAAAAAATCCTCCACTGTGCTTGCATTTGTGCCGGCGCCATGCTCCACAGCTGGCTTTGAAAGAGCAGAGCAGAACTCACACCTCAGCGGTCAGAGTCAAGGCCTTACACTTGTGGGGCTGCGTGTGTCTGGAATCATGTCCCAGGCTTAATCAGAAGCTCCGTCCTTCCAAGGCAGCAGATGAGTGCCCCTCTGTGACCCCAGCACACGCGGCAACGCGGGGCTGCTGCGAGCATGCTCACCTTCGTGCAAAAGAAGGCTCTAATCTTGATCCTGTTCCCATCGCTGCAAGAATGGCCCTGGTTGTGTGGCCCCAGTCTTTTTTCTTGCCTGGCTACTCTGATCCTTTCTTGCCCCGGTGAAAGAAACGAGTGGCGCGGCCGCGGGGCTCCCTCCCTCCATCCTCATCTGGTAGCAGGCTTTTTCAACCCCCAGTCCTTCCTCACAGGTAGGAAGCACATCACAACTCATTAGTAATTTACTGCTACAGTAATTTTTATAATTACTGCCAGGAGGCCTCATTAAATTTGATCTAATGAATAAATATTGTATTTTTCAACGTGATTACCAGAACAGCTTAAGCTGAGTGCCATAAACAATTATTTTCCTCAGTACTCAGGATGTTGGTGACTATTGATTTTTATTTCATAAAGAATTTACTGTAGTAATATACCAATATAAATGATTTCAGAAATACGCACCATCCCTGTATCAATTCACAAGCAACTCCGAGCCCTGAAAGCAGTGATAGGAAAAGGCTGGAGGTAGACAGATAGGAAAATACAGCAAGAGAGCCCAGTGTCTGTGGGCCAGCTCAGGGTGTGTGTGGACAGCCTGGTGCCACCAATATCCATCCCAGCTGATGATGAGTTCTTGTCCTTGGAGGATGAGTGCTGAGCTGAGCTTAGGGGCTGAACACAGGGCTGGAAGCTGATTCTTTACATTTTAAAAAATAGAGTCAATAAATTCACCTCACTTGAAAATTCCCAAAGTAATTTCTGAGTTCGAGGCCAGCCTGGTCTACCAAGTAAGTTCCAGGACAGCCAGAGCTACACAGAGAAACCCTGTCTCGAAAAAACCAAAAAAAAAAAAAAAAAAAAAAAAAAGAAAGAAAGAAAATTCCCAAAGTAAAAAACTACCACCAGTGCATGATGGGAGGCTCACATCAAACCCCCAGTATTTATTTATATGGTTCTTTCCTCCAGTGACTGTGTTGTACCCTTTGTTTGTTTGTTTTTGTTTTTTTGAAACAGGGTTTCTCCTTGTATCCCTGGCTGTCCTGGATATTGATTTGCAGACCAGGCTGGCCTCGAACTCAGGGATCTGCCTGCCTCTGCCTCCCGTGTACTGGGATTAAATGTACCATCACACCTAACTATTTTGTGCTTTCTGCTCTTGTTTCTTTCTTAATTCCTTTCTTTCTTTTCCTTTTCTAACCTTGTATCAGAAATCTCTCACCAGATTTTAATACCAGAATTCCCATTTACCTCTTTTAATGTCTATTCCCCTCAACAGCATCCTTTTACCTCTGTGTGCTGGGATTCTCTGGGTTTTTAGTCTCATTCTCTAACCAAAGCAGAGATTTGCTGCTGCAGATGACCATTGCTTTCTGGCCTTTAAGGCATGGTTAAGGTAAGATGAAGTCATATGGGTGGATTCTAATCAATGGGACTGATGCTCTTAGAAAGAGGAAATGTGGACCCAATGCAGAGAAAAGTCATCTGACAACTGCAGAGATGTCTGTTTTAGCCAAGGACGGGTCCCTGGAGCAACCAACCCTATTGCCCTCCATCTTCGACTTCCAGCCTTCAGAATGGTGATAACAAAAAAATAATCTGTTTAAGCCATCAGTATGTTTTGGATCCACTTGCATAATTTTAACTGATATATAATTGTACATTGATACATGTGTGGTTTTTATTATGTAGTGGTGAAATCAGGGTCTTCACAGATGCCCCAGGAAACTTGTACAACAGTTTTCACAGACTGGCCAGACGAGTCCAGTGGCTGAGAGCAAAGAGTCAGGAAGAAGACAACTAACTGTATGATCAGGTTATCTCAGAACAGCAGCATAAGGTAACTCTTCTCTCTTTTGGGAAGGCTGTAGGCCAGGAACTGAGGCAGGGATTGGACAATCATCTCTGTTCTACAATTCCTGAGACCTCTTCAAGAAGCAAGAAGGATGGGGGATGGGGAGGCCAGGAGGGACCCAGCAGCTAAGGTCCAGTATCATCAGAAGGCCTATCCTCTCCCATTCATAGTATGTAGGCAGCTGTTGGCTGGAATAAATCTGTGGCCGCTAATATGTGGTATCTTGAAGAATGGGTTTCCTAACTACATGACAGCTGGGTCCTGAGACCAAGAAGAAAGATGCTGTTCAACCCTTTTGAACTAAATCTTGCAAGCCCAACACAGACATTCCACAATGCTCTATTCATCAAGACAAGTGCTTGCTTGGCTGACTAGTTATTATTGTCAATGTGGCACAACCTTAGGCTCACCTAGGAAGAGGCTATCAGTGAAGGGTAGTTTAGATCAGCTCATCCTGTGGACAGGCCTAGGGAGATTTTATTTATTTATTTATTTATTTATTTATTTATTTATTTATTTATTTATTTATTTATT
>JANHMN010000002.1:142072782-142093938 GCA_030674055.1 Rhabdomys pumilio | reverse complement strand
GTGGGGGGGGGGGTTCGAGACAGGGTTTCTCTGTGTAGCCCTGGCTGTCCTGGAACTCACTCTGTAGACCAGGATGGCCTTGAACTCAGAAATCCGCCTGCCTCTGCCTCCCAAGCGCTGGGATTAAAGGCGTGCGCCACCACCACCCGGCGAAAATTTTTAAATTTTTTGAAAAAAAAATTTGTTTCTTTTTTTTGTTTGTTTTGTTTTGTTTGTTTGTTTTTTGTTTTGCTTTGTTTTGTTGTTTTGTTTTGAGACAAGGTTTCTCTATGTAGTCCTGACTGTCTGGGAACTTGCTCTGTAGACCAAGCTGGACTTGAACACAAATCTTCGTTCCTCAGTTTCCAGAGTGCTGGAATTAACGGCATGCACCAGCACACCAGACCAAGTACATCATTTAAGTGAAAGCAGGAAGTGTGATACGTTCTACAGCACCGGTAAGCCTGAGAAACAGGACGCAAGGTGATAGAAACAAATGAACAAACAAAGCCTTCTGTGCTAGAAGCAGGAGTTTAACTGTGGATTAGCTGGTGAGCATGTCTACAGGGCATTTCCTGATTGGCTGGTGAGCCTGTCTGCAGGGCATTTTCTGGTTAATGACACACCAGCCCCCCTAGGGGGCGTGTACTAGAAAGTGTGTTGAACAAGTCCCTGGAGCAAACCAGTAAGCTCATCTCTCCTCCATGGTTCCCGGTTTTATTTCTCTCAGTGCTGAACAGTAACGGAGCAGGGCATATAAGCCAAATAAACCCTTTCTGCCCCAAGTTTGTTTTAACCGTGATGCTTACCCCAGCAACAGAAACCCAGGCGAAACACTCCATACTGTGCATTTCAAACATCCGGACAGGAGAAAGGACGGAGGTGGGAGTGGGCTGAGGGAGGTGGGGTGGGTATTAGTCTTTAGAGTGAGAGACTTGTGGGAGTGACTGAATGGACTGCAGTTACAGAGAGGTCAGTTAAATGTACAGCACCCTGAACACACTGGAAGCCAACAAATTCTACATTTTGAAATGGCAAATTTTATTTCAAGTTCTTTTTTTAAAACTTAAGAAAAAAAAAAAAAGAGTAACAAAAATGTTAAACACTAACCAGAGACCCAGTAACCTTGATGCTAGTTAGATTGCTTCTGAAGCCTGATTCTATGGTTATAAAACAAAACTAAATTGCCACAGAAACCTTGCTCTCCAGGGGTAGCTCTCCAACTGGTTCGGCCCCCCTTTGTGCCTGCTGAAATCAATTAATAGAGTTCTTGGTGTCTGCCCTAATCATCATGCAGGCAAAGAAAATTTAGTTAATATCTCTTTCTCCCTCCCCAACACTGAAAAATAAGATAAATAGATCTATCTCCCTAATTTCACTTAGTCATTTCGTTCAGTAGTATCTGTTATCATGATTTACAAGAATTTGGCTGGCAATGAGATTTGCTGAAAGCATTTGCATAAAGGAATTTTATTTACATATTTTCCTCCTTAAGCACCACAATACTTAAAATGGTCCTCTCCTGGCAACCCAGGCAAGATCCAGAGACAGTCGGTTATTACTTCTCAAAAGCTGTACTGGATGGTCTTTAAGAAGAAAAAAAATACAGCTACTCAGCTTGAAAGATGAACTTGAGGCCTATTAAAATGTGGGCAACCAAACAAAACCAAGAAAGCAGAAATATGAATCCCTGTTGTAAGCTGTCTACAAAGCAAGTGAGGAAAGTATATCCTTGAAAACAGCTAGACAATAAGCCATGTCCAGCAATGTGCATATTGTTTCTCCCAAGGTCTCAGAAGGCCTGGAGTGGGACTGGGAAGCTGGACTCTGGAAATCCATCCATGGACAGCTCGGTGGAGAGTTCCAGCTGACTACCTCAACTTAAGGCAGTTTCTGCTGGATGTCTGTTAGCCCTCAATTTGACACCCCAGCATTGCAAAACCCAAAATTTTCAAGGAGACTGAATAATCAGAGTATGAGTGGTTTTAGCTTTTTGTGGCCTTTGTTCCTTGTTCGTTCCCTCCAATCTTTCTGCATCTTGATACTGTTTGAAAACAAACAAACAAACAAACAAACAAACCCTATCCCTAAAACCTGCCAATCCCTCTATCCCTGATAAACCCTAAACCTACCAATCCCTCCGTCCCTGATAATACATCCCTGATGGATACATCACCCCCATCCCTACTGTCTCCCTTCAAGACCCGACCCTCTGACTCAGGCAGTACCTACCTGGTGTTTTTGGCTTCCTCTTTCCCTATTTCTTCTAGTCTTCTCCTATCTACAGGATTTCCACCCATGCACATAAAGCTTGTTTCTGACATTGATGCAGATGCTAACACCCTGGGTTTGCATCACCCAATGCCCTCATTCTCCTGAGCCTTTACATCCAATAAAGGCCCTGACCCTAATGAGCCTCCACCTCTTCCCAGCATGCTCTCAGCTGGGCTTGACCCAGCATCCAGTCTTCCTCTCCAGATGGAACCTAATCGTCTTCTTAGGCTTTTTTGTTCCTAAGGTGAGCTTATCAACTTAAATAAAAATCCCTCCTCCAGGGTTTAGGACCAGCCTGGACAACATATCAAGTCCCTATCTCAAGAATCGGGAAGAGAGCATCTATTACTGAAATTGCCTGGAAATCAAAAAATACTAATGTCTTCCTCTCTTCAGTTCCCACAGAGGCCATTATTTGGAGATTTTTTCCAATAGTTTTTCTGCTAGACCACATGGTTCCTTTAAGGATAAGGAGTCACAAGGAACTGTTGCAGTTAGTTATTTTAAAGGAAAAACATATCACTTATATTGATGTCAACAATTATGCAAATCACTTGGAGGTATAGCTCAGAGGAGCATGTGGAAGACCCTGGGTTCAACCAATTACCTGCCACAAATTTCAAATAAACCAATTTATGTGAACTCCAGCATTTAAGCTCAATTTACATACACAACAGGGTTGAATTGCAGTTTGGCTTCTTATAATGCTAAGACTTGATTTGTTTTGAATCCATGTACAAGGTAAACAACTTTCAGCTTGGTCCTTTCTAAGTGTGGAGCAGAGTCATGGCTTCCCATCAAAGTATGGTGTAAACAGGATACTGGCTTTTTTTCCTATAAAGTGCCAGGCTAGACATGTGAGGTTTGTGGCTTATACTGCCATACTGTCGCATCCTTGAGTGCTTATTGATGTCAGTGCACCACACATATGCCTGGTACCCAAGTTCAAGAGGGCACTGTATCCAGCTAAGGATGGTTGTGAACTACCATATGGGTGCTGGGTCCTCCCAAGTGCAGTTAAGTACTCTTAATTACAGAGCCATCTCTCCAGCCTGTCATGCTTTTGAAAGGAAACAAAGCTCCTTTACAACTATAAAAAAGTGTTTGTAGCTGAATGTGACATTCACACTGTAGTTAGCCATCCCTGGTCAGAGATTTAGTTATAGGAGCTACAGGGGGCTGTGTGGCTCAGCAGTTAGGAATGCTTGCTGATCTCCAAGGACTGGGTTCAGTTCCCAGCACCCACATCTGGTGGCTCACAACTGCCTATAACTTGAGCTCCACAGGACCCAACACCCTCTTCTGGCTTCCTGAGGGCATCTGCACATCCATGTGTATGAACACACCCATGCAAACATACAAATGAAAATATTATCCGTAAAAAACCAGCTTTTATGAGGCTTACAATCCCGCTTCAGTGTGGTGGCTCTGTGATTCACGTTACCACTACACCCGGAGCTAAAAGTCTTTGCATTTTGTGTCTTCTAGTTCTCAGTCTTGAAACCTCAAGGCATGGCACACATTTAGTAAGTATTTGAAAAGTGGATAAAAGCATTCAAGTACTGTGAACAACAGGCTGCAAACGATAAAGGGAAAACAACATAAAACTTCCCCGGGCACACATTGTGTCTAACGTGGCTGTCTCTTGAGACTCCAGCTAAGAGCCATATCAACAAATGAGACCCTGTATAAAAGAGCTGGCTGTGGGCCTCAGAAACTTAATCCAAAGAAGGTTTTAGAAGAGGCAGAGGCAGAAATGCCCTTGCAAAGCACAAGGCGAAAAAGTAACATTGAAACTGTTTTAAACAAAAATAAACACACAAGTTAGAACAAAATGTTTTATTATTAAAATAAAAACCTTTGTATAAAAGCATTACAGAGCAAAAAGCTGTATTTACACTGAACGATTCAAGATCCAACTGAGCATCACAGAAAGAGTGGGCATAGCAACAGCTACACAGGTGAGGGAATCAGTCACTTACTCACCAGTACGGAATGACCCACCGACAGGGAAAGGGGGTGGGGGTGACAAGGCACCTGCCCGCCCATAAACTAGACTGGCAGAGGTAACTCGTTTAACAGAACAGTAGTTCAAAGCTACCCATCGCTAAAATGTCACTTCTCATCGTTACAAAAGTGTTTAAAACCTAAACAGAAACCCTGAACACAACCCCCAGGGTTACCTCTTCAGGAAACTGCCAGGATCTAAAGTGACGTTATTAAAGTTAAAGTTAAGTTTCTGAAGCAGAACACCAAGCTTTCAAATCAGCCCATTGCAGAGTCATCATCTTAATTTCCCAGAATGCCTCTTCTACAGCAATTTAAGTAATTATGGTACCACGTTACCACAAACCTTTGGGTGACTGTAAGCCAGGTGACAGCAGCAACTGTGTCAACTGTGACAGGGTGTACACTGAGTACAGCACCCAGGAGCTGTATTTCTCCAGAAAGTCATTCAATGTGGCCATACTCCCACTTTACAACTACCTAATTTTTCCACTTGGTTCCCACCCCTTTGTGCCTTAGCCTTTCCACTTAAAACATCAGCCAATATAAACACTAGACACTAAACCATTTGCGTTGATTCTATGTAAACAAGTTAAAGGGCCGTTCTCTGCAATTTATCACAACCACTGCTTCATAATACTACTGTACCCCACAGTGCCTGGGTATGTCCTGATCAAACAGATTCTCAAACTGCTTAAAGATAGCTCAGAATCTAAGTGGTGGCAAAAGACCAGGGAGGCTACGAGGAGGTGGGGTCAGGGCAAGCTCTGAGACACTAATATCGCTGAAATGTAATGAGCAATGTGCCTTTCAAGATGCTCCAGAAACTGTGAGCTACAAGATCAACCCGACTGAGTTCTAAGACAGACTGACGGCCAAGATTCTTACTCAGGTTTCCATCAACGACAACGTCAGGAACAAGAGAGCCCAGAGGCCGAAGGCAGGCAGACAATCTCAGGCTCTACGCTTGCATTTCAAACTCCTGCTTCAGACTGTGAAAGACAAAGAAGACGTAGACGGTTTTCAGCCATTAATTCTCTCTGGAAAGTCAAATTCCTTTCTTTAAAAACTGTCTTCACGAAGCCCTACTGTCTGCATTGCCCCATTGTCAATGCAGGTCTTAGACACACACTTAAAGTTTATATACATTCCCCACCCTGATAAAGATGCATCTCCAATAACAGCTCCCTGCCCCAGACCAGCCACTCAGACTTCTATCATCTTTTATCAAGGCACATAAATGAATGGAAGATTCAGATATAAAAGAGAAAGGAAAAGGCCATTACCTTTTCAAGTAAGCATGAACATTCCCAAAGCCATGGTACTTTGCTAAATACACAAGGACTCCGGTGGCGCACCGTCCATCACGCTGGCGGCAGAAGCTGCAGTTGCAAATTCCTCGACAAGGTGGGCAGTGCCAGTTCTGAAGAATTGTGGAAAAGCACTCTGAGGCTAGGCCTCATGCTCCCCATTTGTTTAGATTTTTTAGTCTTTAAAGAACTCAGTATTATGCCATTTAACCTATGATTTTTTTTTTTTTTTGAGTAACTAAATCATAAATAGAGTATGGTCCAGTATGAGAGCATTTGCCTAGGCCCATAAAATACTGTTAAAGAAAGTTACACAACCATCACCAAGGAAGAAGGGCTCAGCTTCTCTGGGCAGCAGTCACGAGCTCTCTAGACGGTTATGTTCATGCAGCATAACCTGACACCAAGAGCTCAAGCCCTTCCCCAAATATCTCAGGTACCTACCGGATCCAGCAGGGCATCCTTAACCTCTTCACCATAGCGGTTTCGAAGGCAGGGACCACAGAACTGGCCCCGGATGCCCCAGCAGTCTGGGTTTCGGCAGTTGGTTTTGGTATCAGTGGTTTTCTGGCGACACTGATGACATGTAGAACCCTAAAAGGAGGACCAGATGAGAGAAGTAAACGCTGCCTTTTGTAGAGGAAAACAGAGCATCCACACTGGTTAAAAGTCTTTGAAGGTCATTTGAAAAATATCTCAAGGAAGGCTTCCCACTCCATTGATGGTGCAACGATATTGTCAAAACTATTCCGGGAGTGGGGGAAGACCTCAGTGCTCAGTGCCAGAATACCTGCTTAACCCATTTGAGATCCCGAGTTTGATCTCCAGCATGGGAAAAAGAAAATCCCATCCAAAGCCATTTTTCATCTCTGGCTCTCTCCTGCATTCTCAGCAACTATCAATACGTTCACCCTAACAATACACAGTAAATCCCAGTTGAATGAATCAACTTCCAAATTAAAAAAAAAAAAAATGCATATAACCCGACTATAGATCTCCTATACAGACAATTTGATCCATTCTGTAAAACTCTTTCTCTTGTATGAAAAAGAAATGTGCAGTTAAGAATGCCTAGACCACAATCCCACTTAGCACCCTCAGGACAGATGCTGCCTGTCCTCTGCTGGGCATTTGTTTCTAGATGTAACCTGGGGCACTCACCAGTAAGCGGTTGTAAATCTTCTCTCGAGAGTTGCTGCAGATGTTCCCAATCTCCTCCTCTGTGACTTCCTCTACTGGTCGAATTATGTGTGGAAGGGTCATGGACCCAGGGCGACGACTTCTGGGCATATCATCTTCCTGAATAAGAATCATGAGCTGAGTTCCTTTCCAGCTCTCTGCATTCCTAAATCTCAGGATTCGTCATTTAAAATGTCTCACGGAAAACTCAATCTGGGAAATCTTTCTTACTTATGGAGAGAGGGGGGACGGGCCATAAGTTTACTGTGAGAATAACTAGCCAAAAGCATAAAAGTAATTCCTACAATATGGAGGAGCTGGAAATCTGACTCTTGCCCACTAATAACACTAAGTATGTTTGTGTGGCATTAATGTCTTGGAACAGTCTGAGACTTTGTTCGTGATGCCAAGCTTTCTGGAGACGGACAACATAAAAAGACTTTCAGTGAGGACTCACGTTCATATAGCCGTCCACGGACTTCCTCCTCCTCACCAGCATGTACTTATCCTCTTCCTCCTCTTCTTCATCCTCTTCCTCTGTGGGCAGAGCACCCAAGGACCCCAGGATCCGGGACCTTGACCTGGTAAGAGGTCGAGCCCTCCGTTCTGGGTTCCTTCTGGAAGCCACACCTGGCAAAGTGCGTCTTCTAGGTGACTTTGCCTGGTGAATGAAACACAAGACAGATCCACTTACTCTGCAACAGAGAGAACCAGAACTCTGGGGAACCTGCAACTTCCCCTGAGTAGTTTTAGTGCAAGAAAAGGTCCATTTTCCTATTTTCTATGCATTTTTCATTATGTGTGGAAAACAAACCCCATATAGCCAGTGCAACTTTTATTTATTCTTTTATTTAATTCTTGTACCATTTATTCTTCTACTCCAGATACCGAATTTGTAACACCCAAGCTCCTGTCCCAAAAAACTTTCTCATAACATCTCTGCACTCCTGGAATACTTATGCTATCTCCATATAAGCAAAGAAAGCCTTGTTTCTTCTCCCCATTCCTTGCTGGCTTCCAGCCTGCCTCCCTAGAGGGAAAACAGGGAGACACAGGCCTTTCTTTTCTGCCACAGCCACCACAACAAATTACCCATCCTCAGTCACAGCAGCTGAGTCCCTTGGGATGCAGTCACATATCATTATTAAGATATGACTTGACAAAAGAGATTGTGTATACTTTCTTTTCCCTCAATCTGTTCTTAAAAATACCTACTCTGTATCGTGTGTGTGTGTGTGTGTGTGTGTGTGTGTGTGTGTGTGTGTGTGTGTGTGTTCGCGCGTGCGCATTGGGGGAGGATGTGTTTCTTGTGTAACAGAAGTAAGTCATCTATCTTGTTTGCTGCTAATGGAGAGAAGAGAGATGATCAGGAGGAGTGTGGCCGTAGGATAGCACAGCCAAGTGTCCAAGATGCAAAGACCATCAGGAGCTTCAAGGACCCATTTTCCCAGTCTCCCCTCCCGGCCCCAATATAAGATGCTAAAATCCCAGCGACCTGCTCTGGCCTTGTTCATAACAGCATAGAAAGAAAGAAGCACTTACATCTTTGGTTCTGTGGCCTGGGAGGGAATGTCTTCCAGAGAATATGCCAGGGAAGCTTTCTAATTCTGACATGAGTTTTGCAAGCTAAAAGGGGGAAGAGAGTAAACAGAAATTAGAACTGGTGACAACAGGCAATTTGTGGAAATAACACTAGCCTACCCCTCAACTTTTCACTTAATAAGTCGACATAGTCAAGTTTCTCATTTCCCTACTAGGCTTAGTCTCACTCTTAACAGAATTTAAACAGCAGCTGGAAGGACTGGAGCGCTGGGTCCCCAGTTAAAAGGTACTCGTTGCCCTTGCAGAGGACCTAGGTTCAGTTCCCAGCACCAACATGGAATCTCACAACCATCCCTAACTCTAGTTCCAGGGGATACAATATGCCCTCTTATGGCCTCCAAGAGCTGCACAGACTAGCCCTCTACTCCACATAATTATAAATCTTTGAAACAAATATATCATCAAATCTCACAACTTACAAATAGTTTCTTAGAAGGGAGGCAGGGAGAGAGGGAGAGAGGGAGAAAGGGAGACAGAGAGAGAAAGAGAGAGAAAGAGAGAGAGAGAGAGAGAGATGAGTTGCTTAGAGAAAAGCGAGGAAGGCTCGGCAACATTCAAATACCCACCATTGCTTTGTTCTGCTTTATATTTAAGGCCCGCTTCTCCAGAAAGTTCATGCCATCTTCTTCTTCCGAGTCAGAATGGGATTCATTTGCAGAGCTCTCAGAGGGCTTTGGGGGCGCTGCTTTTTTGTTGGCCACCCTCCGGGTATTTCGTGCTGGGAACTTCATGGCTACCCTGAGAGGCCCGGAGTGTCGGCACTGGCTCCGGGTCCTGCAGCCTTCCCTGTTGAACTGCAGCCTCTAGTTAGCCAGAGAAAGGGACTTATTAAAACCTGCCAAGTGGCAGACAGGTGACACCAGGGCCCACTACAAAATCCTTTTGAAATAAAGGACATGAGCAAAATCAAGTCTTGCAAATGAATACTCTCTTAGTGGTGTAAGACAATGTCTGAGCCACCCTCATGGTCCTGAGACCTATGCTTCTAAATAATTTTTTTAAAACATAAATTCCCACCCCCTTCAAAATAATCCTTTAAAAATAATCCTTACTTTCAGAAAATCTTCCTGGAATAACTAAGTTCATCCGTCAACATGGTTTCAATGCCTATGATGGTATTAAATAACAACCTATACTAGCAATTTCCAACTCAGTTTTAATTGTGATTAAAACATACATAAAATTGCCAATCTCCCCCACCCCAGCCCCTGGCAAATGCCACCTTTCTGTCTTTGAACCTGACTAGTGTAGGTACCACTCAAATTAACATTTTAGAAGTCAAGACCTAGTGAGATGTCACTTCATACCAACCAGTATGGCTAAACCTGTAAGCTTGCTCAAAAGCTAAACAGTCTCAATGTATCCCAGCCATCTAACTCTTGGATAGACCCAAGAATATATGTCCACATAAAAGGTTTGGATATGATGTTCAGGACATCTGCCCTCATGTTTTTGCACATATGCACATATGTCCACGTGGAGGGCTGAGATCAGTAATCATCCTTAACATTACTAAATGAGACAGGGCCTCTCAATCAAACCCAGAGCTCACTGATGTACCTCATCTTTGCTAGCCAGCTTGCTCACAAGGCATCTTAGCTCTGCCTTCTGAGAAGCTGAAATTATAGACAGGCCACCACTTCTACTAGGCATTAGGCATTTACGTAGGCTTCTGGAGACTACATTTGAGCCCTTGTACTTGTAGGGGAAGCTGAGCCATCTCAAAAAATAAATAAATAAATAAATAAATAAATAAATAAAAATAAAAAAGCTGGCACCTCCAAAAAAAATTGAGAACTTAGTTCAATGGAAGAGTCTATGCTTAGCACGTCCAAGACCCTGGGTTTGCTCCCCAGCACCAACAGGATCCTATGAGTAGCTTTTAGTACTTTACATACTTTTAGTATTCATAAATTGTTTTACGGATTCTTAGCTTTTTTAATCAACTGGCATTTTTTTTTTTCAGCACAAGTAATACCTAAAAAGAGCTAAGGGTCTGCCTAGAACAGTCAAGCCACAATAGGTCACATCCAGACCTGTAGACTGGCCCCAGCTAACGAATGCCAATCAACACCAATTTGGACCCAAGTCTTTTATTAGAGAAAACATGGGTAGGTATAGACAGTGATAAGCTAGTTCTAGAGCCAATCGCTGTCACAGGCGTACCACTCAAGCGGTGGCCTGTAGGGAATGTCAGGCCCAACAACGGAAACAACATGCAGGCGATTTGTAACGAATGCACTGCTTCTTTAGGAGAAACTCTAGGCATGTTATGCTGAGGGAGTAGGGCACAGGCACAGCAGGTGACAGACTGAGGGGAGGGGAGCATACACAAGAAAAGCAGACCAGAGAGTAAGCAGACACAAAAGCAAGAAGGGCCCTACCTGTTAAGCTCTCCATGGTCCTAAGAGGTTCTTAAGATGCAGGTACAACTAGAACCATGGAAGCCAGCTTTGTCAGCTCCATGGAAGCACTGGGTTGGGCACCTGCATGTGTAAGTGCCAATGGTAGCTAATCTTTAGGACATATGTGCTTCCTGTGATTAGGCCAGCTCTTCAGCTAATGGTAATCTGGAGGCTAGCCAACTTAACAACTTTCCAAAACCTAAAAACAAAACGTATAAGATCTACAAGCAGGACATTAGTAAGAATGGCTTTAAGACAGGAAGAAAATATTTATAATCAGGTAAACAAAATCTCCTAGATGGATGGAGAGTTATCAGTACAGGAAGAGAGGGTTCAAAAAGGCAGTGTTTCCTGCCTCTTGGTGAACCTCCCTGCTAGATGCTGGTAAGATTCTCACAGTCACCATTCCATCTTGTATCTCATTCTCTGAAAAACTGCAAAATGATTCCCCATCAGAGTCTGCATGAAAAATGCGTTAGTGGCATCTGGCCTTGGTTTCTGTAAAAACTCACAATGGCTTAAGACATCTTGTACCTCACCCTTTGAAAAGCTGCAGAAGATTCATTATCAGAGTTCTCTTAAAAAAACAAAAAACAAAACCAATAGCCAGTTCTTCACTGATATCTGATTTGAATTTAGGTTTCTGTAAAATAAATAGGTAGATAAATAAATGTGCCCTTGGATTTTTTTTCCCCCTTTTCAAGAACCAATTTTTCACAAACTGTGCAGAGAGCAAATCACATTTATAAGTGCACTACAGGAGAATGGCTTTTGTTACAAAGAAAAATGGTTCAGAGGTTTACAAATGATTTCTGAGTTGTTAGAGCAAGTCACCAGTCCGTTAGGTTAGGCGACATTTCAAAAGGATACAATAAGCAGCTAATCTGCCGCCAACAATTACTACCTAGAACCACAGCAACGAGCAAAGGGAAATGACAGTGCACGCAGCATTTTCCTAACGGCTGTATAGAAACGCAGGCAAAAAAAGCAAGTGTTTTTTTAATCGTGCACAAAGCATTTGGGGGCATTTGGAGCATTGCAGACTCAATCCTGTTTACTCTCAGGGAACACTTACTGTGTTTGCAAAATTATCAGAAGCAAAGCTGTCACAACTGTCATCGGAGGATGACGATGTTTCCATGGAAATCAACTTCATATATCTGACATTCTTTAAGTTCTTTACTTTGAGAGCCTTTTGCTGCGAAGAGAAAAGGCAACATTATTGAGTAGGGTGCTTCCAGCCATACACGACTACTAAAGGCATCAGTTCTCAGTCTGGTAGGTTTAAACAGCAGATAAATGGACACATTCTTTTTCAGACCTTACAGGAAAAAAATGATTGGCAATTACCACCAAAAAAATAAATAAATAAAAAAAAATTAATATATATATATATATATATATATATATATATATCAACTCAAATTCTAAGAAAGGATCTCTTCTGGAGAACATTTTAATGGTACTTATCAATTTATCCAAACATCTGCAGTTACTTCTCTTCCCACCTCAAACTCCTAAGCATTTAGCATTATAGAACTCCACAGAGCTTAATGCCAGCTCCTAAAATCCAACCTCATTTGTTCTCATTGAACTGTACTTCTAAAAGGAGATTTCAAAAGTACAAAATGGCAGAGCAATTTTTCTCCCTCAGCCAAAAATCAAGCTAATGAGGTCTTTTTATGTAAGCCTTGGGCTCTGCACTGTGATGCTAATTTCCCAAACTACAAAAATTGGGCAGGTCCTGTGTTTTAAGATGGCAGTCATCCAAACAGGCACCGCTCCAAGGAGAGGGGTACAGAGGTTTTACAGTCTTTACAAATCAAGTGTTATCAGCCTGGAAAATATAAAGTACAAGGAGCCAAGTCAGAGGTCAGCTAACACTCCCAGGCCAGGCTGAAGACCCGGTTCCATAGGAACTCTGACCATGGCCTCCATACAGCTTCCTCATGACTCCTGACACCAGGGCTAGAAGTCAGCCGGAAGCATTTCTAGCAAATAAAGGTCAAGTTAGTTGAAGATATGAGAAGGCTCCATTCGTTTTCACCTACAGCCCTGAACAGTCCACTAGAAAATGTATGGGGACGGCCTGTTTTGCCATTTCTTTGGACATAATGAGATTTCTGTATCAGTTCTTATATTCTTAAATGGAGTCAAGGGACAGTAGTTTGTCTTTGCACTATAAACCTAAAAGGCCAAGTTAAGTTGTGCCAGCCCCACCAGTGCCCAGAGGTGTCAGGGGACAAGAGAATGCCTAGGTGTAGGGAAAGACTTCCTTCTGCACCTAACACCTAACATTTCAGTCTCTCAGATACAATAAAAGTATTTCCAAGATGATGGTGGCCCAACCTCCTCATCATGTTCCTAAGTAGACACCAACCAACCATCTTGGGATGTTTCTGATATCCTCTAATGATAGGAATGTGTGGTATTCTGGAGAGCTACAAAATATAAAGGTTGCATTTACAATAAATATTCGAGGCGGTGGGTGGCGACCGTTAGGAGTTAAAAGGAATCTCAAACGTCTGCCCAGGTTTCTAGTTGAGGAAGTCCAAGGTACCAAGAAACAACACAGTGCAAAGAACTAAGAGATCCCCGAAAACAGCACACAGCTCTTTAAATGACTTTAATTCTCTACACTTTGCTAATCAATTTAACTCCGTGTCAGTCCCAAGGGAGGCATTCTATCGAAAGCCATCAGGAAAAAAAGCTAATTTTTAACACGCCGGGACAGGCCAACAGTCATTCACCAGGCAAATAAATATATCTTCGATGGAGAAATCACACACACACACACACACACACACACACACACACACACACACACACACACACAAAGAGAGAGCAAAAGGTCGCGCCTGGGGTGAACTTTCTTGGCAGAGGTAACTCTTGATTTCCATTTATGGCGAGTGTTCCTTGGCGGCACATTTGGTAGGTGTAGGTGATGTTTGCTTAATTCTTTGCAGCGACGTTACTATCATTTAAATGAGGAAAACCGAAGATTGGAGAGGCTAAGTTGATTCCTCCAGTCAGGTGCCCAAATATGCATTAAGGCAAGTCAAACTCTATGCCCAATTCCCCACGCGAGGCGATCCTCTATGAAACCACGACCCTGCCTACCCACCCAGACCTAGCCACAAGGGCACCGAACCCGTATTTATTTGATGCACGTCACTGTCTTCCTTTCCGCCCATCCCCCTACTCTTCAACCCA
The DNA here is from genome assembly GCA_030674055.1 of Rhabdomys pumilio. Lineage (NCBI taxonomy): Eukaryota > Metazoa > Chordata > Mammalia > Rodentia > Muridae > Rhabdomys > Rhabdomys pumilio. Next base: position 142,079,969 of record JANHMN010000002.1, on the reverse strand, counting down.
CTCCAGGGCAGGACATAAGTTCTGGCTTCCGTTGGAGCAAAAGAGTAACGTTCCAGCTCGCAGCTGCAAGTCGAGTAGAGAAAGGGTGGGACGGGGTGGGGGGGGGGGAAACGCAGGGAAGCTCACTAATCGGCCGTGGCACACCGCTTGCATCGTTGGCCCCCTAAATTGCGCCTAACCACAGCCTAGGACTAAAACAATACCTCCCCCCACGTGCACAACCCAAGTTCTCAAGAAATGCTCACAAGGCCTTCTAAACTAAACCGGCAGATGCAGAGTGGTTAGGAGGGGCCGCAGGGCAAAAAGGTCCACCAGTGCACGCGTAGGTATCGAAGCACCCGCCGCAAGCGAGTCGTGCCGGGGGAGGTCCCACGAGATGGAAAGGCTGGGATACGACCGCCGGACACCATGGCCAGCAGCCAGTCCCAGGCCTCCGGCGCGCACGTGGAGCACGAGCGCCGGTACTGCAGGTTCCCGGAGCGCTGGCAACTCCGTGCGCGCCGGCGGGCGCATCACCTTGGCCCTGAGTTATCCTGGGTGCAGAGATTATAAGAAAATCGATCGGTGATTTCTCCCAACCTGGAGATGATCAGGAGCGCGTGGGACAAGTGAGCTGAGCTAACCCGCGGAGTCGGAGGGAAGTGGCCCCGACCCGCCGTGTCTACCACCCACCAACCCCGCCCCGGTGAACCCGGCCGGGCCTCACCCGCGCACGGCGAGCCTCCATGTTGGCGGCGGGTACCCAGGCACTCGGAACGGGGATAGTTCGTCGGAGCACACTAGCACTCAGAGCCCGAGCAACCCGAGCTCCGGGACAGAGGCGGGGCGCGCACTCCGCCGCCGGAGGGGCGGGGCCACCAGTTTTCCCGCGCCGGGACGCAGGTCCTGCCAGCTAAGATGAACTCCCTAGCGGTACCCTAAGTGTCCTAGCTCTGGAAAAAAATAAAAGTGGTTCTCATGGTTGTATTAAACATGAGTGTCCTCGGAAACTGCTAAATGTTCTACGAAACAGAGGCGTTATGGGAACTTGGTGCCATTGGCTTTTTATGAAGCTGCACGGTCCTGGGAAGTGGCGCGAAAGTGGCTGCCTTGGTCCTGGGACTGGCCGTCTGATTTGCATACAAAACGAAGGCTGGTAGGGCTGGCTAAAACTACATGCAGATCCTTCCCCTGTGTTCTCACTTTCCTTGTAGTTTAATCTCTTAAAAATGGATAAGTGTTAAAGAACGTAGCAGCGATAACACCCACAAATAGCTGAGAGCTTAACGCCTCTTATCTGGCAACCACATCTCTCTCTGAAGTCGTTAGACAAGTTAAGTCCTGATGCTTCCTGAAAGATTCGGAAGTGTCCGTGAGTTTAAAAATAGCCCTTCTGGTGAGTAAAAACTTACCCGAAGGGTAAAAGTCTTTAGAGCTTTATCTTTCGGAGATAAAAGCTGCAGATGTTTAAACTGTGGATTGTCCGTTTTCTCCAGGCAAAATTGGGAACTACCGGAGTTTATTAAAAAGACCTGTTTTTTATAGCTCTTCTCATCAAGACCGGCACAGGGATGAAACAAGGCTTCCCCGTTTTTTTGTTTTTTGTTTGTTTGTTTGTTTTTGGGTTTTGGTGTTGTTTTTTTTTGTTTTTTGTTTTTTTCCGAGACAGGGTTTCTCTGTGTAGCCCTGGCTGTCCTGGCACTCACTCTGTAGACCAGGCTGGTCTCGAACTCAGAAATCCGCCTGCCTCTGCCTCCCAAGTGCTGGGATTAAAGGCGTGCACCTACAACAGCCCAGCTTAAGATTTTTTTTTTTTTTTTTTTTTTTTTAAGTATCCCAGGTTTTCTGGTCCTTGTTGTTTTTCTTCTGTGTTTTTACTCTTTAAAAAACGGGGAAACCAACCGGGCGGTGGTGGCGCACGCCTTTAATCCCAGCACTTGGGAGGCAGAGGCAGGCAGGCGGATTTCTGAGTTCGAGGCCAGCCTGGTCTACAGAGTGAGTGCCAGGACAGCCAGGGCTACACAGAGAAACCCTGTCTCGAAAAACCAAACCAAACAAACAAACAAAAAAACCCAACAACAACAAACAACAAATAATTTCAAACATTCTTTGAAGTGCACGCGTGCCCCCCCCCCCCCCCCCCCATTTCAAAACTTTTCTCTTGGTATTGATGTTGCCACAGTACTTGTCTGTGAAGAGAGCATGCGCAAGACACCAAACCCCTCTGGAGAGCTGCCCAGGGGTCACCCTCCCTCTGTGCCAGAAACAAAGAACTCCAGTCTTCAAAGTAGGCATCAAGAGAAGCAGCTACTGATTTGTTTGGCAAAATTCCTTGTAGCAGCCCAGAATTCAATCAACACTTGGGTGAATAAATAAGTGGATAGCGACCTAAAATTGTTCTTGTGAATATGGTTTGCGCAAGTAAAACTGAACACGTGAGGTCTCAGAACGAGGGGAACATCCGGGCCACTTTGCCCATGTAAAGTTCTGCACTGAGCATTTTTAGTCTTCTTGGTACATGAGAAAATAATTTGGTTTGCATGTTTTTCTTCTTTTAACAATAAGATCTCTGGCTCTCTCTCTCTCTCTCTCTCTCTCTGTCTCTCTCTCTTTAAAGATCAGGAAAAATTCACACTAGACATGATTTTATACAAGAGGCAAAGACTTGGAAAGTCTGCAGAGAACAAGTACTTATGTGTTGAGAATAGGATCCCTTCCTGCAGAGCACAGTTGTTTAGAGTTGTGCATTCGAGAGCAACTCAAGAACAAAACCTCTGCAAGACAGATGCACTAGGGGAGAAGGGATTTCTCCTGCAGGTTCCAACCTGTAGCTAGATTATGAAAACAATTCATTGGGCTTCCGCTAACATATTTTCTTCTATTTTGGTGTTTGTGCAAGCTGGTGGGTACATTCACTTAGTAATTGGACTATGATTGGAAAGACTAGTTAATAGAAGCTCTACTAAGAATTTGAAAGTATACTGTTGTTGACTGAAAATAAGGTGGTGAACCACAGCTTCTTACAATCTGTTCAACTTGTTTTCCTGGATGTTCACAGGGCCCTCATTCGCTCCTCCCTCCAAGTCCCAGCAACTGTCTCATAGGTAGAATCATGCTATGCTTGTCTCTCTGTGTTCCTGCACTTCTTATTCAATGAAATCCAACGTAAGCCCAGAAAGTGTGCATGTTGCTTTCTTCAAGTTTTCACTTTTGTGCTTGTGTGTGTGCTGTAGACAATGCATATCCCTCTGGGCTTCATCATCAGAGGTTTCAAGGTCCTGACCCTAACAGTGTGCCAGGGTTGTAAGTAGGTGTTATTCTGAGTACTGCGGATATAAGGTCCAGAGAGTTTACATTCTGATGGAGGAGCAGAAAGAAATACAAAAGAAAGTTTCAGGTAGGATACCTTGTAAGAAGAAAAAAAGCAGTGAAAAGCTGAAGACAGGAAAGGAAGGGTGTATATTTCTATGAAAGTTAGACAAGCAGATGATATACAGCCAGGAATCTGAGCAGTCAGGGAAGAAGCCACAGAAAGAGAGAAAGTACTGGTTTCAAGCAGCCTGTCATCTGGTTCCTGAAGAGTACACAGCCGAGAGTCCCGTCTCTACCACTGAAAGTCAGAAAAAGAGGAAGAGAAAATAGACATTTGGACCTCTCTCCATTTATTCCAGGCCTGATGGAAAGACACTGGAGGATTTAACAGGCTGGGGTACCCCAATCTGCCCCATGGCTGGTATAGTCTGGGGAGAGGGGGTGTGTGAAAACTGGGGATGCTTAAGACGGTCATTGTAGAGCACGGAGAAGTGTTCAGAGCTGAGGCTTTATTTTGAAGTTGGAGCCAGCTGGGCTGGAGGAGTGGTTGGCTCATTCCTATTAGGATAGTGTACCAGGGTAAAGTACTGCAAACCAGCTAAGTGACACTTGTGCTTCTGTTCTGTCACGGGCACAAAAGTCTGACGAAAACATGGAGGTAAAGGAGATGAAGGAGAGATTTACTTGGCTCAGACTTTCAGAAGGTCTAGTCTATGGTGACAAGAAGGTATAGGGAAGGCCAGACAGAAAGCAGTGTGCCTGTGTTACTGTGCCCTCTTTTGTTCCGTTAAAGCCCGTGTTCCATGTGCAATGATGCCCTGCATGCTCGGGATGAATTCATTCTTTTTTTCCCCCATTAATTAATTTATTCACTTTTACATACACTGGCCTATCTTCCTTCCAGTCGTCCCCCCCCACCTATGTTAATCCTCTCTGGAAACACCCTGAAGACTCACTCAGGGGCACATTTCAATAATCCCCTAGGCACTTCTCAGTGTCACCAAATTGACAAGATTAGCCCTCCCTCAAAGCCACAGATATGACTACAGGAAAAGAACATTGGTACAGGCATGTAATAGGATTTAAACAACTGTTCAGAGGGGCTCTCTTGCATCAACATCGATAGGTCCTAACACAAGGTTGAGGGAAAAAGCAAACTGCAAATGCTTCTGAGAAGGCTAACCCTTAACAAAATTGAAAAGCACAAAACAGAAGAACTGTGAAAGAAAAAAAATGTGAACAAATGGAATAAGGTTAACGGGAAAGACTGGGATTCAGCGGTCAGGAGTGCTTTCTAAGAAGAAAGGGGGAGGAGAAGGGGGAGGGGGTTCGAGAGAGGGAGGGGAGGAAGAGGAAGAGGAGGGAGAGGGGATGGAGAAGAGGGAGAGGAGGAGAAGGAGGCGGCACATAGCACATGCCTGTTAGCCCAGCAGTTGGGAAGGAAAAGCCAAAGAGTCCACAGTTCAAGATGAACCAAGATCACAACTGTAATCTGCCATGTGAAACAAACATGGCAGATTAGTCCATGATGAGTAAAGGCATTTGAGCAGCTTTGTATGCTTAGTTTCTGTGCCTTTTGAAAGGACAACATAAACCCCATTTGTCTCCATTTAAGGACCAGGACTGATTTCAAAAAAGGCCATAAGACAGCACTTTCAGAAATAGAATATAAAATAGAGAACAAGATCATAAACCCCCTCCCCCCAAAGCCTGGGGATAGCCACAAAAATGGAAAAACATCTTAACTCAGGATGGACCATTTGCGCTGGACAGCCATATTTAGTCACATGGTTAAATGTTCAAGACAGAAATGCAGACTACTGCCGGGCAGTGGTGGCGCACGCCTTTAATCCCAGCACTTGGGAGGCAGAGGCAGGTGGATTTTGGAGTTCGAGGCCAGCCTGGTCTACAGAGTGAGTTCCAGGATAGCCAGGGCTACACAGAGAAACCCTGTCTCGAACCACCCCCCACACCAAAAAAAAAAAAAAAAAAAAAAAAGAAATGCAGACTACTGACCACCTATGAGCTCCTAATACCCACTAATGAAGTTTTAGATTACCTAATCCTTCTAGAGAGTTCCCCTGGTTCCCTATAAGAAGGCCTACGTGTCTTTGTCTGAGATTGCCATTTTAGAAAACGGTTGACCCCCACATGCTGCATGCTGGTTATTTCTATAGAATAAACACTCTTTATTTTGATATACCATCTAAGTCTGGGGTCTTCCTTCAGCAATTTTCAGACCCTTACACTTTTTTTTTTTTTTTTTTTTTGAGACAGGGTTTCTCTGTGTGGCCCGGACTGTCCTGGAACTCACTCTGTAGACCAGGCTGGCCTCGAACTCAGAAATCCACCTGCCTCTGCCTCCCAAGTGCTGGGATTAAAGGCGAGTGCCACCACTGCCTGGCGAAAATTTAATGTTATGAAATGTTTTATATTATAAAATTTTATATTATATATAATTTAATTGAAATAATTTTTTTAAAGTGTAAGGGTCGCCGGGCAGTGGTGGCACACGCCTTTAATCCCGGCACTTGAGAGGCAGAGGCAGGCGTATTTCTGAGTTCGAGGCCAGTCTGGTCTACAGAGTGAGTTCCAGAACATCCAGGGCTACACAGAGAAATCCTGTCTCAAAAAACCAAAAAAAAAAAAAAAAAAAAAAAAAAAAAAATTATAGATATAGATAGTCTTAAATATGCATTTTCTGTACAGGGTCTGATAAGTGGAAACCCAGTGTTAAGTCACTAAGCTAATCGCACACTGGCATGTTTTCATTTTGAATAGAAGACGCAGAAGAACAAGTGTGGAAATACAGTGTAGAGAGAAAGATGAGGTCTCGCTGCCACAGCAGTAGAAAGAGATGCTATTTCCTAAGCCTGGTGCAGGTAGACATCCTCAGAGGGTTGGAAAACAGAAGGCATTAGTAAATACTTATTATCAACCAAAACAATGAGAAGTAGACTTTTAAACCTCTGAAGCCTTCCAAACAACCAGCCTCCGGTACTGGGCTTTGAATTCCTTGGGTTGTTATGATTTTTAAGAACTGTTGAGTGTGTGCTTGTGGCTTGTAGTCGCCCTGCACAAAGAATTCCATTGCCTCTTGTTTGAAACTTGATACTGGGGTTCTAGGCACTCAGTTACTTTTACAATGAGGTGAACCGAAGTCAGACTTCAGCTTACAGTGGTTGGATTTTGAACAAAGACTACAATAAGGAGTAAAATATATAATTTTCAGATGAAATTTCAAAATAGTGCTGAAGTCTGAACTGAACTCTACCTAACCAGCACTCAGACAGTAACATGAACCCAGGCTGCGGCAGCAAACAATGCTCTCCACAGAGCAGACACACCTGGAGACAAAGGGCTCAGCGGTTTTTACTGTGTTGGTGAGTACCTCAGGTCACAAATCTCTATTTTCAATAAACTTTTAATTATATATTTACCTCCCTTGTGTCTGCTTTCAGAATGCATAAAGGGAAAAACCCCTAATAGACCTTCTGGCTGAGGAAGGGTAACTCAGGGCCCCACCCCTGGCCACCCCAAATTCTCCACTCTAACTTGATGCTTGCTAGTCATTCTTTGTCAACATTATCTTAGGAGGTCAGTTTGCTGACATTGAATACCTGATTACAGAAAACTGAAGAAAGGAATGAAAAGGTTGTGTGTGTGAACATTTTTATCAAAAATGGTGATAGGCTAAGCTCTGAACAGCTCCACTAAGTCATCTTCAACATTGTAAGAAGCTCAATTACACGCTGGGCGGTGGTGGCGCACGCCTTTAGTCCCAGCACTTGGGAGGCAGAGGCAGGCGGATTTCTGAGTTCCAGGCCAGCCTGGTCTACAGAGTGAGTTCCAGGACAGCCAGGGCTACACAGAGAAACCCTGTCTCGAAAAACCAA
>JANHMN010000002.1:141996894-142072682 GCA_030674055.1 Rhabdomys pumilio | reverse complement strand
GAGACCTAATTCTGACTATCAGAGAGAGAGAGAGAGAGAGAGAGAGAATTTAAAAAAGAAAATCTGGTTTGCTTGTTTTGTCTCTTAAGACAGCATTTCACTATGTAATCCCTAGCTAGCCTTAGACTTATAATGTAGTTCAGGCTGGCCTCAAACTCACAGAGGTCTTCAGCTTCCCAAGTTCTGGGATCAAAGATGTGTGCTCCACCACACTCTAACCTGTCTCTATTACTTTTTTCTTTTTACTTTTTTTCCTTTTTTCCTTTTTTTCCCTTCTTTCCTTCCTTTCTTCCTTCCTTCCTTCCTTCCTTCCTTCCTTCCTTCCTTCCTTCCTTTCCTTCTTTATTGCACTTAGCCATTTTGTCATTGTTGTTGTTTACTTCATGGACCCACTCTTTCAGTGTTAGCAAGGACTAGGGACAACAGAACTTCAATCAACAAACCTTAGGGGAATGTTTCCTAAAACAATGAACAGTGGCTTGTTTGCTCCCAAACTGCCCTTGGCTAACCCACCAGGCTTCTTAGGAGTGATAATGCCTTCCTGCTTCCTCCTTTGTAGACCAGGCAAACAACCTCCTTTGGCACTCTTCTAACCCCACACAGTAACTCAGTGCATATGCAAAGGCTTAGAAATCATCTTTCTTCTTCCAGTTTTGTGGGAGAGAAGAGTCCGGCATTGGCACAAGTTACGATGCTTAAGGTAACTCCCAGTCTTTGCTCTAGGGGCCTCAGACCGTTCACTCTCCCAGTCCATCAGCACCACCAGCAAACTATTGACAGCTTTATCTTAAAAGAGGAACTCATGTCTTGGTTTTGTTTTTTAGTTTTTTGTTTTTGTTTGTTTGTATGTTTGTAGCCCTGGCTGTCTTGGAACTCACTCTGTAGACCAGACTGGCCTCAAACTCAAGAGATTCACCTGTCTCTGCCTTTGGAGGGCTGGAATTAAAGTTGTATAGAACTTATGCAATGTCTCTATGTATGAAGGGGATTTGTTGGAATGACTTACAGTCTGTAGTCCAATTAACTCACCAATGGGCAGCTGTGAAAAGGAAGCCAAAAAGTCTAGTAGTTGCTCAGTCCACGAGGCTAGTTGTTTCTGTCAGTCTTCTGGAGAAGTAGATTCCAACAGATGTGCTGGCAAGTAAGTGCAAGCAGGCAAAGAAAAGTGACTCTTTCTTCTTCCAATGTCCTAATGTGAGCCTCCTGCAGGTGGTGTGGCCCAGATTGAAGGTGTGCTACTGTGCCTGAATCTGGAGCTTGCTTTGTCCTAGGCTGACCTTGAACTCAGAGATCTGCTTGCCTCAGTCTCTTGGGATTCAAGGCATATATTACCTTGCCTGGGCCTAAGCTTTTCATGGCCACCATGCTTTAAGATCTCCATGCCAAGGTCCAGGTCAGAAGCCTGTATCTTCCAGCCTCAAGGTCTGGATCACAGGTGAGCCCTCCATTTCTGTATTGTAGTTCATTCCAGATGTAGTCAATTGGACAACCAGAAATAGCCACTACTCCAAGATTTAAGGAGCTGGTTCAGGCAGAAGGAAAGTAGATGCAAGTATAAAAACGAAAACTCAAGGGACACTGTCAGTGTCAACACCATGCGGTGATATTGTACTATTCTTTGGAATAATGTAAGATTGTGGAACACTAGTAAACAGTAGTGGGATCTCTATTGTTTCTTCCAACTGAGTAAAGTGACTACAGCTATCTCAAAATGAAAAGGTTTAATCTTTTAAATTAAATGAAGCAAGTTGGGAGATATATAGTTCAGTGGTAAAGTGTTTGCCTGCTAAATCCATTTTCCGGCTATCTATCCAGTTAAATTATGCATAGGTGTACATGTGAGGAGTCTACAGAGACAAGAAGGCATCAGATCCCCTGGAGTTGGAGTTAGAGGCTGCTATGAACCACCAACACTGGTGCTGGGACCTGAACTCAGGTTCCCTACAAGACCAACGTGTGCCTTTTAACTACTGAGTTACTTCTTTGGACCCATTACTGTTTTTTTTAAATGAGGCTAATATACAATTCAAGGCTAAAGGAAAAGCCAGCCGAGTGTTTGCCCAGCTCTCTAGCTGATATATAAACTACAATAAATCAGAGCAGTGCAGAATAAGTGGAGACTCTAGCTGTTACCAACAGCAGGGATGTTTGAGTTTGAGCCAGGCCAAGTTAACTTCCTGTTAAAGCAACCAGCTGAGACTCTTTAGGAGAACAGAACACAGACTCTATGCAGTGCTTGTTTGTAAAACCTCAAAATTCCTAGATATAGAAAAAAAGAAAAAGAAAATCTAACTTAAAGCAGTCAGTGTAAACTGACTTGAAGTCTCTATAGATGCTGGAAGTGAGAACAAAGGATTTAAAAACAGCCGTTAAAACCATGCTTAAGAGAAGAAAGGAAAATACCTTATAGTAAAACAAACAAACAAACAAACAAACAAACAAAAAACGCAAACATGAGTCGTCAGCACAGAGACCAAAAGTTTAAGAAAGAAACATGTGGAAATTCTGTAACTGAAAACATAAAATAACTAAAACAGAAAGAGCACTTAGCAGAAGGGCTCATCGGGTACCTGGAGAGGATGCAAAAGTAAAGGAAGCTAAAAGCAAATGGTCAGGAAGTACCCACCTGGAGAACAGGACAAGAACTCGGGATTGCAGGAGAGAAAGCAGAACGTCACAGTGGCTTTGTGTCCCCTTCAACCATAGGAACAGGAGTAATTAGTGCCCCAGAAGGTAGGAAGGTGAATGGGCTAAAGGACATATTTGAGGAAATGGTAACTAACACTCTACCAAACATACAGATGGAAGAGGCTTATTGAACCCCAAACAGGATAAATATAGAGAAACCCGGTCAGCTGAGTTTCAGGAAAATTGATGGAAACCAAAGATTTAAACCAAGTCTTAAAAGCAAATTTCATGAACAAATATATTACATAACCAGAGGCTACAATACAAATGGCTACTAACTTCTCAAAACTTCTTGTCACTTAACTATTCCAAAGTCCATGTTCTAGATATTACTCAACTTTAGCTTGCCGTCAGCCAGAAAAGGCAGTTGTGAGTGTATGCATGATGGCAGGCCCTTAGCAGCAGTTTTTCTTTTTCTCCGCCATCCCATCCTCCGAAATAGATCAAAGAATCCGTTGCTCCATGGAAGCTAACAAAAACCAAGTTGCTTAAGAAAATAAAGGTGTGCCTTTGTTGAATAAATATTAGCGGTAGGTTGTCATATCAACCCTTAAAAAGCCAGGGTAGGGAAGACAGGTAACGGAGAGATCAGAAAAAAAAAAAAAAATACAGCTGATTAAATTGGATTATCATCCTGAGAGCTCCTTCTTCTAATCTCCAGTCAATGCTGTCTCTCTAGGGGTTTATTTTCTTTATATTCTTCGGCTAACAGAAGTGTTCATTTTTCAGGTGATATTGACCTGATCCAGGACTAGAGTCAAATAGCTTAAAAGAAAATTTTACAACTCTTTCAGGCTCAAGATCAATGTAGCAAAAAAAAAGGAGGAAGGTAACAATGGATACTTCTGAAATTGAAGAAGTCTTCATCAGAGGCATTCATACAAATGAACTTAGAGAGGTATTTGAAAGTTATCCTCACAATGGTCAGAAACACAAAGCAAGAATCAAATAAAAAACCATAAATCAGAAGTGGAATTGAGCATTTTATACTGATTCTTACAAAAAAAAAAATGTAACAATCTTGTAAGGATAAAAAATATCTCAGGGGACCAAAGATAGACCCTCTTAGAATGGCTACATTCTCAACAACCTTTACATTAAAGCTTTAAGACCTGATTCTAACAATGATGCTGGACTGAAGGTCTTAAGCCTTTGAATTCTCAAGTCCACATTTCTTGTCCTGACTTCTCTTCCAAACTCTAGATGGCCATTCACCACTGTTGTCGGGAAAGAGTGGTATTGAATGGTTGTTTTTATAGCTTTGCTCATTCACTCATGCCTTGCTTTATCCGTGGAACCTTAGGCTAGTGTGTCATTCGTGTTAATTGACCTATAGTTTTGCAAATATAAATTCTTGAGGTCGGAGCTAAACTTTTAAGATGTATATAATTTTCCAGTAAATAAAATGATGGATAAATGCATAAAAACGTGATTACCGATTAATTAGATAGCGCTGTCTTCTAAAGTTCAACATCTGTCCTGTTTTTGAAGCACAAAATGTATCCAGTAATAAATAACATCAACACCAGATTGAGACTTTTAAAAACATACTTAGAAAGACTTGTGTAGGTTGAGAAGAGAAATTAAGGTGAAGAGTTTTATGTCAACCTGACCCTAAACTAAAGTCATTTGATAGGAAGGAAACTCAATTGAGAAAATGTCTCCGTAAGATTAGGTTGTAGGGTATTTTCTTAATTAGTGATTGATGGGGGAGTGTGCAGCCCATTGTGGGTGGTGCCATCCCTGGGCTGGTGGTCCTGGGTCCTATAAGAAAGCAGCCTGAGCAAGCCATAGGGAGCAAGCCAGTAAGCAGCATCCTTCCATGGGCTCTGTGTCAGCTCTTGCCTCCAGGATTCTGCCCCATTTGAGTTCCTGTCCTGACTTTGACTTCCTTTGATGATGAACTGTGATGTGGAAGTGTAAGCCAAATAAACCCTTTCCTCCCTCCCCAACTTGCTTTTTGGTCATAGTGTTTCATCATAGCAATAGAAACCCTAAGTAAGACAGAAATGGCACTTTAAAAATAGTATAAAAATGAGAAAAATCCAAGATTTGTATACCTGATCATCAACCAAAGGTAATATTAAAGAAAATGGAGATATGGCAAGCTCTAGTAGTAAAAGGACAAGCCTGTCTCATGAATCATGATGTCTTGACCTCCTGTTGCCTTTGAGGATGCTCTGGACAGAAAGTATATTTGTCATTGACAATAGGAAGGAAGTGCTATTGTCAAGACAGTGACGATATAAAATTGGGGAGAAAACAATCAAAAAGATTCCTATGTAGAAGATACTTTCTTGGGTAATTTTCATTTTGTAAATTTGACCCACGATCTACCAAATCTAATGTTCACCTTACTTGAGGCAAGACAAGTTTGATGGTTCCTTTTACATCTGAGCAGGGCTCAGGACCCCCAAGACTACCTTCTCAGCAAAAAGGAGATTTATTTGTCCCAGAAGGACAGTGACCAAGCCAGCTCAGTCAGTCAACAGGGTCTGAAGCAAGGGAGTGAGGATTGAAAAAGAAAAAGTTAGACAAAATTATTACATGACTCCAGCCCACACTAAGGCTGAAGAAGCTTTATTTGTCTCCAGCCTGCTTTTATATCATTCTAGGTATATCCAAAAAACACGGTCAGTTCCTACATCAAAGACGAAGTAATCAAGTAAAGTAGTGAACAAAAGGATCACACAAGGTAATAGTTAAGTAAAGCAGTAAGCAAAGAGATCACATGAGGTCGTAACTCAGTAAACAAAGCCCCACGGTCACGGTTTCTAATATTCTTATCTGAGCCCAGTGACAAATGCCAAATTCCTAGAAGCTGCACCAAAAGCTCTCAACAGGACAGAGGGCAGGGAATAAGGATAGAGGATGAGTGTGAGGGAGAAGAGCAGAAGGGAGAGAGAGGAGAGGTATTTGTCCCAGAGGACAAAGGACTGCCACTGGATGGAGAGGAGGCAGACTTAGCCCAGAGGCATAAATGGTGGTTTACTAAGGCAAATGGAGAAACCTTATGTTAGGCTAAGGTGTTTAATTTTAATTGGGCATGTTAATTAGTTGAGCCAAAGGGGCTTTTGATTGCTGGACGTGAATATTTTGATAGTTGGACCTTGGCAGTGCCAAATAAGGGAATGGATCTTGGTAGCTAGCTTTAGAAATGTAATCTAACAGGTTTTAACAAGGCAGAGGGAATAGGGGAGAAGGGCAAGTCCTGTCCCCAGAGCCATGCTCCTCATATCAGGCTGGCCAGAGTCCCTCAGGGTGTGTACCTCGTAGACTGAGGCTAAATAAAGCTTATACTAACACTTGCTGGCAAGTGTTCTCTGAATGATTGGTAACCTTTAACTTTGCTTGTTTGTTTGTTTGTTATATTCAGGGGGTTTAGAGACAGGATCTTATTATATAGCCTAGACTAGCCTTGACCTTGCAGCACAAGCCTCTTATTTCACCCTACCTCGTCCTGGTCCTCTTCCTCTTCCTCCTCCTCTTCATCCTCCTCTTTCTCTTCCTTCTCTTCTTTGAGTCAGGGTTTCTCTGTGTAGACCTGACTGTTCTAGAAATCACTCTGTACCTGACTAGTCTCAAACTCAGAGAACTGCCTCTCTGCCTCGGCCATGAGTGCTGTGGTTAAAGGCATATGCCACAACTCAGCCTGTTTCAGCCTTCTTAGCACTGCCATTATCAGCACACACCAGTGTGCCCATCTTAAACAAAGTTAAAATTCCCAGTTACTTTAGAATGAGCCTTATGCTGTTTTTAATGTTAAAGACCACTGGGCACGGTGACTAAAGTCTGTGATCCCAGCACTAGGACAGCTGAGACAGGAGGGTTGCTTTAAGTCTGAGGAGGTCAGCCTAGGCTACAGTGTGAGACACTGTCTGAAAACTGATACAGCAACAGCAACAATAATAATAAAATTCAAAAGTAATTTTCCGAAGGTCTTCTGTCTTTCAGCAGAGATGTAAAATATAGTACTGCTTCCACACAAAAGAAGACATGGGAAGGCCAGGAATGGGGGAAGCAGGAAAAACACATGCCTGTTGGTGGGGAAGACCAGAGAGTTCTGGCGTTGATAATGTGAGCGTCCTTAACTACACTACTTCTCACACAGGAAACAATAATCAGTTTTAGAATAAATCATCTCTTAAAGAACCCAGAGAGGGAACGAGGGGCCAAAGATGGCGGACTTTCAAGCATTGGAAACAGGAGCCACACTTGGCAGGTAAGTGCTGCATTTATACAGACTCTTCTAATGTGTACGGAGCAGGCCATGCAGAAGCCACTAAAAACCCAATCAGTTGTTAGAGGCTGAGGAGACCTTGGAGCTGCGTGAGTGGCTAGAAACCTGAGGCGAAATCCCAGAAAAGAAGGAGCCACAGAGTAGGGAGACCCCCACATCTGTGCCTAAAATGTCAAATATTTAGTTTACCTCTGGTCTCTGCTTATTCAGATGGATCCCAAAATGTCCAGTGGAAAGTTCTAGTTGAAAGAACTGAGCAGACACATCAGCTGTACCATATATCAGACAATGATTCAGAGCATATACTGCCTTCTGAAGAACTCTGCCCCAGCCCTCCATGCTGCTGCCACCTACTTGGTGCTGTAACTGTGTCTTCAAAAGGCCATTTCATCTTTTCTATCAGACCAGCTGCTTCAGGATGGTGGGAAACATGGTAAGACCAGTGGATTTTATCATCGTGGGGCCACTGTTGAACTTCTCTGGCTGTGAAATGAGTTCCTTGGTCAGAAGCAATACTCTGTGAAATACCAAGACACATCTGTTGGAGTCTACTTCTACAGAAGACCAGCTGAAGCAACTAGCCTTGTGGGACCTAGCAACTGCTAGATTCTTGGACTTCCATTCATAGCTGACCGTTGCTGGGGAGTTGGACTACAGACTGTAAGTCATCATAGCAAATTCCTTTAATATATAGAGACTATCCATAAGCTCTGACTCTAGAGAACCCTGAATAATACAGAAGTTGGTACCAGGAGTGGGGTTGTAATGCTACAGTTGTCTACTTCTGGGTGGTGCCTTTATAACATGCAGAGCCATCAGTAAACAAGGTCCTAGTCTTCTCTTCTTCAGTCAGCCAATCATAGGGAATACCAATGAGCTTCTGGTGGTCCTTATGGACAGGTACTGAGAAAAAGGCATTTGCTAGATCAATAGCTGAATACCAGGTATCAGGTGCTAATTTGCTCAAGTAACGAAACTACAACTGGTACAGCAACTGCAATCAGAGTTACTACCTGATTTAGTTTTTGATAGTCAACTGTCATTCTCCATGATCCATCTGTCTTCTGCACTGTCCAGATAAGAGAATTAGAGAGATGTGGTGGCAACCCTCCATCTTTTTTTTTTTTTTTTTGGTTTTTCGAGACAGGGTTTCTCTGTGTAGCTCTGGCTGTCCTGGAACTCACTCTGTAGACCAGGCTGCCCCTACATCTTTCAAGTCAGTGATGGTGGCAGCAATTTCTGCAATTCCTCCAGGAATATGATACTGTTTTTGAGTCACTGTTTTCTTGGGCAGAGGCAACTCTAAATGCTTCCATTTAGCCTTTCCAACCATAATAACCCTCAGTTCACAGGTCAGGGAATGTGAGAATTCTGCCAATTTCTAAGTATATCTATCGTAATTATACATTCTGGAACTGAGAAAATGACCACAGGATGTGTTCAGGGACCTACTGGGCCTACTGTGAATCAGATATCAGTCAAAACTCCATTAACCACCTCTCCTCCATAAGCCCCTACTTTAACTGGAGGGCCACAATGTTTCCCAGGATTTTCTGGGATCAGTGTCAATTCAGAACCAGTATCCAATAGATCCCAGAAAGTCTGATTATTTCCTCCCTCCCAGTGTACAGTTACCCTTGTAAAAGGCTGTAGATCCCTCTGCAGAAGAACTGGAGAAAAGCTAACAGCAAAACTTTTAGGTGTCTTATCAAGATTCTTCCTCAGGGGAACCTAGCCATTCCTTCATTCAAGGGGTTCGGGTAAAGAGGAACTTTGGAACACTTGTCCCCCACCCTCGATGGGAGAGGCTAATTAACATTCCTTAGTCTGAGGAAACTTGCTGGATTAATATTCAGAGGAGGAAGGGAGAGGCTGATTAACATTCCTCAGACCCAGCAGAAGAGAACCCACCTGCAGGTAGCGAAGGCCCAGAGCATGCAGACACATTTCGCAGGATGGACCAACCCTTGCCACTTACAGACAAGGGAGGTCATTGCCACCTCATTCCCTAAAGATCACTCAGTTTAAAAGTCATACTGTTCTGTCAATCATATTGTGCCTAGTCACTGTTTCTCTAGTCTACCCCTTAAACTGTATAAAAACTGACCAAATGGGCTGCCCAGGGACGCCACCTCTCCTTCATGTGCAGGACGACCCCAATGTGTTGGATCATTAAAATTACTCTTGCTTTTTGTGCGGTGGTGGCACAAGCCTTTAATCCAAGCACTTGGGAGGCAGAGGCAGAGGCAGGCAGATTTCTGAGTTCTAGGCCAGCCTGGTCTACAGAGTGAGTTCCAAGACAGCCAGGGCTACACAGAGAAACCCTGTCTCTGCCTGGTTCACTCAGGGAGTCTCTGGTAAACTCCCAAAGAGTCTTACACTGGGTCTGCAAACTGGCTCAAGTCTGGAAATTGATTCACTGGCCAAGATTGCCTTTTGCCACGATCCAATGTAGCCTTTCTTTTATTTGTTTGAGAAATTTTCTGCTTATACAAATCAAACAGATATGCAGTAGGTTTCCTATTTCATGCCTGGAAAGACCATGACTGATTAGTCAGTACCAAAGGCCCATACAAGTCATGCCATTATAAATTTCACCTCTCCTGTGCTGACCATTACAGGCTAGGTCATTAAAAACTTTTTTTTTTGTCTATGCTGCTCATTATAATAACTACAATCACCTGGTCTCTGGTGATTCAATGCTGGCACCTGGCCCTTGATAACTCAGGGTCCAGTTAAACCCACGGCATTTAATTCACCCAATTAAGCAGCAGCATCTCCAATTCTAATGTCTGGCACAAGGAAAAGGGCAAGAATAAAACTCTTCAAATGTAGGTGCCCCTCTCACCAGTTTGCATCTTGTAGGATTTATGAAGGGCATGTCTTCTGTGCCTTCCATTGTGGAGGATTAGGTTTTACTCAATGTACCCACTCTAGCATTGCAATTCCCTGAGCCTTCAAATCCCTTCATCAACGTAAGCCAGGGACATCAGGCATCTCCAACTCCTTTTCAGTAGGCCATTTTTTGATAAACGCTTCAGCCAACCATTCAAACCAACTTCTGACACCTTTTTTTAAATTGTGAGAGCTTCCATATTAAACCTAGAATCTACACTCAGAGGATTTATATCAATAAACTCAGCCTGATCTAGTTTTATGTTCCTTCCACCATCATCCCACACCCTTAAATGTGGGGCAGAGGACCGTGAAAGGATAGCATGGTTTCTGGTGGAACACTGGCTAGAGATGGCTGGAGACCCAACAGGGATGGCATACATTTTGCCACGCTCCCAGACTCCAGGCTCCTGACACGAGGTCAAAGACCTCCATTGTTCAGTGCCTTTTAGTCACATAGAGCAAAACCCCTACCAGCCCCTCCACAGGTAGAGGGCGAGGGTGGGCGCAGAGCTTCAGAAGATCTCCATATTAATGAGGTACCTAAAGGCCAGAGGGCATAGCCAATTAAACATTCCTTCCCAGACCCTCCTCCTTACAAAGGGTATTTAACCTCAGGCCCGCCCTGAGGATATGGGGTACAGCTTTATCCACTTTCCGCCATGACAATAAACCTTTTAAAACCATGGACTTCCTCTCATACTTTGGGGCCTGCCATGAAGAACCGTGGAAGAGGCCTTTGATTACCGTGCCATCTAATCTCCCTCCTGGAGGGCCTCTCTGTGTTCCTGCCATGGAGGCCTGTCAACTCAAGCAAGCTAGCCAAGCCAGCCATGACCCAGCCAAGCGAGTCACAGTAACCAAGTGTCCCTACCCCAAGGGGCACTGCCAGAGATTCTCTCCCTTGTCCCTCTCAGCTGTGGGCCAGTCCAGCCTGTACACCCCAAGTCTCAACTGTTCTGTGGCTCCCAATGGTGCCTAGTTACCCAGGAGTCTGAGACCAGTTGATCCCCACAGGTCTTCTTGCCCGGGGGTCCCTACTGAAGAGCTTTGCCCCGTCAGGGTCTCAGGCTGAGACCTCTTCACGCCTGGGTAGAGCTTGATGACTTCTCATAGCCCAGCGTCCACCTGGCACCGTGTGGAGTGAACTCAAATTCCCTCAAACTTCTGTTCCCCGAGCCTTGGTTCTAGTCGCCTGGGCCAGCAGACACACAGGATCCACAACTCAGCCCAACAGGACCCATGCCCACTTGTGAGCCACAGACCCATACTTAAAATCCATTTCCACACATATTCCCCAAAGTTCTGCTTGAATCCATTCCCACACATACTCCCCGAACTTCTGCTTGAATGAATTAGCAAACTCATCATGCTCCTTAATAGTGTAGGGCATTTCCCCATGGACTACACTTTCTACCTCCAGTCCAGAGGCCTGCTTTGCCTTGAGTCTGCTTCTAGGTCTATAAAAAACCATTGGTGGCCCCGAGGAACATCAGTATTGTCTTTGTTGTTGTTGTTTTGTTTTGTTTTTCGAGACAGGGTTTCTCTGTGTAGCCCTGGCTGAACTCACTCTGTAGACCAGGTTGGCCTCGAACTCAAAAATCAGCCTGCCTCTGCCTCCCAAGTGCTGGGGATTAAAGGCGTGCGCCACCACCGCCGGCCATCAGTATTGTCTTGCTCTGCATTTTCTTCAGAGAAAGTCACTGCTGGCTTATCAGACTCTGAGGGATTAATTTCCTCATGTGAAAAAGGCATTACTTCAAGAGGTAGGGCTGAGGGTATTACTTCCTCAGGTTAGGCAAACCCTTGAGAATCTGAAGATTCAAAGTTCTTAGCTTCAACAGGGTCCTCCCACACACCCCCATCCCAAGATATAGGATCCCATTTTTTGCCAATTAATGCCCTTGCTTTAACTGCTGACACCTTTTGAAGCGAGACTTGAATTTTCACTGTAATTCAGCCAATCTTACAATGAGAGCTTCAGCTTGATTTTCTGTCCCTCAGCTCTAGGGCCGCTGGAGATAAGATTCTCTTTAAGGGCACATTTAGAATC
The DNA here is from genome assembly GCA_030674055.1 of Rhabdomys pumilio. Classification (NCBI taxonomy): domain Eukaryota; kingdom Metazoa; phylum Chordata; class Mammalia; order Rodentia; family Muridae; genus Rhabdomys; species Rhabdomys pumilio. Next base: position 142,060,806 of record JANHMN010000002.1, on the reverse strand, counting down.
CTTTAGATTGTTTATTTGCATCTGGAGCCATTCCATTTTATCATACAGGTCACTCTTCTTCATCAATTTTTTTCGGGGATACTAAGAGCAGCAAGTCAGCAAAATCATTTTCCAACTTTCCCCCCAAATTGTAGAAAGTTTGGTACACTGGGTCACCTAATTCATTGCCAGTTACAATTGATGAATCAAGATAATCAAAGGCATCAGCTTCTTTAAGTTTAAAATATAGTTTTCACCACAGGCCTTCAATCTATGAGCTCCCAGGAGAGAGACTATCTGGAAGAGGCTTCAGTAGTTGAAAGGGCTGGTAAAGTCTAAGTATAATTCATCCGTACACTTCGGATTCTCTAGAACCACTCCCAGGACTGTATTAGTCAGTGTTCTCTGGAGTCATGGAACTTATGGATAGTCTCTATATATTAAAGGAATATATTATGATGACTTACAGTTTGTAGTCCAACTCCCCAGCAATGGTCAGCTGTGAATGGAAGTCTAAGAATCTAGTAGTTGCTCAGTCCCACGAGGCTGGTTGTTTCAGCTGGTCTTCTGTAGAAGTAGATTCCAACAGATGTGCTGGCAAGTCAATGCGAGCAGGCGAAGAAGAGCAAGTCTTTCTTCTTCCAACATCCTTATACAGGTCTCAGCAGAAGGTGTGGCCCAGATTGAAGGTGTATACTACCATGCCTGGATCTAGGACTGTTTTTTTTTTTCCCAAGGCTGACCTTGAACTCAGAGATCTCCTTGCCTTGGTCTCCTGGGATTAAAGGTGTATACTATACTTTGCCTGTGCCTAAACTTTTCTTAGCCTCGGAGCCTCAAGATCTCCATGCCAAGATCCAGGTCAGAAACTTGTGTCTTCCAGCCTCAAGATCTGGATCACAGGTGAGGCCTCCAATTCTAGATTGTAGTTCATTCCAGATATAGTCAAGTTGACAACCAGGGACATCGAACACTTACAACAAACATTTCAAGGCCAGGTATGGTTATGTACACTTTTAATCTGAGTGCTTGGGAGATAGAAGCAGGCAGAGTTCCGTGAGTTTGAAGCCAGCCTGGTCTACATGACCAGTTCCAAGCTAGCTAGGGGGCTGCACAGTGAGACCCAATCTAAATAAAAAAAATTATTTTTAAAAGAAGAAATATGGAGAGATGGTTCAGTAGGTAAGAGCACACTGTCTGCTCTTCCGGGGGTCCTGAGTTCAATTCCCAGCAACTACATGGTGGCTCACAATCATCTGCAATGGGATCTGATGCCCTCCTCTGGCATGCAGGTGTACATGCAGATAGAGCGCCCCCTCCCCCCAATTAATTTAGAAAAAGAAAATATGAAATTGTTCATAAAGTCTGTTTAAAATATTAGCTGGGGTGAGAGTGATGGCACAGTGGTTAAGAGCCTGCATGTTCTTTCAGAGAGCCCAAGGGCTTTCTAGAACTCATATCAGGTGGCTCACAACTTCCTCTTCTGCTTTCCTCCCACCTGAGACACTGCATATAAGTGGTTCACCCGCATATATGTAGCTACTCACACAGTTAAAAAAAAAAAAAAAAAAAAAAAAAAAAGGATAGCTTAAAAACACTGATTGTAGTACCATGTGGCCTCAATAAGAAGACTGAAGACAAACAGCACTTCTTGCTTACCTACCTTCACTTTTTGCTGGTGAGTCTGTCCCCCCTTGCTACTGTGTCAACATTCTCTGCTGACATTAGATGCCAAGTTTTTCAGCATTACAGCCTTTCAATGTGAATGAAGGCTACCACCTCTCCAGGAAGCTTCTCAGACTGAGGTGGAATCAGGTTCCCAGCCTCTCCAGCTACTGTTGGACTACCTAGACCCTGTTGGACAAGCCAATCTAGTGACTCACCACTTAGTCCAGATGTGATTGTCTACATTGTAGCTATTCTGCTCCTCTGGGGAACCTGCCTAAAGGCTTCCTAAATGCTCTGGCACTTCCCAGCTTGTTTTAATGTTTCTATTCGGTTTTCTTCACACAAGATGTTTACACATGGTTAAATATAATCTCCACAGGCTATTATTAATTTTAGATCTATAAAACACCTATTACCCAGTCTCCAGCCTGGAAGGAGCAAGGATTTGATTCTGGAACTTTAATAGGATAGAAAATCCGAGAACAATGCTTCATTGCCACATGTAGTCTTTGACGAAGAGTACTTATCTCCACCATCTCCGGAACCAGATTATTTTCTTCTGATTTGTTGACACAAAGTATCCGGAGGTCCTTCTCGCTCAGGATCTTTTCCTCTCGGTGACTAAATGAGGCAACTTTGTGTTTTGTTGATCAAAATACCAGCAATCAGATCCTAAGACACTTCACTATGGGAGTAAAATTTAAGCATGTTTGGAAGCATGTTCTCTCAGTTTATGTGGGATCCCAGCTGGTGGAAAAATGGATGAGCTTTAAGAAGCCATAATTCTCCAATACTCATATATGCTGTTATGTGCAGACATCTTTGAGGTTGACTATGCACAGGAAGGAGAGGGGCAAAAATGAAGTAGAGGAAAGTTTGCACAAATCCCTAGTTAAGAGAGAGTAACTTTGCCATGTCTCTTTTGGAGCTCGGGTTTCAACAAGTTGAGTTGTAAGATTTTTTTTTTTGTTGTTGTTTGTTTGTTTGTGTTAACAACTTCCATATATGTGGGGACATCTACTGGGAGAGGCTGGAATGAAGGCAGTGAAATCCTGGGTTGAAAAATAATGGAGTCTGCATTCCTGCACCTGACGAGACTTTCCGGTCTTGGAATTCAGGTGCTAGCTTTCAAGTTTATTGAAAAGCCATTCAAGTTTGTTCACAGAGAGGCCAACTTCCTGATAATGGCCAGTAATGCCTGGCCAGCAGAAATCACTTTGGAGAAGGGGTGCGGCCAATTCCCTTCACTATGACAATCATGTGTGTATTTTACTGATTTTCTGACAGTGGTTTTTCACGAGTCACGGGTCAGTCATGGAGGCAGTGAGCAATTCTGATGGACCAAAGGACTTGGCAGATGCTGAAGTGTATCTTGATTTTATAATATCGATCTGATATCATAACAGCTACTTGTATGCAGGGCTCTCACTGTTCTAAGCAATTTGGCTTATGAGATGAGGTAGGTACTATTATTATCTTATTACGCTCTTGTGGAAGCTGAAACACAGTTCAGGTAAGTAATTGATCACATTTTGAAAGTGGTGGAAAGGGACCGGACCTCAGGCAATCTGGTTTGCCCTCAAACCTGTGACATCCTCTTTCCCTCAAACCTTCCCAACTTTCATCCTGAGAGTTTTAATTCTTTGTAGTAATGGGGATCAAACTGAGATGAGAGTCCTGTGCACACAAAGCATACACTACCGCTGAGCTACACTGCCAGCCCAAGAGTTTATCTCTTTCTGTATGTGTGTGTAAAACAAGCTCTGCTGCCTACCTTGTTTGGGACAGCCTTTCTCTTTGATGATGATTGATGCTGTGTATTCCAGGCTAGTTGGCCAGAACTTTTGGAGATTCCTGTCTCTGCCCAGCATGTCACCCGAGGAACACCGGGATTACAGATGTACTCCACCAGCCCTGGCTTTATGTGGGTTCTGGGAATTCAAACTTAAATCTTCACATTGCAAGACAAGCAGTTTCTCCACAGGGCTGTCACCCCAGCCTTCAGGAATCTTAAACAGGGCCTTTAAACAAACAACTAGGAACCAACCTAGAAACCTTCTAAGGTCTTAAGGACTCTCAATGAATGATGCTTGTCATTTTTTTGGGGGGGGGGGTTGGAGATTAAGTTTAGGGTGGTGGTTGTCAACCTTCGTAATGCTGTGACCCTTAATCTTCTACTGTTAAGAATTGTAATATAAATAGTGATATACAGAATATTTGATGAGACCCCCAGGTTAAGAAACACTGATTTAGAGCCACACATATGCTTGGTAAGAGCTCTCCCAGGGAGCTACATTCTCAACCCCATGTTTGCTTGTCTTTCAATTTTATTTCTCTCTCTCTCTCTCTCTCTCTCTCTCTCTCTCTCTCTCTCTCCCTCTCTCTCTCTCTCTCTTTGTACATGTATGGCTTGCTTCCTGCTATGATGATAATGGACTGAACCTCTGAAACTGTAAGCCAGCCCCACTTAAATGTTGTCCTTTATAAGAGTTACCTTGGTCATGGTGTCTGTTCACAGCAATGGAAACCCTAAGGCACCAAGAAAAATGAGAGAATCATTTCAGCACACTAAGTAGGCACTTCTGTATTTAGTTGGGTGACCCTGGTTTTCCATCTCAGCCTTAGCTGTTTTCATTTGAATTTTGAGATAGAATAATAACAGCCATGGTGCCAGCAGCTGTGTCTTATTGTGTTCATGTGGAGCCCAAGTATGAAGGGAGCTTTCCCATGTATACCTTTGATCTTTTATTTCTTTTCATTGGTTCTGGGAGTCTAACTCAGGGCCCACATGTGTTAGGCAAGAGTTCCACCATGGAGCTAGACCGTCAGCCCAGATGTTTCTCTTTTGAAGATGTTTATCTCCTCACTGTTCACTTGGGAGCAGATCTGAGTAGAATATGGACTGAGGACTCTGCTTTCCAGAGATCTTTCATTTGCCTGCTCTCGATCTCTGCAAACCAACCTAAAGGTCTTTAGAAAAAACTGCTGACATCAATCACTGACACTAAGGGTGACCAGTTCCAAGCCAGATGTCACAAGCCAAATCCTACAAGTTCATAAAGTGTAAAGTGTGTATGCGTCTTCCTCCCTTCTCTTGCCAGGGAGTGGCAGTATTTTGGCTTCTAAACGCTGCAGTCAGGAAACCATTAACATGAGAACAAGAAATCTCTGAGACAAAAGGATTTTTTTTTTTTTTTTTTTTTTTAAATTGAGCAGTGACAGATGCCAGCCAAAAGGGAAAAGAGGTGGGTTCTGGGATTAATTTACCTGAGACTCCAGAGCAGTAGAAAAATGTCCACCTGATTAAGAAGCCAGGGTATTTTATAAGGAAACTTTGGGGAGAAAGTATAAATTGCTTACATTGAACCTGCCCTGGCTACGGAGAAGGAGGGTGGGACACAGCAAACTGGGTGAAGTCCTGGGACCAGGGGACAGTCCCTGGGAAGAAGTGTTTGTTCTTTTCAGGCTGGTTGCGTCTGCAAGCAGACCACAGTTGCCCTCATGGCTAATCTCTAGTGTTTCAGAAAGGAACGGGGGGTAGAGTTCCCCTTTCCTTCTTTGTTCCTTTAGTCCAAAGCTTTAGTAGCAGTTACATAAACTCATTTTATCTTCTCCTTTCTTTCATCTCCTGGCTAACCTAAAGGAAGGACATCTCAGCATCCTTATTAAAGCTTAGAGTTAGAGAGCACGTGTCATAGTGCCTCTTCTCCAGCGGTCTTATGTCCTTAATCATCTGTTGGTTTGGTAGTTCTGGTCCATGTTAGACAAGCTCTGGATTCCTTAGCCACACCCCAGCTCAGCTCTCCCTGGGGAAAGCCATGAGCCTTCTCTTTTTAGCACCAGGGGTCAGCTATAGGCTGACAAAGCTCCTTCAGGTTGTATTTCCAAAGCTAAGGCTGGGCTCTGGCGGTCTTGCAGCGATTGCGACAACATAATGATTGAACAAAAGACTGAAGTTAGGTTTCTCTGCATTCTAATGTAGATGGATCTTTTGATTTCTCTAATACCTGAAGGGAGTTCTTTTTACATCTGTAAAGCAGAGGTAAGGTGTTAACAGCAGGGAGCTACTGGGAACCCAGCAACTGTGACTTACTTGTATTTATTGGCCTGGTGAAGGCCAGGCACCATTCCATCTGACAGTTTTCCCATTTATCTGAGAAACCTGTTTGTGTAAAAGTGAAGCTGAAGGGACAGGGAGCAGGATGTTTTCTTTTAGAGAACCTGGCTGAGGAAAGCACAGCTCACAGCAGAACCCTGTAAAATAGAATGGCTTCGAGAGCATGCAAATGAGCTTTTATTGAGAACCAAATCACCGCAGTCATATACTAAGGAAAACGAACTGTCCCTCCTTAAGGACAACAAGCTCTCAAGATAATAACTGGACAAGTATCATTAATTCTTGATTCCTGTAACAGGCACAATGGTCCGCTATGGGGCCACCCGGCAGGAGCACTCAGTCGCTATTGAGAGTGAAAAGCTGCCCCTCGAGAGAAACTTCAGCCAGACAAAGACACAGAAAAACAAAACAGTCAACAACACAGAACCGAAAATAATGCAGGATTTGTGAGGTCAGGTGACACACTTACAAAGCACTTGACATATGGTGACTGACTCTGAGTAGCGCTGCTTCTGAACGGGGAGAGAATAAAAGCAGAAACACCAGAGAGCGACTTCAGGTAGGTGATCACAGGTAAGCAAAGAGAAATAGTTCTTGAGGCCAGGTCTCTAAAACAATACCACCTAGTCCTGGTCTGTCACCATCTTCCTGTGACACTAAGGTCACAGGGACCCAAGTGCTCAGCAGGTAGATAAATCCAATAGTTTGGGTTTTCAGCAACTCATCACTTCTTTTACTTACTTCTCAGGGTCCCGTCCACCACTGAGAATTAGCAGGGGTGAGCTAAATCACTATTGTCTAAAGTCAAACAATTTACTACAGTCTTTTTTTTTGTTGTTGTTGTTTTGGTTTTTTGTTTTTCGAGACAGGGTTTCTCTGTATAGTCTTGGCTGTCCTGGAACTCACTCTGTAGACCAGGCTGGCCTCCAACTCAGAAATCCGCCTGCCTCTGCCTCCCAAGTGCTGGGATTAAAGGCGTGCGCCACCACTGCCGACCAGCACACAGATTCTTATACACTTTCCTGGTTCTTCTAAATTCTGTATAAAAATAAAGTTAGTAAACAATAACTTGTAACAAACTACACAGCCGAGTAACAATTTTCTAAATAATTAATTAGTTAATTAATTAATTAATCTCTCTCGCAATCCTCTTGTCCTTTCTCTACTGGTCACAACTGACAACTCAATCACATTAACAGAGGGACACCAAGGCAAAGGCCTGTAACCCAGCCTCCTCAAATTCTGAGGCATCCTCTAGCACCCACCAGTCTTTGTGGGTCCTGTGGTTCCAATTTCCCTTCTATTATCGTGGGCAAATAACTAACCCCTTCCTGAAACATGGAGATAACAGTCTCATCTACCACACAGGGCTGGGAGGTGCTTAAACAAGGAAGGAATTTAGAACCAGGCCTGGCACGTACACACTGAGTAAATGCTAAGCATAATTTGCTTCTATGAGTTTGGACAAGCCAGAATGGTACCAAGTCTCTTTCACTGTCAATGACGCAGCTCAGGGCCAGGCTCTTGCTAGGCAAATACTTTACCATTGAGTCACACCTCACTCGGTTGTCAAAGGGTTTTTTTAAGTAAAACTTTAGACCCCAGGAGCACCAACAAGCTGGGACATCTGATACACACCAATTAAAGAGATAAATAATGGTGAGAAGCAGAAAAAAGAGATTTATTCAGTGTGGTTACAGTTGAATGAGCAACAAGTAAGACATTTCCCTAGTCCATTTTTGGGGTACAGTCTCGAAGTTTGGGTTTAAAAAGAATGCAAGGGCTGGTGAAATGGCTCAGTGGGTAAACGTACTTAGTGCTGAGCTTGACGAACTGGGTTCGATACCTAGAATCCACACAGGAGAAGGAGGGGACCTGCTTCTCAGAGTTGTTCTCTGACTTCCACATGTATACTGTTGGGCCCAGGCACACACAAAGAAAATAAACAAGAGATTCAGCATGCATTTCTTCTGAAGGGTGAGATTCCTGGGGAGATTTTATTCTTTTGTGGCCTATTGTCTCAATAATCAAGGCCCACAAGCCTCTTGTGGACATTCCTTTGCTGATTCTTACAGTGAAGACTCAGGCAAACCATTTGGCAGGATGGGGGATGGGTTGGGGTGGGCCATTTCTTTTAAATTGTCATAGATTGGGTTGCTATAAAGAAACATTCATTTTGCTACTCCCAAAGATGGAAGGAGAAAGACCACTGACCCAAATCGTCATGGCCAAATTAATTGAAAGAAGCAGTTAATTAAAGCAAGCTTTTTTATTTGTGTACATGGGATGCCTCCCCCTAAGGTGGAGTTTGAGGGGTCAGCATTAGACGTGAGGAAGACTGAGTTTTTATAGCTCAGCAGTAAAAGGTTTCCAAATTGGGGATTTGGCAGGCAAAATAGGCAGGGTTATAGGAGAAGACCATAAGCATAACAAGTCAGTCATAATGACCTCCAGAAACAAAGCCATAATAGGTGCAAGGTGGATGTAACCACAGGTGGTCATTACAAGGTAGCCATAACAACCCCTTCAAAACAAAGGTAGGGAGGGTTGCAAGGTGGTTATTAACTTTTGAGACACTGTTGCCCTTCCTGGAATAGGCAGTACAGAGTCATTGGCAGTTAAGGTTATAGGTGGGGCATAGCTAATTCTTGAGAAGCAGAGGTTTAATCACAAACAAAAATGAATCTCGTTTGTCTTTACTATAAGATAGCTTTTAAGCCTAAGATGGAGGCAGGCTGGTTCTTCAGTTTCTCACAGTTCTGGAGGCTTCAAAGTCCAAGCTCAGGGTGCCAGTTCTTCTTGCTCTGTATTCACCTGAACTATGCTCACACCCAAATTCTAGATTTTAGGAGAATGTAAAGCAAGCAGAAGAGGCAAAACCCAGAAAAGATTCTAAATTACAAAGGGGAGCAGAGAGACTGTGGTTGTTCATGGTGGCCAACTTACAAGATGGCCCTCTGAAGAGTTGCACAGCCTGGTGTTTTTTTTTTCCTTTCAGACTGAACAGGGTTACCTGGTGCAAGCACTGAGATGTTCCAGAAAAGACTGGGCAAGAGTTCTGAAGCCAAGCAAAAGAGAGTGTGGCCTTCCTCATCCTCTTGGATAAGTCTCTGAGGAATCCAACTATCCTGTCACAAGACTTTTAGAAGTGTGGAAAGACATACATAGGGAGAAACTGAGGCATTTTGCTGACAGCTAGTACCATTAGGTGGAGAATCTTGAAAGTGGGTGTTCTAACCTCTTTCTAGAAAACAACCATCATAGCTGGGCAGTGTAGGTACACGCCTTTAATCCCAGCACTTGGGAGGCAGAGGCAGGCGGATTTCTGAGTTCGAGGCCAGCCTGGTCTACAGAGTGAGTTCCAAGACAGCCAGGGCTACACAGAGAAACCCTGTCTCGAAAAACAAAACAAAACAAAACAAAACAAAACAAAACAAAACAAAACAGAAAGAAAGAAAGAAAGAAAGAAAGAAAGAAAGAAAGAAAGAAAGAAAGAAAGCAACCATCTGATTGGCACGTCATTAAAAACTCAGACCAGCCTGGCATCATGAGACCCACATGGAAGGTGAGCACTCCAGAGGCAGAGGCCGCAGGATCACAAGTTCAAGGCAACCCTGGACTAAATAGTAAGTTCCAGGCGTGTGAGAAACAACAAGATCCTGTCTGAAAAATGCAGCCAGCCATAAAGGCCACTTCTGAATTCTTATCCACAGACATCACATGGGATCATAAATAGCTATTCTTAATTTTAAGCTATTCTTTAATTCTTGGGGCAATTTGTTACAGAGCAAACCACAGCTATTATAAGGTCTGTAATAAAGATGCAATTGCTCCGAGGAACGATTCTATAACACAGGGGATTCCTAACCTTTTTTCTTTAATGTATTCACTTACCAGAACATTATTGAGAAACCATTGTGTGCTAGCTAGAAGAAATGCAAGAAGTTCAGAAGCAAATAGAGTTGGCTATTTTCAAGAAGCTCAGGATCTGGGGATCTGGGGTGGGGTGCCGGGGGGTGGCAAGCTGTAAGTGCCTGTTGCAGATGTCAGTTACACCCCCACTTTCATGTCACATTTCCATCTGTGTTGATGTTCTGAGAACATCAACTTTGGCTGGGCCTGCAGTGGCTGGAGAGCTTGCTCAGCCGCTCGGCTGAACAGTTGCTTGGTCTTAATAAGAGTGATCAATACCATCAGTTTTCCCTTTAAATGCTAATGATGGCTTTAACACAGCAGATGCAGACATACAGTGTAGTGCAGATTAAAATTGGGCTCAAAATTAAATTGCTTACACATAGCAAAGGAGCCAGTTTGGACATCTTGACAAACAGCCACAACCAGCTGGACGAGTCTTGAATTGTCTTGCGCCCAGCCTCAGCCAGAATGGACATTGTGAGGTCATTAACGGGAGGGCTTAGGACCTGGGGGACAGGGGGCAGGGACATGACTGCTGTGGCAGGTTTTGTGCACAGCTCTGTGCACCGATACCTACTGTATCTCTTCATTGTTGCTCCTGTAACTGAACGCCTGCACTCAGAGTCCTGAGCTAAATGTACAAATTCGAAATGGAAAATAAATCCAATTTCCTACAGGGTGAGGAGAAGCATCTTGGGAAAACAAGACTGACTGTTCCCTAGGGTCTCAGGATACTCAGAAATGGTTTCAGAACATAACTGGTGTCTCATCTTGGAGCTGTGTTCAGGGACTGACTCACATTGCTAGCTCACAAGAGATAGACGTATAATCTCAGAACACTAACTATTTTAACATTAGATCTATTTTTTGGTTTGGAGATGCCTATTAATGACAATGAGTGTGTAATTAGAAGAATTTAAAGATTTGAAAGTTTGGTAGTCTGATTAATTGGCTGTTTCATTCACTTAATAAGTAGGCTGAGTATCATTTAAAAGCTATACTGGTGACCAAGATATTATAATATAATATAATATAATATAATATAATATAATATAATATAATATGATAGAATATATTATATATAATATAATGTAATATATTATAATGTAATATAATAAATATGATAGAATATATTATATATATGATATAATATAATATAATATAATATAATATCCAAATGTAATTCCTGCTCCATGTAGCTAGTAGCCTAGCCATGCAAGCAAATGCAGGCAAATTTGGGGATAATTCCATTAGAGTAGTTGATAAGCATGACTAAGTAGCCAAGTAAGTAGTTCTGTGTGAATGCACAGGGCAGGACAGTAGCAGCTGGAGATTGTGGAATGTCCTACAAGGAGCAGCATTTTAGCTGTAGGCTGTTGGCTAACTGTGGAAGCTGGTTGGGGATGTACAAAGTTTTGAAGTTAACAGACAAAAGGATGGCTAGTTTGCATGGCTGAATGGCCTGAGGAAGTGTGATACAGAAGAGGTTAGCGAACTTGTCACATGATCATCACCACCACAGCCGTGTACTTTGCAGACCAAGTGGAAACCTGTGTCACTTTGGGAGGGCCCTGCTGGTTAATTCTGTTCTGCTTATGTGAGCTGGGGCAGAGGGTAGCCTGTGTGAAGGTATGTCTTAAGTTTTTTTCTCTCAGTCAGACTCCAAGGACTGAGAGAAACACAGCTGTTGGTAGGGAAGGGACCTCTGTAGTCTTGAGTAAGAGAAACACCGGTTATTAGCGTTGAGTCTCCATTTTAACTGTGAATGATCTGTAAGGTCAGAGAAGTCTCCGGGTTTTAGTTGTGTTGTCTAGGACAGGCATGGCCACTGGTTAGGCAATAGGCAAGAGAGTGTGAAAGAAGCCACTGGTATGAGTAACTAATGTTTGGAAACTCTCCACCATAGATTTGGCTCTTTATCACTTCAATCACCTTACAAGGCAGAAGAGGCAGGTGGAGGAGATAGGCCCGGTGTTCTGCTCTCTTCTCAGGCCAGCCAGGCTTCAAGGTAACTCTCCAAATCAGCAACAGCAAGAGATTATTCAAAGGCTCCTAAAGTGCAGTCTCTGTAATCTCAGAATTAAGTAACGCTGCACCCTGGACAAGTTCACACAACCAAATCACGATGGCTCCTGACAACAGTTTCTGGAGCCAGAGTTACAGAGTGTGCCACATCTGTGCCAACTTGTCAAGGTAGAAGGATATGTTATAGAGGTGGGTCGTGGAAAGCTTATAAACTATCTTGGGACTCTGCATTGAAAGAGGCACAGTGGAGTCAGAATGCCTTGAGCTGGTCTAGGATGTTTTGACCTTGGCAGGTTGAACTACTGGATATTTTGACCATGCTGTTCTGACCTCAGGATATTTTAGTTCTGTAGATAAATAATTAGGCTTCTGTATTTATAGATAAATAATTAGGCCAGCAATATAAATATTGAGAAATGTTTTTGGTTAATACAAATACAGAGGAAATATTTTTTAGCTATTTAATTTTCTATGTAGTATAACATTTACTGTTTTCATATTAATCATGTGTATGTGGTATGTGTGGTGCATATGCTATGTGTCTGTCTATGTGTATTTGAGTGAGGGCAAAACATCCATAAGCATAAAATAAAAATAAAAATAAAAATAAAAATAAAAATAAATAAATCTTGAAAAAAAAAACCCAACAAGGCCCAGTGTGGTGGTTTGTATGTTTGGTTCAGGGAGAGGCACTATCAGGAGGCGTGGCCTTGTTGGAGTAGGTGTGGCCTTGTTGGAGAAAGTGTGTTACTGTGGAGGTGGGCTTTGAGACCTATGTGAGAGCTAGTCTTCTGTTTGACTTCGGAACAAAATGTAGAACTCTCAGCTCCTCCAACTCCTTCCCTGCCTGGATGCTGTCATGCTTTCTGCCATGATGATAATGGACTGAACCTCTGAAGCTATAAGCCAGCCCCAATTAAATGCTGTTCTTTGTAAGAGTTGCTTTGGTCCTGGTGTCCTAGCTAGGACATGTGGTCCGAGTGTGAAGGTTAGAGGATTAACACTGTCAGTCTTCACCTTCCAGCTTATTTTGAAGCAGAGTCTCTCTTGTTTCTCTGCTTCCGTTTGTACTCTGGGCTAGCCACTCTCCAGCTGCGGGCTGCTCTCTGCTTTCCCCTTCACCTAGGAGCACCAAGTTGACAGTGCTGTCACATCCGGCTTTTAGTATGGGTTCTGGGGATCTAAACGCTGCTTCTTAGGCTTGGGCAGCAAGCGCCTTATCCACTGAGCCCTTTCTGTGGCTTTTTTCTATTAAATTTCCCCAAAGTAGTTTCTCCTATGGGTTTAATATATCATTTCAAGTTTACAAGGAATATCTTATGTATCATAGAATTTCTTTTTTTTTTTTTTTTTTTTTTTTTTGGTTTTTCAAGACAGGGTTTCTCTGTGTAGTCCTGGCTGTCCTGGAACTCACTTCGTAGACCAGGCTGGCCTCGAACTCAGAAATCCGCCTGCCTCTGCCTCCCAAGTGCTGGGGATTAAAGGCATGCGCCACCACCGCCAGGCTATCATAGAATTTCTTTTCATTCATAGTTCAGCTTTTATTTTGCCCAACCACAACTTGGTATTACTGTGAGCTAGCTTTTGCAGGAAGTTCCTTAACCCAGCTTCCTTCCCTCAGTAGCATCCCAGAAACTTGCTCAGGGTAGTATCTATTGCAGAGAAGAGTCTCAGGAAGCTTATGCATTACTTTGGTACCACTGCACTGGAGAAGGCCCATGGAAGACAGTTCTCAGCACATTCTACTGACTTCAGTTTCACTGTCAGTCATTTTAAGTACATTGCAGTTTAAATTTTCTTTATAAAGCTATATTCGTGGTAAAACAGATGAAAGCAGTAGTTAACAACTCTGCTCACCTGTGGGTGCATTGATATACACGTCCTGTGCCCTGCTAAGGAACTTAACACCCGTAAGTTCCTACCTTAAACATTTCCTCTTTTTCTCTCTGTCTCAACGTCAGTCTCTTCCAACTAATATACTTCCTAACTCTTGGAAAATGATTTATTTTGTTTCCTGGTATTGAGAATTGAACCCAAAGCCTTATGAATGCTAAGTACATAACTAAACCCGAGGCTGCTATGTTTTTAATTTCTGCTATTTTGATGGAACATGTCTTGTTAAATTCTTGCTCTCTCTGGATTTATATCCATCTTCTAACCTTACAAATGTCTGATGACTAAGTATTGTTGAGAGAGAGAGAGAGGGGGTGGGGGAGGAGAAGAAACAAGCCAGAAAGCACAGCCAATTCTTATTACTTCTTTACAACCCAAAACCAGACTGCAGCTGTTCTTGTTTTGATTTTGACTGGAAGCATCAGTGCTGACAAGTACTTTTCCACGAGACTTTACAAAGTGGTCACTTTGGTGGGCTGTGGCAGCAACTTTTTTAGTGACCAATCACTGTACAAAAGAAGGCTGAGAACATGCAGCCAGTCGCCTGAATGCCAGTTTGGGTTTTCGAACTTGGGATCCACGAAAGCAAGATGGTGGCAAGGATCATGACACAACGTTCATTTCCACATTAACGTTCATTACACCTCTCAAACTGGAGCCGTGCATCTGTTGGTCTGGTTCACACCGTCCTTCGTATTCCCTTCAGAGTGACTGATTCAAGACTGTTATTTATCCAAACATTCTCAAAGAACGTACTGCCTTATACGGAAACAGCAGAGTAAGGCAGCAAACTTTGCACAAGCCTTTCTGTTTGTTTGCTATTGTTTAAACAGGAAGAAAAGCCAAGGAGGAGGGGGAATACCTGGAAACAGACTGTGCTTCACATAAAGGATTCCAGTGGAGAAGATGAAGGCCTAAGAGCTTTACAAGTGGGTCAGTTGTGATGGAAATGGGTACCTCATACCCAACCAAACTCATCTTGATTTACATTCTCAGTGCTTTGCTTGCTAATAAGTGCAGGTGGTAAATAAAATTAGGTTATTGAGTCAACGTCTAGGCCATATGTTTCCCTTGTAAATGAAAATCATTTCCTATCATCTTGACTTGGCTACAAAATCCTTGATGATCCCAGCAGACCCCATGTATCGTAGCATGCAAACATATGGTGAAGCCTGCTGTCTATAATATAAAACGACAATCCAACCCCATGCAACACTCATGAATCATATAAACTCCTATAAAGCATCGAGAATCCTGGACAGATCAAAAGGCACATAGTATTTAGTATTAGTGAATGCTGCAGAATCTCAGCATATTGAGAGTAATGTTTATTTATCTGATGTATTACAGGTGCCACCTGACTTTCTGACTTGCAAAATAGGAAGTATTTCACAATGCTTCCTATCCTTGTATGCCATGAGCTTCCTGCTCTAGACTACAAGCAGCCCCCTCTTATCTCCCAGCTGCTGCACACCGACTTGCTTCGAAGCTGGTATTTACTGCCTTGCTCTAACAAGGCTAATGGTAATTTAATTTCTCTGGCTTTTAGCATGTTATCCTGCTCCATCTGTTTTCTTTTAGATTTTAGAGTTCTGACATCCCAAGGATGCTGTGTGGACTCTTTGCTCTTTCTATGATGAACGTGGAAAGCAGCCCCCAACTAGAATCCTGGGAGCTCAGAAAAGGAACCAGCCACAAACCTCCAGGCCACTTAGCTCTTTTGTCTGATGAACCTTAATGAATGAGAAAGCCACCACACAATCAACATTAACTTCAATAATCTTTTTTATTACTTAAAAATGACAAGCCAAATCAGTTCAATTCTGACTATGACAGAAACACAAATATCTCACTAAAATAAATACTAACACGGTGGAGATGAGTGAGGCACTTGCCTTGGGCACAACATTTAGGAAGGCATTGTTTAAAAATCCCTCAGCATTCAAGATAAATGATATTTCATCGCAGTAGGTTAAAAAAAAAAAAAAGAAAAAAGATGCAAAAATTCATGATGAACAAAACACCCAATTTTTAAATAAAGGATTGTCCACAGTGCTTTGCTGAACCATCTTGGAACCTTAGATGAAAGAGAAAATAAGAGGAATCCTGAACTTGATTTTTCCATGTTTTTCACTAGCGTTATCCTAGCCCCAAGCCTGCTCTGGAGAATGTTCCCAGCATAGAAAAAATGGCACAGCTCTTCCCGATTCAATATTAACTCAGGGGATGAAACATGGGCGGTTATTGTCAAGTTTAATTGCCACCTCTAGTCGACCAGTGGCCATAATTGTGGCCCTGCTTTGGTTGTCCTTTCAGTTAAAAGGTGTTTCCCAACCCCAAATCTAGTCTTTTTTGGTCCCTGGAATCTCAAGATATCTTATTACCAAAAATCCATTGCACAAACCACTATGTAACCCTCTTGGAAAAGGGCATCAGATTCAATCCTTCAAAAGTTCCTCCGCCCACGATAGTTGCCGCGGGTTCTCTCCTTGCTAGCCTTGGCCGAAAGTTGCCTGTGTGTCTTTTTCCGATACTCCACTTTAGTCCAGCCCCCTTCGCTCACCCTGCTCTCCTCTTCCCCTGATTTGGAGGCAGTCTCAGGGTGCAGAGGCATCCCGGGGATGGTTCTGGGCACACGGCGGTCATGATCATTCGGGCTCCTCTTGAAGTCAGGGGACTGATGAAAGTTCAGCGCTGACTGGGGCAGCCTGTAGAACTTTCCAGAATACCTTTCTCTTGAAGGTGTGGAATGCTGACTTTTCCCACCGTACCTTCCTTTCGGGGAAGAGTTGAGGGATACACTGCCGCGGTAGTACTTGTTTCTGCTTCGGTCTGAGTAGCGGCCCCTCTCTGAGGAGCTGTCATTGAGGCTGGAGAAGCCGCTGTCCCTCGAGTTGAGGTGCAGGGAGGAGAAGTTTTTGGTCAGCCCATACTGCGTCGGGGAGGAGCTCCGGGAAGGGTTGATGCTTGGTGTAATCTGCTGGTACTTCACTGGAGTCTGGGTCCGCCTCACTGCAGCAGCATAGGAATCCTGGTTGGCAAAGTAGGGGAAGAAAGGGGACCCTAGGATGGGGTTGCTTTGGGAACGCTGAAGAGAAGTGTGAGATGCAATCTGCCGCATGCGCAGAGTGTCTAACCATTGGCAGTCCGCACCTGCAGGGGAAAATGGAAATGAGCATCTTCCATGCCACAAAGCTGTATGCCTAATTCATAAGCAAGCCTGGCTCAGGCAATCAATCTCAAGGCTGCTTGGGGGCGTGCCAAGCATTACCATTCATGGAACTTCCAGGCTAGGTAGGTACGGTACACGGACCTTTTTCTTTACTACCACGAACCCTTAGTGGGAAAGGTACACTGTCATTAAGAATGTAATATGGTTAGCATTTTTACTGGTTTTGCAGCCATGATCTGACTGTATTAGGAACTTCACATACATGGAATGGTATAGTACTGTCGCAGCATCTTACCAAACTGCTATTCCTATACAATTTTAGCTTCTAGCAAGAGGCCCGAGTTTGAGGTCTTGTCTCCGCAGCCATGTGTGCCAAGGGAAACAGCCTCTTCTGGCTCATGACAGATATGCTGATGCCAGCCAAGGACATATTTCTTTCCTACCTAAAGCAGAATTGTTGTGGGGTAATCTGCTGGATTTCCAGAAGGCTTTTCTCCTAAATGTGAGAAGAGTCAGGACTGACACCTGGGGATTTCAGGGCATTGCTGTGTTTACAGGGTAGCCAGACACGGCAGCAAAGCCATAGGCAGAGCCAGTGCAGTGAGTATGGCAGCAAGGGAAAAAAGAGGTCATCCCTTAAGATACAATAGTCAAATGTGTTTGTCATACTGTATCCAGAGCCCATGACACCTTTAGACTTTTGGCAATGGAAGACAATACATTTTATTCATTTAAATCAGTTTTTGAGGGACTTTAGAGAGTTTCTAAAAATGCCAACTGCTGGAGACAGGTCAGAGAGTATGCATGTCTGACAAGTCCACAGAGGATCCTGCAGGACCAAACTTTGAGACCCACTGAGGTAAGCCAGGTGGAATCGGGTTTCCTGCTACTGGCAGGTGAAATGATGTGGCTGATCTGACAGGTGAGCCTGAGGCTTCAGATCACACTGGAGCAGCGAGTAAAAGGGAGTAGGGGAAGGCAGAAGGGGAGGTGCACAGGCTAGAAACTAGAGGGAGACAGAAGGAGCTCTCCAGAGGGAGACTGGGAGCAATCCTAGCAGGAGGTGGAGGGTAGGGTGCTGATTTTTCCTGTGTACACTCTTAAAGAAAGAATAATTCACTGTTTCCTAAGAGATGATGCTTGGAAGATGTAAAGGACACGGATTTGGGGTCTGGGCAGTGTCCTGGGGAAGGGGACACGACACCATGGTCACAATGTAGATGACCTTAGGACCTACCTCCAACCCCACCCTTGTTTTCTGCCATCAGCCACCATCCATCACATCCTGATGATACAGTCCATTGTCTATGAGAGTGTGGGGAAACTAGCCCCATAAGTGTTACCAGAGGGAATCTGGAACTCAGCCTGATTTTTAAAAATGTTTATTTGGTGACTCTCAACATGGTAGGATTTGAACTATGTAAAACTTAGAAACCATTGGAAGCCATTTTGTGTAATATAAATCTGGAAAAGGGGAAACTATCCTCTCAGAAGAGAAAATGCAGCAGAATCATAGAAGAATCCCACAGGCTTCACTGGGGCGAGGTTGGGTGGTGTCAAACAGGGTCATAGCTATGAAAGCCCTATAGAAGTAAAGCGTGCCCTGTAAACACCAGTTATTAGAAGTCTTTTTCTTTTGTCTCTGAAACTCCTGCATAGCTTAGATGGCCTTGAACTTGAACAGTCCTCCTGCTCCTCCCTCCCCTCCCCCTCCCCCAGCCAGGGGGTGCCTGACAGAGGGCCTTCTGGTCATTGTCACAAAAATACTTTTCTTTTGGGGAAAAAGAAGTGATGCTGAGGAGAATGGGTCTCCGTGTGCTGGGCGTGTCTCATGGTTAAGAGGGAACCGCATGCTGGGCGTGTCTTATGGCTAAGAGGTGGCTTTGAACATATCTCCCTTCAGCGTAGCTGTGAGCGTGCCTCAGCCCTACAGTCTTAGAGTTTCCCAGTCCACAAGTGGGGAATCAGAACTTTTGCTTGAGTCTACTGGATAGTGAACAGTGAACGATTTCATAGCCTGTCAGCCGGCCTTGTGTGCTTTTCTACATTTTTAAATGATCACCATCATCCAGCACTGAAGTTTCTCTTACTATCTCTTAAATGTGTGTGTGTGTGTGTGTGTAAAACAGCTCATGCCACTATGTTTGTGTGGTTAGAGGACAACAGACAAGAGTCAGTTCTCTCCTAGCACGTGGGTCCCGGGGATTGAACCCAGGCTGTCAGGCTTGTGGACAAGTGTCTCACACGCTGAGCCATCACACTGAACCTCTCCATCCTGTCCTTCCCACTCCACTCTCCTTTTGTTCATCCTTCTCCTCCCTTCCCCCACCCTTCCTCCATCACCGCCAGGTACCATCACTGGTTCTCAGGACTCAAGAAATACTGTGTCAGACATCCAAGCTGCCTGGCACTCACCCCTGTGATGGGAATCTCGTAATGAATATTCCGGACTGAGTCACACCTGCTGTGCTCGGACACTGACTTACTTGAGTCGGATCTGCTGCCAGGGTTGCCCTCTAAGCTGGAGAAGAGAGTCTGAATGGCAAGCTGGACAGCCTTCACCTCATCCTGAGGCTTCGTTCTGCTCCACTGTATTGAGTGCACGTGCTTAGTGAGTTTTGGTGTTCTGACGTCACTCTGTTAAGAAAAAAATAACAAGACAAAAAACCCATGATCACTCATATATACATTTATAAAATGAGAAGGGGAAATGCATGTTATTATGTCATTTGCCCAAACTAGTGAATTCGAATAAGAGGAACACTTTAACCCCCTTCCCCATAGTGGACTCTAATACCTTTTCTTCTCTCTCTTCCCTATCTTTTCCCATTTTATGCCTTTTTCTACTTATTAGAGTATAATACTTAAAAATAGGGTCACCAGGCTGGAGAGGTGGCTCAGCAGTTAAGAACACTGGCTGCTCTTCCAAAGGCCATGAGTTTGATTCCCAGCAACCATATGGTGACTCACGACCATCTGTAATGGGACCTGATGCCCTCTTCTGGTGTGTCAGCAACAGCATACTCATACATAAAATCAATAAAGAAGTCTTTTTAAAAAATAGAGTTGTCTTCTCCCAGAATCTATAACATTTGACAGAGCTCAATTTACCTCTTGATATGTCTTTCATATTTGGAAAAAAAAGATATCTTATTGAATAAATGAAAACTGACTAGCATCTTCCTTAAGAGTACCTTTGGTCCAAGGATCTAGGATACACATAGGGAAGAGAATGAAATAAGGCTGAGTGAAGGTGAGCAGGTGCGCCAGGAGACAGGATCGAGAAGAAGAAAGCCGGTATCAGGAGAGAATACTAGACCGAGACAACAGTTCTTGTCCTGAAACTGTCCTCATCACCAGATACAGCTATAGATCACAGTCTCTTTAGGGCAGTGGGTGTAGTTCAGTGGGACATTGCCTTGTAAGCAGCCTTGGGTCCCTACAAAAAGGAATCTCTAGGATTCAATACAGCAGGGTATGGTGGTACACACCTTTTATCTCTGCACTCAGGAGGCAGAGGTAGGTGGTTCACTGCGAGTTCAAGGCCAGTCCTGATCTAATAGCAAGTGGGAGACCAGCCAGGGCTACATAGAAATACCTTGTCTCAAAAAAGAAGAGAAAGAGAGGGAGGGAGGGAGAAAGGAGGGAAGAAAAGAAGAAAAGAAGAAAAGAAGGAAGGAAAAGAAAAATCTTTAGAAACTGGAAAGTGAGAAATACAGAAGAGGTTTATTATCATCATGGAGTCCATGAAGAGGAGGAGGAAGGGAAGAAGAAACTGAGAGGGAGGAAGGGAGTTGAAGAAGGGAGAGGGGGAGAGGCGCAAGGAGAGGGAGGGCAGTAAGAAGCAGCAGCAAGAAGCAGGCATGGTGTGTTTGCAGAGTTGTCTGCAGCAGGCAAAGCTGGAATCAGTTAAAGGTGGCTTTTCCTGGGTGGATGCAGGGAGGGACCAGTTTTAACAGGTATCAGGATTGCTGGCACACTTATTGCCTTGCAGGCTGTGGGATGAGGTGGACCAGGTTTGGGTCTCAGATTCTAAACAGCTAGACTGTTCAAAGGAACAGCATGCCAAGTCCAGTCTGAGGGAGACTTCCTGCAGCTTACTACAGCCACTGTGAGGCTCACACGTCGGAGGTGGGGGCAGGAAAGAGACACTGTTCCCAGACAGAAACGTGGGTTGTGAGCACATTAGCTCTGTCAGAGTACCCAGAGTCCCAGGGGCCTTTCTTCTCTCCTGCCAAAAGGAGAAAACCGTTACCCACCTTTCAGTGTTTACCTGAGGTTTGTGAGACAGGGCAGGTGTATTGCCTCTTAACGGTTCATGGCTTATGGTGAATCCTTACTAAAATCGTCGTGAATGAATGAAAGGGTGCATGCCCTAGCAATGGAAGATACATGCTTGTATCTTCACGCATCCCCAGACTCTGTGCTCAGACTGCGTCTCTCCAGTCTGTGCCACCTGCAGTTCCTGCCTTTCTAGGGCCAGTGTTCCACCAGCCATGAAGACCTTGCTGGCTTTTTACACTGCTATGAGCATGAAATACATTTTTTGAATACAGAATTGAATTATACTTTCAGAGAGATATTTTTATAACAGTAACTGAATTTTTAAAATGGTAAAAGACATGAAACTTTAAACATGACATGACCCTCCCTCCCCACCCCAAACACAATTTTAAATGTAAGGTATTGGTGACTTATGTATCGTACAGAAGATCTTGTGGGTTTTCACAACAGAATCGACGCATCTCTAAAGCTTAAAATGCTTCCAGACTTCCTGCCATGCGTCTAGTGAGTCCTCACTGGGGTCCCCACATCTGACTCCACCCACCTGTCTGGCTTCATCACTGTGCTCTGTGTCACATACTAGATGTTCATATGGCTGTTCTCTGATCTCCAAATACACAGTCTACCAGCCTAAGGTCCTGTTTGTCTCTACCTGTCACTATCTGATAAGATAGTGATTGGTTACTTGTAACTAGGTTATTCTCTACCCTGTCAGCGGGTAGTGCTAAATGTATACTTTTGTTGTTGTTGTTGTTTTTGAGACAGGGTTTCTCTGTGTAACAGAGTCCTGGTTGTCCTGGACTCTCTTTGTAGACCAGGCTGGCCTCCAACTCATAGAGATCTGTCTGCCTCTGCCCCTTGTGGACTGGGATTAAAGGTATGTAGCACTACACCTGGCTAAGCATGTACATTTTAATAGCATTTAATATGATTTTAGTATAATTTTTGTCAAGTGGAAATTTATGGATTTTTTTTTTTTTTTGCTATAACAACAAACTCCCCTTCTGATTGATATTGGGCATTACCAAACTTATAAAGCCTTTGATTAACATTAAAAAAAATAGTATAAAAGCAAAAAGGAGAAGTGGGGGTGGGATAGGGGTTTTCTAGGGAGGGGAAATGGGGAAAGGGGATGGTATCTGAAATGTAAATAAAATATTCAATAAAGATTTTCATACACACACAAAAAAAACCCCAACAAACTCCCAAGGTGGTTGAAGGGGTGTATGCTGGTATTTTGAACACTCATTCACCTCCTTTCCTAAACTTTTACTTCCAAGTGAGTTCTACTTACTTTTTATGTTATTAGGTAAGGGTATACACAATATCCAATCTACATCTAAAGACAGTATAGGCGTTACCCTAAATTTTATTGCGCTTTCTTTCCTTCCTCACACTTTGCTAGGGAAATTGTGTTCACCTTTGTATATGCATGCTGGTATGTAATTTCTCTTCCAGTAAATGCATGTACTAACCTGTGAGTACCCACAGAGACCCGACCAATCCCTGCTCAGTAACAGGGGATGAAACTCCCAGCCTGTTTTCAGAAGCTTACCTCGTATGTGACGGTGCACTCCACAGTCTGACCCTCTACTATTCCTATGATCCACTTCTCCATTACAAATGGTGGCTGAAACACGGAAGTGAGGATGGCTTAGTATCAGAACACAGCCCTGCATTGCCCTGAGTAGTTGAGGCCAGTTGTGCCATATACAATTTGCAAATAGGGACAGAATATCATAAAATCATGTTGGCTTATCACATATTTACATTCCAGGGAGAAAGACCCAAGATAGGAGTTTATGAGCCCTTAACACAGTAAACCTGGATAAACAGAAGCTACTTAAGCTGACCTTCTTTGTTGTAAAAAGATAAGGTGCAAATTTGAGTTACTTAACAACCGGGCCTGGGAACGAAACTGAGCTTGGGAACAGCTGCTGAAGTCAGCCTTTATAGTTATTGATTAGGAGGTAAAACTGCCCTTATGAGCCCTGTGAATATAGTATAAAAACTGCTCCTAACTTTAATTCGGGGTTCTTCTTGCTGGCATGCAAGGGAACCCCAGTGCACTGGTTTTTATCAATTTATCAATTTATCAATAAACCTCATGCTATTGCAGTGAATCCCGTCTGTGAGTGTCTCTGGTGGAGCGCGTACCCTGGTTTTGGGTCTTTAGAGTCCAACACTATATGTTTGCAACGATATCTTTGGATGGCTGAACAAATTGTGTGCATGTCCCACTGATGGGAGACAGTAGTCCCTGTCTCCAATGGTCTTCTGTGTTTTTTTGAGATAGGGTCTGGCTGTGTAGTCCTGGCTTAGAACTGGCCAATGATCCTCCTGCCTCAACCTCCCAAGTATTGGTATTATATATGTACCGCCATGTAGGTTCTCAATCCTGTCTGGGGTGATAAATGATGTGTCATTGAATCCCATTGGTAACTTATTAATTCATGCTGTTTGAAGCAGTAGCCCAAAGCTTTCTCAATATGAAGGTAAAAGCCATGATAATATAAGAGGCCCCATCAGTGTCTTCCTTGAGGGTGAGCTGGGATGAGTGCAGAGGCTTTGGTAATCACTCAGCTCTCCAGCCTGTCAGGCTATGGTTGCCAAGAGGCTTGCACCAATAAAGACATTGTGGTGCTATTTTCCCATGATCTCAAGACAAAGGAAGCCTATTTATCTTGGGTCTTATGCTAATGCTAATTCTGATAAAGTATTTTTTCGTTTTCTTCTCATTCTCCTATCCTTCCAGGTTGGGGCTGCAAAAACAACAGCTGTGTACAAGTTGGGTACAGAATATAAGAGAGATTTAACTGGGCTGTTTTATATAAATTAAGATTGCTATTACCTCTGTGTTTTTGTTTTGTTTTGTTTTAAGTAAGTTTCTGGAAATTTTGAATGGCCTTCCCAGTCCCATTTTTCCTGTGAGCCCCACTAATGCTGGCATGTAGTTTTCGCACTGGCACATGGTAGGAGAGACATCTATATTCAGTTATACAGTTGCACTGCATTCTTTCTGCAGTGAACAACTTCCTTCTTATGGTAAACAATGGCCACATCTTCAGGACAGAGAAGCAAGGGAACAACTGTGGCAACAAGAAAGGACAGCACAGTGACCTGGGGCGGGGGAAACACCTCTCTTTTCTAGTCCTCCAGACATCAAAACATAGTGTGTCCCCAGAAGGCAAGGAAACACTAAACCAAACAATGGCCTCACAGGTAAGTGAGGCCATGGAAGTGAATTCCAGTTGTGTAGAGGGATCCAACACCGAATACCAAACCAGCCTTTTGATGCATCTACTTGTAAGTTACAAGGACTTGGTCATTCCACCATCTTAAGTCTATGTGGAGAACACACAAGTCAACATCATGGCTTCGCAGACTCACTGTTTCCTACTTGTGTCTGTATTCTGGCTCTTTCCAAAACGCTCCATTTTCTTCACTAAAACTCAGTACACAGTTAAGGTGGTCATGTGCCAGCATTGATGGTTACTTGAGGTCAGGATGACCAGCCATACTGTGCTTTGTCTGAAGCAGTAGGCCTTCTACCATGGTTTTATTCTAGTATGGTTAGAAAAAAAAACCTGAACTTTTTTCCATTCTGAGGAGCAAGTTAAGCATTTTTATCAGATTTCCTTCAGGGTTTCCAGAGACTCTGTATTACTAACAGGCTCTCCAATCATTGTAGAAATTTCCAGTGTGAATTTACAGAGGCTACAAAGCAGCAACCTGTCCCCCAAGTGGCCTTGTCTCAGTCCTTCTAGACAATGAATAGCTCAGGCTGGGCATGCAGCTGAGGGGTAGAGCATTGTCCAGTGTGCACGAGGCTCTGTGCTCATCACCAGCGGTGAAGAGCAAAAGAGGAAATATTCATCCTCACAAGTTTATTCAAAGTTTAAGTCAATCCAGTTTCAAGTAAATAATTTCATTGATAACATTTTTCTCCTTTAATAAATGAGAGAGTAAGTATGAAGAAATGTAGGATTAAAAAGAAACTTAAATGATACTTTTTTTTTGTTTGTACTGCTTTTTAGTTCACACAGCCTAAGTGGAATTTTAACAAAAAAATTATCCTCTCAATCTGCTAAATAAAATGTGCCTTTCAAGAGGCAGTTTGATACTGAGCTGATGTGAGCATCCAGGAGCACAAAAGCCCACTGCTGCGGTATTCTAATGTCTTTGTTTGATATCTGTGAATTCAAAAAAAGCTTTTAAGCTGTAAATAGAACCTTACCTTTGTCATCTTTAAAATCTCTGCATCAGGGAGGCTTGTGTTGAAAGTCACATCTTTTATGTACGTTATTGCGACTTCATCCCCATCCATCTCCATGTACATTTTCCATTTACAGTCCTGGAATTAAAAGCAGAATCACAGCACTGAGAGAGTGAAACAGATTTTTTCCCTCATTTCAGTGTTTTAGAACACACAAAGTATTCTAAATGAAGTTGTGTGGGAGTGCTTTATTTTTCCTTTTCTAAAAGAAGACATGAAATTAGATCCCTCTGTATATATATCTATCTAATCTCCACTCAGTGAAGCCTTGAGGTGCAACATTTTGCAACAGATCCATTTAATGTATGTTTTAAACACCATAAGGATATTTTATCATTGGTACATAAAGAGTCATATTTCTCATTTTCCTATTCTTTTACCCATCAGCCCTCTTGATCTACCTACCACCATTTTCCCAGAACTGGTAGAGGCATGGGTTAAAGATGTATCCCATTGTCTTCTTAACAAGGAGAAGAACATCACTGCAGATGTGATGACATACAATAACTGACAGCTGAGCAGCTATAAAAGGCAAAGGAATCCTGTGGGCAGTTATGAGAGGCATGGGCATCCTTGAGAGTTGGGCAGTTGCCCTAAAAGTATAGTCACTGTCCAGCTTCTATTGATTGTTCCCATGTATGAATAAGAGTCCAGTTTTGCTAGGGCCTTCAATGTTTCATGAAAGCTAGAAATTCAAATTCTTATGTAAAACCACTTAAATTTTAATAATGCTATATTAAATTTGCAGCAATACTACTATATATCATTCATCCCTAGGGGAATGCTAATTCAAACCATAGGGGATTATTATACACCAGCAGAGTGCCTGAGGCTGATACCATCAAATGTTGGTTAGGATTTGAAGCTACTGGAACTCCCATGCTCTGTTGCAAAAATATAAATGGTATAATTACTTCAGAAAACCTTTTTAGCAATTTATTACAGAACTAAACATATGCCTATGGCAAAGAAATTCTACTTGTATAGGCATTTAGATAGAAGAAATGAAAAAAAAAAAAGATTTGTCTGGGTATGTACTTAGAAGCTTTATCTTAATAGCTAATAAAGTGATTAATATTAATAAAAAGGAAATAGAATTTCTGTATGTTCATAAAACAGACAATCCAAAAATTACTGATACATTGAGAAATGCGTGTGTATCTGAAAATCAGTGAGAAAGGTGTTATGCAGAAGAAAGAATACATTAACGAGTACATTTTTTCTGACACTCAACAAAACTTTTCTGGAAAAACTTTCAGAAGACTGGCTCCTCAGATGGAAAGAGTATGAGAAGACTTTCTGGAAGTGGTAGGGCTCTACTGACAGCTCAGGGTAACATAAGGGTATATATTCACTTGTCAAAACCAGTGACTGTATACACAAGACCTACACATCTCTTCTTGAATCCTAGTGTATCGGCATGCTTAGGAAGGAGGATTCTGGTGTCTGTAAGTTACTTTGAAATGTATTATAAAGTAAGTATTGCTTAGGTGGCTGGAAAGATATATAAATGACAAAGGAAATAAACAGAGTAAAATGTTCATGGTTAGAATCAAGTTGGGGCTTGAATTAAAAAAAACACTGCTATAGAAAGAATTTAGTGATAAAACATTACACACGTATGCAATTCAGATTTGATGTCTGAACTGTAAATTGATATTGTCTCTTACATTTTCTGAAGAACCAAGGGTTGAAGGATCAAGCAATACCATACCAAGCACATACATGTTGAGACGAGAAAGCACTTTCCTGACAGTGACTTAAACTTTTCTCTGGAGCAAGTTTAGACATAGGTCTGGGCAGGAGGAACAGCAAGGAGGCTGTAGAAACCCCACTGGCTTCAGTGAGAAGCCAGGACTGGGTTTGGGGAGACCCTTGGAGGACCTGCAGAGCCAAGTGGGGCAGGTGCCTGCAGGAGAGCCTCACTGCCTGGCTACACTCATAAGGTTGCCAATTAGAGGAGGCAAAGGTTCGTGCAGTGAATGAACCTGGTCTCTCACATCAGTCACAGCCTCCACCGAGAACTGGCATGTCGCTCGTCTCTCAGGATTTGTTTAGGACCATGGCTATAGGAGCACAGGGGCCACGGGCTAAAGGGCAGCACAATGACTGTTGTCATGACTACCCTTCTTAGAAACAGAGCCTCCCCAAGGCAGTGCGTGAACAAAACACTTCACAAAGACAGAACTGCTTTTAGTTCCGTTTCTTTGGCCTGTCAAGTTTGGGAATTGTGCTAGTCAGAGGCATTATGAGAAGATCCCCCCTCGCCCTTCCCTTCCCTCTTCATACTGTGCTCCCTTGACACTTTGTGCTCTGTTCTGGTTAATACAAGCCTCTGGGCATGCCTGTGAGGAACTGTTTAGATTCAACAATTAAGATGGGAAAGCCCACTGGGCGGTGGTGGCGCATGACTTTAATCCCAGCACTTGGGAGGCAGAGGCAGGTGGATTTCTGAGTTCGAGGCCAGCCTGGTCTACAGAGTGAGTTCCAGGACTACACAGAGAAACCCTGTCTCGAAAAAACCAAAGAAAGCCCTCTTTAACTATAGGCATCCCCAGTCCATGGGCTGGGGCCCTGGACTGAATACAAATCAGAAAGAGAGCTAAACACCCAGCATTCGACTCTCTCTGCTTCTTGACTGCAGATGTGGCCATCTGTCTCAGGCTCCTGCCACCAAGAATTCTCCGCCATGATGGACCATATTTTTTGAACCCATGAGCCAAAATAAACTCACTCTTAAGGTTTGTCTTCCTTCCTTCCTTCCTTCCTTCCTTCCTTCCTTCCTTCCTTCCTTCCTTTCTTTCATTTATTTATTTTTTTGGTCAGGCATCTTTGCCACAGCAACAAAACAGGCAAATAACGGGAGCTCCAACCTCCATCTCGTCGTCACACTGGAGGAGCCGCTTGCAGTCCTTACTCTGTGCTAGGCATGTTGCTGGCTGCTTAGATCATGTTATTTTATTCATAATAATCCTGCAGATCAGGTTTGCTTTCCCTTTATAAATGAATGAGGAAAATGAAGCCCAGACAGATGAAGGAGCTTCCCTGGTATGTCTTGACCAATGGTGGTAGAGATGGAATTCTAACTAGCAGAGGAGTCAGAGGAGACACCAGTGGGGAAGGCAGTAAAGACAGGGTGGACCTGGCTAGTTGATTGTTTTGCTGAATTCCAAACATTGAGAGGGAACAACTCCTAGAGCTAGAGGCCACAGGTCTTCTCTGCAGCTTCTGCCTATTGTTCTCCAAAGTTCACCTCTGATGGGCCCCCCGGGCCCAAATAATAGGGCTATACCTTTTATTTTGTAAATTGTATTTGTCTTTTATTTGAAAGACCCTTAACTGAATCATAAAAGAAGACAGCTTCAGAGGCTATAAAGTTCTTGTCAGGGAAGCGCGAAGAAAGGAGGACATAGGCTATATCAATAGAAGGTGAATAGGATACTGCTTGTTACAAAGCTGGGAGATGACAGGTGGGCTTGTCCCCTGCCCAAACTCCTACAGCTTATGGGTGGCGATGATGTCACTGTTACACAGTTAAGAGAAGTCACCCACAAACAAGCAAGAGGAGTTCTCTAAGTCCTGCTCATTTTCAAATTGACTTAAAGTGTCCTTGAGGACATTCTGGGTTCCACAGGACACAAACACAGATGCTGAGATGACAAGTAGCACATGTTCACTTTTTTTTTTTTTTTTTTTAACATAACAGTTAAGCTGCATAGGCCAGTGTGATGGTGCATAGCTGTGGTCCTCACACTCAGGAGGGAGACGCCGGACGATCAGAAGCTTCACCAGACCAAGCTACCTGAGACCCAGTATTAAAGAAACAAAACAAAACCAAGGTCCCACATACTCCCAAGCCTCCTGCAGGGTCTTCTATGTCACTGCTAGCTATTCATAGCTTGGTCCTCATAGGCACCAGGCTCCGAATTTAAAAAACCACTCACTTCATCAGGGCGATTGACTGGCTTGAGCTAATATAACCTCAAGTTAATATAAATCTGAGTATGGACCCTGAGTGAGAGCTGGCAAGAGTGACTGTGGTATTCTGAACAATCCTTGATCTTGACAGGCCTAAATCAATCAAACGCAGACAGCTATGGAGTCAGTCCTGTGGTGAGACTCCTTTTCCAAAACCATCTCAGCCTGGCTATATGAACTATACCTGTTGATGACTACTGTGGGGACATATGGGGGAAAGGTTATAAATTCAAGTCATTGCTATGGAGAAATGGAGGAAGGAGACAGGTAGAAGAATGGGTTTAAGGCTTCACCTCCTGACATTGACTTCTGATTTTTATTTATTTTCCCCACCCAATCAAAGCCAACTGATGTAACCTTTCTAAATCTTACTGCATCTTTTTATTTGGTTCTGGTTTTAGAAAGATCTCACTATATAGCCCCCGGTTGGCATCACACTCACTATGTAGAACAGGCCGGCCATGAACTTGTGGCAATTCTTGCCCCTGCGTCTGGAGTGCTGGCATTATAGGCGTATACCAACATGTTTAGCCCAACAAACATTATTATTATTATTATTTTTTTTTAAGAAAAGGATTCATGTATCCCAGGCTGACCTCAAACCTAGTACTGGCAGCCATCACGATGACTGGTTTTATTAAACAGAAGGAATACATTTTTATCTTCTTTCACAAATGGAATGTATAAAACTAATTTGGTCCTCCTCCGCTTCAACATGTCTCAATACTGCCTTGCTAATAAGAGCCAGATGCCTGGAAGTACGGTGGCTATTAAATGTGATTGACAGCCAGAGCGCCTTATTTTGGTCAAGGTAATTGATGCACAGACAGATGAGGCAATTTGATGAAGATCACACAGGTAGCAAGTGGTGAGTTGAGTTTAGATTTGAATCAGGGTCGTTTCTTACGATGCTGTGAAAAGCCGGTTTCCTGTGTTTGTTTCCCGTCAGCATAATAAATATCCAGCATAATCAACTTATAAGGAGACAAGGCTTATTTTGGCCCACAGAATTGGAGTTTCACGTTAGTGAACATTTGGTCATTACCTTGGGGTCAGTAGTAGGATGGTATATCATGTTGGGAGCTGTTGCATAGTGGAACCTCTTATGTCATGGCCAAAAAGTGCAAGAGATTGGGAACCAAGGGTCCTCTTTGAGGTATGCCTCTGATGACTTGAAATTCTCACACTACACCAGACCTATAAAGGTTCCACCTCCTCCCAATAGGTTTAAGATGAGGATCGATTCCTTAAGACACAGCATAGGTTTGTTCCAGATTTAAACTATAGCCTTTCTCCTCAGGGTCTTGAACTTTTCCTCGTTACAGGTTAACAAAGGACGAACAGTACCAGGAAGCCCCCCATTTTACAAAGTGCAACAGGAAGACAAAACCTGCAAAACCAGATTCTCCTGTTGAATCCATATGTAAGGATCCAAGATATAGAAATAAATCCCATCTCCACGAAGTTCAACATAGCCAATTTTTAATTCCATTACCACAACAGGTCATTGTTGGAGGTACATACAGTACCATTGGGATCACTGGCTCCAGCCCAGGTCTTGTTTCAGATACAAAGTCAAGGCAGGTCCCGATTACCCTGGATTTTAACTTCAAAGCTTGGTTTCCACCTAGGAGCACATGGCTGGAAGAGTTATCCTGATGTACTTCTGCAGTGAGCGTCACCTACACCTGCTGACCCACAGGGATGGCTGAGCTTAGCAGAAGGGCTGAGCACAAGGACTGTTTCTGCTGGGACTTGGGTGCAGCAAACAGTGCTCGAAACTATCCGTTAACTAGCAGATGCACCGTTCTGCAGTCTGCAGGAAGCACATGGCATTTTGTTGGGGAGAGGACAACTTTTGTATTTGGAATGGGGAGAGTAGAATTCTCCTGGCTGATCAGCCGCTGCGATAACTAACCTGGACAATTCTAGGAGCACGGGTGGAGGAAGAGAGACCATCTCAACTACCTGTCCCGGGATTACCAATTATGCGGAAGCACTTTATGAATTAAGATTTTGGGCCAAGTAAAACAGGAATCCTTGCCCAGTGGAGATAAATTCTAAACAACACTCAGTTGATGCTAAATTAAGTACCTCTTTGTGAGGGCTCACTATTACACACTTTGTAAGCTGCTTACAATTCCTTGGAGTTCAAAGTAGCTGAAATGACAGCAAACACAGACATCCCTTTTCTCTACACAAAAAGAGGGAGGGAAGAAGAAATAAAAGAGATTTAAGAGAATAGTTGAGATAGAGGTAGATTTCCCAAACAGGAGGAAAAAAACCCAAATATTAAAAGGCACAAAATATATCAAACTGTAAAGTTCTGGGAATTCAGAGACAATATTCTCCTCTTCCTCTTCCTCCTCTTCCTCCTCCTTTTCTTCAATATAGTTTTTCCCTACCAAATTAACTGAAGCCATCAACACCATAGATTAATCTTCAAAATGAAAATTTAAGTCCAGGATCCTTCAGCAGGAAAGTGACCCTCAAATGCCAAGTGTATACGTCCAGCCTCAGAGTTTTGAGATCCATTTATGTTCTCTAATCCCGATATTCTTACTCTGTTCTAGAAAACATAGTTCCCATTTTATGGATAAAGAAACTGAGGCTTAGATACTGGACACATACAGCCAGCTTCATGGAACTGGCATCCATGCCTTAGATACGTCGTTTAATCTTAGAGGCACTAGCTTCTCAACCCCCCACCTGCTCCTCTCTTCCCATAAATGGAGAAATATAAAAACCACCAACTGTGGAAAGTACTTTAAAATATAAACTAGAGCGGTCAGAATAAACTTTCTGAAAAAAGCAGAGCGGGAGAGAAAGATGCAGCCATAGCAGCTGACTGGCTTTTGCGAAGCAATCCGGATTAAAAACAAAACCCACAAAAATAATATTGGTCACAGCTGTATAAAAAAGTAAGGAGAGGCTGCCGACGGAGGCCTCTGAAGGCTCCTTTACATGTGTCACCATTATCCAGCTCAGCTGCCGGAACCTGCTGTGCTAAAGGCAGAAAAGTGGCATGTCCTGCGATAGCACCTGGGTTATTTACCATTAAGTATAACCTCGCCACACTATATTTTATTATGCCGTCTTTAGAAGGAAGACAACACAAGTATGGTTAATTTGCTTCTCTTCTTTATCTACACAGTGTCATGACCCATCGCGGCTTTGTCCCACGAAATTGGTTTTTTTCAACCCAAAAGAAATCCACAAGAAAGTCTCCCTAAAAATTCCATTAATAACCTCTTTCAGCGCGTATAGGTTGCAGGGTCTGGAACTAAGAATGTTTTAATCTCTTCAGCAAAACAATGTCTCATAATGATGTACAGGACTATTGCCGCACTGATGAAGAATCATACATAATTCAGCACCTTTCCCTTTGGCACCACTGTGATATCCTCATTAGCCGTGGCTCACAGTGTCTGTCAGATGGTGTCCATGCGAACGCAGGCATTATATTGTCTTTGAGATGTGCAGCTGCTTCCATGACACTGCCAGTATATAAAAACATGACGCCAGTTTGTTTTATTTAGTGCTAAACCTTCCAGTTTGTAAAAACAAGGCTGACACAGAGCCTGACATGAGGCAGTGAAAATAATTAGCTCTCATTTTCTCAGCCTCCTATTTCCTTCTCCCTGCTGTGTTCTCTTTCCACTAAACCACCACATGTCAGTCGAAATGGGAGGCAATTAGTGGGCTCATTTCAGTCTCCACAACTGTGCTGAAAAGAAAGTATTTATGATGGCACAATGAGCAGCTGAAAGATTAAATAACATTTGCCTTTTGAAAAGAAAATGACTTCTAGCTAAATGGGCAATTTTTGATTATTCTCAAACAAGCTTAGAGTAGTTGGTTTTTTAAAATACAAGAAAGGAAAATGAGTCATTTTTAGGTGAAAGAATCAAATAAAACTTGACACAGTAATGCAAATAACTGATGTTTTATTGCAAAATATGTAAATGTGTTATACCCTTAACAATGGCTTGTGTCTAAGGTCAGGGCAGACTGGTGCCAAGTAGACACCAGTGGAGATAAGGTTGTTATATCGCCTTTTGGGGGGTTGTTATTGGCGTTACATATGAAAAGGGGCCTTCGGGATGACTAGAAGTGAAACACATTGAGCGAGACACACTTTCACAGGACACACTAGGCTCGAGGATCTAAGGTGGTTCAGATGTTAGGTAATGGCTTAGAAAAGGCTTTAAAATTTTTATATTTGGAATTGGAAGGTAGTTATCTTGTAGGAAAAAAAAAGAATACTTAGTTTTGCTACTGATTTGCCATTAATTAAGACTATTCTGTTGGACTGGGTTCCTAAATGAATATAGACGGTAGCTTGGCTTACCTAGGAGCTCATCAGATTCTTTCAATACTGAGACATTTGCTGCCTTTAAACTTTTACTCAAGGTTCTCAGAATATAAAAGCAGCTACTTGTAAAGTTGTTCTCCTATCCTGTGACTGTGGGGGTGGGGACAAGTAGCAGATGTATGAAAAGGCCCTGACTTAGTGAGGGAGAAAGGGAAGACATACTGTTCACCATTCGAGACATTTTCAATCCAAATTCTAACATGCAGGATTGGGTCTGTCTCGTGTCCTTGCATGCCAGTGCTTTTAATTTTAAAGTAACTTATGTGTCTGTTTTGAAGTTCGTTATACTTAGGACCTGCAAGTTGCCTTCTCAGTACAAAACTTACAATGGTACCCAGAAGCTTCTAAAAGCAAAGACCTCTGTCCATATCTAAAACTGCACCTGCCGTCTAGGAATTGTCAACTGTAGTGACCACAGAAGGATTCAAAAGACAGGCACAAATTTAGATTTCTGTTTCTCTGTCTCCAGGGGTCTATTTTCACTCGTCACAAACCTAAATCCTGCCTTTTGATTCATATAACATGGTCAGTGTGAGACAGTGTAAGTCAGCGTTGATTCAGAAGTCAGGCGACTACGGCTTCATTAAACAGAAGTCAGGCGACTATGGCTTCATTAAACAGAAGTCAGGTGACTATGGCTTCATTAAAAGGCTAGAGCTGTGTGAGCTCTGGTGTCCTGAAAACCAGCACTAACATGTCTGTAATTTATTTAAGCCTGTGTTTGCTCACATGTGCTACCTCGCTGTTTGCTGTTTTTAAAGGGATTCATAAACCCAACGAGAAGAATCCAAATGTGTGCTAGAGGCAGCCTCCCAAGCTCATTCTTTTTCTTTTTAAAAAGTGTCTGTTGTTTTAAAGATAATTTATTTATTTTCATTTTATGTGCATTGCTGTTTTGCCTGAATGTGTCATTGTGTGAAGGTGTTAGATGCCCTGGAACTTGAGTTACAGACAGTGTGAGCTGCCATATGGGGAACTGAACCCTGGTCCTCTGGAAGAGCAGCAAGTGCTCTTAACCGCTGAGCCATCTCTCTTCAAACCTCCATCCCCACCCCAGACAAATCTTTTCCCAACAAAGTTCAGTAATGTCAGGCTGACAACTTGAAATCAATCATGGCAGAAATATTCACACCACCAAAATCTGGAAATGCTGTGTGTCTGTTTCCTCTGGGTGTTGGACAGCCCCTGGCACTTGGGCATGTACAAGTGACTGTCAGTCCATCAGCAGGCACATGCCAAGCACCTTGCCCAGTTCAGCTCTGGTGCTACCGGTGGCTACCCAACCCACTGGACAGGGCACTGCCCCACTCTGGAATCAGAAATACAACTGTAAACTGCATTTGTTCCTGTCCCATAGATTAAAACTTGTGTTTCTTTCTCAGTTTAAAAGACTACTTTATGGATGTATGATCGACATGGAAAAGCTTGACATACTTAAAGTGAATGGCTGAATCAAACTGAAAGCTGTCACCACAGTCTGTGGCTACCTGGCCGTGACCTTCCAAGTCCCCTCCCGCTTTCATCTTGTTCATTTTGTGATGCTAACAATTAACTTAGATTTCTCTTGCTTGTGAAATTTTAAGTCTTGAAGCCAGTAGTGTCAGCTCTAAACACTGTGCTAGGCTGTGGCTTTTTCTAGCATTTACCCCCTTTGCAAATCAAGCCTTGTAGGGTTTGGCTAATCTCTCTCTCTCTATTTCTTCCACCCTAAAACCTGTATGCTTTCTAGACCTCTACCACTGCAAGCTTCAGTACTTAGCTACATGCACAAAGAAGTGTGGGTGTGCACAGCTCCTCCCCCACAGCTGATAATGGGGCACGGACATCCCTCTACTGAATTTATAATAAATCCAATATCCATCAGAGAGGAGCAAAGCTCTGCTCTCAGCTGTTCTGAAACTGTCAGAAGGGATTGGCTATATGTGTACACACAGAATCCTCTTTTTTTTTGAGGCCCTGTTATTTTAGCCATTTTGTCTATCCATTTACAAAAATTATATAATAGTTAAAAAAAATCGCAGCCCGGCAGTAGTGGCACACGCTTTTAATCCCAGCACTTGGGAGGCAGAGGCAGGCAGATTTCTGAGTTCGAGGCCAGCCTGGTATATAGAGTGAGTTCCAAGACAGCCAGGGCTACACAGAGAAATCCTGTCTCGAAAAACCAAAAAAAAAAAAAAATAAATAAAATAAATAAATAAATAAATAAAAATCTCTATTTGATACTTGATACTTTCTATCTACAGTTCTCTAAGGAAGAGCCTAGTGACTCAATTTTGTTTATTAAATGCAACATATTAATTTAATAAAGCCCTCTGGACAACACAAGTGAGAGGCAGAGGTAAAGGTGGTTTTGACCAATTGCTAACAGCCAGAGCAAGAGATTGACCTGCCTCTGGGGTGGCAAGGAAGCAGCCGGGTGCTCACAGGACAAGGCACAGGGAAGAAGAGGAGTAAAGCATCCTAGGAGAATCCTCCTGAGACAACCAGCCTCCTGAGGGACATTGCTAACCTTTTTCAAAGTCCCCCTCACTTTATCCTGTCTCCCGTGAAGAACCCCTCAAAAGGAGATCCGAAGTGATGGTCATTTGGAAAGAGTTCCCAGACTTGCACCCAGGTCCCTGTTGGGAACTACTGGGAGAGGGAGGGGATGTTTCTGTCACAGCAGGTGATGAGTTCAGGCCTGTAGAGGCACAGCCTCTGTCACATTTCTGCTGTCTTACTGGGGACAGGGCCAGATAAGGTCTCTGGGATGAGGTCTGATGGTTTGGCACCAAGCAATGGATGACTTCCCAGTAATCCCTGCTTCACTCTGCTTTTGAATTTTTATGACACAGAGTCTCAGAAGAGCTTGGTGAGAAAAGTACTGGGTGATTTGATAGTTTATCCCTTGGCAAATTGAGCATCAATATTCCTGACTGGTGAGCTGATAAAAGAAATAATAATAAACTCTATGCAGCCGAATATTTCAATAAAAAGCATGGTTGCTGCCCTGGGGTGTGCATGAGCCGCCTGAGTTTCATGAAGCTGCTTTCCTTTATACCAAGCCGAAGGCTTCACAGCACAGAACACAAAGCAGTTTTCACACAAAACAAGAATTGCTGGAATGTAGCATTAACTGATCAAAACCCAACTGATCACCAATGCACGCACTCGGAGGGGATGATGGTACTTTCCAGAAGGAGGCAATGACTGGAGCTGCCCCTTACCAAGTAGAGGTTCTGGACAAGACACTTCATCTCTCTCCTTGCTATCCTCCTGGGGAGGCTAATTCAGGGCTGCTGTTCCCTACCACGCTGAGTTGAAAAGATGGCATTGAAATGTTTGAAAAGTGCCTAATGATGACATAATGCTTACCAGAGGCATAAGTGACATCTCCTGCCTCTCACATGGGAGACAATCAAGCTTAGGAAGACCTGATGTCTCCTAATTTGATTGTCATAACTTCCATATATGTATATGTGTATGTATACATGTGTATATACATATATGTGTATGTGTATATACATATATGTGCATATGTTTGTGTGTATATGTGTATATACATATGTGTATATGTTTGTGTGTATATGTGTATATACATATATGTGTATATGTTTGTGTGTATATGTGTATATACATATATGTTTGTGTGTATGTATATATATGTGTGTGTATGTACATATATGTGTATATGTGTATCTATATGTATACATACATATATGTGTGTGCACATGTGTTATTTAAATAAAATTGAACTTTGCTCCTTAGAAATGGACAAATAGAGTAAGGTCCATTCTCGTGTATTAAATTGCCAGTATCGCCATTGGCACAAACATACTTTTTTTTCCCCTCTCTGCTAGGTTGTTTCAGGATAGAAAAGGAAAATGGACATTTTGCTTGTGGGAGAGGGCCTGGGATATGCATAGTGCTGGAGCATAGTGCTGACAGAGCCCGGGGGCCCAGAAGGTGTAGCAATAAAGACAAAGATCCTGGACTAGGTGTCACGCAGCTATTTTGGCTCCTGGAGAAGAGATACACATGCAGTGAGAAGGTTTTTCCTCTTGCGCTGTTTGTATATAAATCACATTTTCATCTCTGTTCTTGGTAAGTTTCAAGTTATCGAGATGGCAGAACATTTGGAATAACTTCCACAGACTCAGGTTTTGAATATTTTATCCTTAGTGTTTTTCCTTCTTTCTTTCTTTCTTTCTTTCTTTCTTTCTTTCTTTCTTTTTTTTTTAGCTGTGGAATGTTTAGAATGTGGGTTCTAACTGGTGGAAGGAGGTCACTAGAGGTAGGCCTTTGAAGGTTCTATTTGGCTTCTTGTTCCCATCATGCTCCTTGCTTCCTGGTCTACCATGAACCCGAGTAGTCTCTTCCACAAGCTCCCTGTTAGGAACTGAACTGCTGCACGAGTCCTTCATTGTGGACTAAAATCCCCCGAAACCGTGGTCCAGGACACACCTTTCTTCCCTCACATCATCTCTGTCAGGCATTTTGTTACAGCCATGAAGGTAGCCATTACCACGTTCAGTCTATACTAGCCCAACTGTCCTTCTCATAGGCAAAGAGAAGAAAGTTGCTACTATTTTTGAGAACGGAATTCCTGGCATAGATTATTCCCACTGGCTCCTGTTGGGACATCCTTCTCATTTTATTTGTGAAAGAAAAGCTTACATCAAGCAAAGGGGGGATTTCAACACATCACTGTTTCTTGTGAGTTTTTTTCTAGTCATAGAGGGTGTTGTGAAGGCAGGTTTATGAGAATTCAGTTAACTGGCATTTTGAGGATTTTGAATCTATTTTTTTAAAAAATAGGTTCTACCTTTAAGGGTCAAGGGAGTAAGACTCATATGAACTGTAATTTGCCTTCAAAGCATATTTATGAAGAAGTATTTTGTTATTTAGGGTATAGGGTGACATAATGGGGCATTTTAGAACTGAACAGTAATCCATTCTGGCTGTTTTGTTTGAGTTTAGGGACAGCGTAAATGAGTTAGCACATATACAAGAACAACAACAACAAACAGAAACAACAACAACAACAACAACAAACAGAAACAACAACAACAACAAACAAGCCATAACTTTTGGTCCTGGGTGTTGCCACCTCATCTAAAACTAGTCATACACTTTGTCTGTCTTGTTCTCTGTTCCTTAATCAATGACGACAATATCGTGTCTTGTGCCTAGGGACTTAACAGGAAGCATTCACAAATGCCCAAGATTTTCAGAAAGTCAAAAAAGATGGGTTTCATTTATTATATTCAGGTAATCCTTTTGCAGTGGCCCATCAACCATTTCAAGCTCCAGTTCAAACCTTATCCCTTCCAAAAAGACATTTCCTGATTAACCCCATGCCAGTCACTTCCTTATCCTTGGCCCCTTGGCATTGCACCCACACGTGAAGATTTCCCTTTGATCTGTTGCTTTATAACACCATCTATCCAGCTGCTCAGTTAGAGACCTTTGTCCCATTCCTAGCTCTCCTCTCTCCCAGCACATCTCCAGGGAGTTGCAGACCAGTTCCATCGCGGTGTGTCCTGGGACCCAGAGCACTGTCCTGGCCTGACAGCTTGCTTCTCACGACCCACACTTCTTCCCACACTGGCCTGGCCCTTCCCAGTCACCCTCCTCTGCTTCTGAGCAATGTTTTAAACACATAGACCAGATCTTACCTGCTCTGTGCGAAACCCTCCAGATCCTTAGCTTGGCACCGCACGTGGTTCTTTCTGTGTTCACCAGCTCCTTCTCTGGCCTCATCACAACACTTCCCTACTCTTTGTTAAATCTTCCCAAAGGGTTCATGGAGATAAGCCCAAGAGGAGCTTCCTGTATACTGGTCCCTCTGCTTCCCACACCCTCTTCCTACTGAACAAATCGGATGGTTCTAAAATGTGAATTTTAGCATCATTCCACCAGGGAGACTAAGACCACCTCCCACTTCCTTCTCACTGACAAATAGACATCTATCCAGTGTGTGTGCATGGACCGATGTTTGTGACATCAGAAAGTTTCATCATTCTGAACCACAGTCACTCACTGATCTTGTCTATTTCTCCCAAGATGCTGTGGGCCACAGATGGACTTTCTGACTTTGTATTCTGAGCATCTAGCATAAATACAGGCAAGTAGTGGGCCCTCAATAAATGTTGAGTGAATGGGTGAGAGAATTCTGGGTAGGTTAACCAGGGCCAGCAGACTATCAAAAGTTGTGGAAACTTATGCATAACCCAGAACAATAGAGGTCACTGTATTTATTCTCAAATGCCTTCATATCTTCTAAGTTTTACTAAAAAAAAAAAATGTTTTTCAGATTTCCACATTAACAAGTACATATTTTTACTTGTTAGTAATTGAAATAATAAGATAATTGAATAATAAAAACTGAAAATATTTTTTTATTTGAAATCTCTCTTGACAAGTCTCTCTTAAGGAAATTTTCTCTCTCTCTCTCTCTCTCTCTCTCTCTCTCTCTCTCTCTTTTTCTCTCTCCCTACAAATCATAAAAAGAAAGCTTATAAATTGAGGATATTAAAGAAGGCAGAGTGTAACATCCACCTTGTTTGCTATTGGGCAGACTTGAGTGTGTGGCAGAGTTAGAAGGTCCTCTACTGTTGCTAGTGAGAGAGGCACTTCATCTTCTGTCCTTATTTTTCCTGTTTCTAACAAATGAGTGGATGGTGAACAATGTGCAGAAGAGAAGCTCTCCTTTAGTGACATGTTATGGCCAAAACAGAGGACATAAAGAGTCCCCTTCCCCAAGCACCAGTGCATCAATACGCCTGCAGTGCTGTAGGCAGAATATTTCCCAAAGTCCCAGGTAAAACCCAACCCTCACGATTTACAGTACCCAAGCACCAGAACCCGGAGCTGGCTTGAGAGAATTCGGGTTTTATTAAGCAATAGCTTGGAGACTGGCCTGTCTAACCCTTTCCCACCCACAAGCTACAGGTTCAAGAAGTTAAAATATAAGTCCTTTAGCAAAGCAAAAGTACAAGTTATGTAGTAGTTAAAAGCTGGGGCTAGAGAAATGGTCTAGAGGTTATCAGCATTTGCTGTTTTTCCAGAGGACCTGAGTTCAATTCCCAGCGTCCACATCAGGTGGCTCACAACCTTCTGTAACTTCTGCTCCAGGGTTCTAATAAGCCTCTTATAGACTCTAAGGGCACATGTAGACAGACAGACAGACACCCCCCCAAACCCCCAAACCAATTCTTACTTCATCCACTTTCTGGCTATGTAACTCTTGGAGGGCAAGGAATTTATCTCCTCATAGACTCAGAGTCCACATTTATAAACCGAGGAAGAGCCACATTCATATGCCAGCACCGCCATGCCTCATCTTCATTGTCAACTTGACTAGATTTGGAATCCCCTTAAGAGACATCGATCTGTGTCTCTGGGTATGTCTATGGAGGCATTTCCAGAGAGATTTAACTGAGGAGGGAAGACCCACCCTGATGTGGGTCGCACTTTCATGAGCAGGGCTCCCAGACTGAATTAAAAAGTCCCAATGTCAGCGCGCTCTCTTTCTGCTTTTGAGTGTGGCTGAAGTATGGCTAGCTGCCTGTGTTACGCCACCACTTCTTCCCACCGTGATGGATGGTGTCCCTTCTTAAACCACGAGCCCAAAATAATCCTTCTTCCTTAAATTGCTTCTATCAGGATTCCCTTGTAGCAATGAGAAAAGGTAATTCATACACATCCTCTTTGCATGCCACATAGTAGGTAGAGCACAGGCACATAGAGAAGCTGAGAGCGATTTACAGGGATCTGAAGTAACAGGAGCCCATCGAGAGGTCAGCTTGCATGCTACGGAGGCAGCCCCACCCCCACCCCTCCAGGCTGACAGTGTAGGCTCCGTGAATGAGTGCAGGTCAAACGCCCTGCAGCCCTATTTGGAGCTGATAATCCAGATCTCTGCTTCCATTCTCAATGTGGCTTTATTCTCATTTTCCTCAAGAGCCAGGAGCCAGAAAGCAGAGTAAGCAGTGGTCAATACTCACACTGCCTATGTTTTGCTCTGTGAGACCCTGAGAGTTTGGGTGGTCTCTGCCCCCCATTATCATATATATATATTTTTTTCTGATGGAGATTATACATTTCTTAGGTTGGATTCCAGAGGCAGGTGGCAGCCTGTCAGCCCAGTTCAGTTTTAAGAGGTCTACACTTTTATTCACAATCATGTTACCATGTGGTTGGGGCTCCTGTATAAAACCACAGAGTTACAGATTAAAAATACCCAAAGGACTTGCAGCATGTTACCTGTGGGCCCGTTCCTGGCTTCAAGTGAAAACCAAAAACAAGTTCAAGGTTTACTATTTTTTCCTCATTTTCTTCAGGTTCCCCTCCCGAATCCTGAAATAGAAAAGCAGGTATCATTATTAGAGACAGTATTTTCACTCTGACTTTTCACGTACAGTAGGTAATTTTTCTTTTATCCCTAGCACAGGAAAGGGCCCACCAGGCCCCTCCTGCTCAGCCCATACTTCCTGGATAGTTCATCTCCAGGTTCTGACTGTTCATGGGTCCCTGGTCCTGAAATCCTACCCACATTTCTGCAGCTCCCCTAGCTCCTGGTGCTAACGGGCTTTTTCGAGTCTAATCTATTATCGAATTTCTATTAGATTAAGATACAAGTTGTAACTCAAAGTTGAAAGCAAGAGAAAAAGACAGGTCTTTGAGAATTTTGCTGAATGGTTTATCTTAGGCTCTTCCAAGCAGTGTCACTGATAGATTTCCG
Source organism: Rhabdomys pumilio (assembly GCA_030674055.1). Taxonomy (NCBI): domain Eukaryota; kingdom Metazoa; phylum Chordata; class Mammalia; order Rodentia; family Muridae; genus Rhabdomys; species Rhabdomys pumilio. The sequence continues at coordinate 142,018,399 of JANHMN010000002.1, read as the reverse complement.
GATGCGTCTGGAAATATGCATTTCATTCTGGAGTCTATTTTACACTAGATACGTGGTGAGATTTCAGGCTGAGATACTCAAGGTGTTTGTATACTCTTTCCAGACAGAAATTCTGCCATTTCTCTACTGTCCATGGACTGAGAGACCCAAGGGCTGAGGGATGGGAAACCGAGGCTGTTGGTAAATTAGCACAGCTCTGGGTACTGACTACAAGTGGTTGTTAATTTTATTATGGAGTGTGTCATGTACCCTGGCGCTACATTCACAGCAAGCACAGCTCTCTCCTTACTCATTGTGTTTCCCACGGTTTTAGTGATCTGCAGTCAACTCTGGTCCAAAAACATGATATCAAAACTGTAGATAGAAACAATTCACATGTTTTAAAATAACTTTAAATAAGTAAGCTGTTATTTTATTACTCATTGTTGTTAATCTTTCACTATGCCCAGTTTATATATTAAACTCTATCATGGGCATGTTTGCATAAGAAAAAGCAGTATATATGGGGCTGGGTGCTAATCTCAGCTGCAGGCATCTGCAGGGGTGCTGGGATGTATTCCTAAGGATAAGGAGGAGGATTGCTGTTTAACATTCTATAAGTAATAACCCTACACCCCTCCACTTGCAGGGCAAGTGGCAACCCCAGAGTCATGAAACCTCTGCTGTGACTTCCTTTAGTAATTTAAAGGGTAGAGAAAGGCCTCCTAGGCCTGAGGCCAGATGCCTTCACCTACAATGTTCCTGAGGAGAGCTATTCTTATCTGGAATGTGTTGTTAATATTTCAAAGTGTGGGGAACAAACATGTGTCATTCACACACAGGCAGTCTTCAATAGGTCTTTTGTTGGACAGATGTCATTAAATTTCACTTCAAACAACAGTTTCAGACATTAGCAAATTTGGGTGCGGACATGGCAGGTGCCTATGGCAATAAAAGCAGCCGAGAGGGGGCCTTCAGAGAGAAAACCTCTCTTACCTTAATTAGAGGCGGAAAGTGAAACAGGTTCAGGTAATCGTGGGTTAGCTTCTCAATAGCTGACTGGAAGGAGAAAAATCACATGACTTTATTAATGATTTGGTGATAGCAAAGAAGATTAAAATTATTGCACATACAGAAAAGGATTCTTTATGTAGTTTATAGACTATCTTGGGGATGTTAGCATCTACCATTGGCTGAGCATATGTCTGACCGTCAAAGTCATGATAGGACAGGAGCGACTACTTTTGAGATATTAAAACCACAGCCCATCCAGCTCCTCCACAGGTAAGGCCCATCAGGCCCCTACTGCTTGGGCTACACTTTCCTAGTCAGCCTAACTTCTGGTTCCAACTAGTAAGGGATCCCTGGCCCTGAAGTCCCTGCCCACACTTCTCCCATTGCCCTGATTCCAAGTGCTAGCAGATAAGCAGTCTCCTGACCATCAGACCTGAGGCTACACTCCTACTCAAGCAAGCAATTCTGAATTCACAAATCTGTGCAAAAGAGAAACAAAATGAAAATTCAGACCAGCATGTCTCCTCCCCAAACTACTTATCCCATAATAAGAGACTTGAGGGGAACAACTCCAAAGAACTCCCAAAGAATTCAAGAATATGATTAAAACTATGTCCAGACAACTTAAGATAAAAGGCAAGAGATGAAATGAAGTAACAAAGTCAATATAAGATATAAAAATAGAATTCAATTTTAAAAAAATTAATGAGAAAAAGCCAAGCTGAAATGACGCTGGAAATGAAACACCTTCTAATCCAGACAGGGATCTTAAACCTCAGGGTATGCAATAAATAGAGCTGTCCTTCACACCTGAGCCGGGTAGGGCAAGTCAATGCTCCAGTGTTTAGAATATGGGTGTCCTGGGGGAACATAGGAGCAGGGACCAGCAAAGCCATGAGCAGGCCTGTAGCCTCATCATGCACCAGTTCACCGCTAGGGGGCACCAAGAATCATAGCGAAGACAGTTTAGATCAGCAGTTCTCAACCCATGGGTCATAACCTCTTTGCGGAGGGTGTGTGTAAAACAACTCTTTCAGAAGTAATGCGTATATCAGATACCTTGTATTTCAGATATTTACATTACGACCCATAACCATAGCAAAATTACAGTTACGAAGTAGTAATGAAGTAATTTTATGGTTGTGGGTCACCACAGCATGAGGAGCTGTATTAAAGGGTCTCAGAGCCGGCGGTGGTGGCGCACGCCTTTAATCCCAGCACTTGGGAGGCAGAGGCAGGCGGATTTCTGAGTTCGAAGCCAGCCTGGTCCACCGAGTGAGTTCCAGGACAGCCAGGGCTACACAGAGAAACCCTGTCTCGAAAAACCAAAAAAAAAAAAAAAAAAAAGGTCTCAGAGTTAGGAAGGTTGAGAGCCACTGCTCTAGATGACAAGGCTGGGAGTATTCATCAGCTGTTACTCAGCTACTCAGTGAACTGATATGTAGGAAAGACTGCCAGCCCAGGAAAAGTAGATGTTTGTTTGTTTGTTTGTTTCTTTCTTTCTTTCTTTTTCTAAAGTAAAACAAAACTTCCAACAGTGTCATGAACACTTAGGGGATGCTTAGCTTTTGTGTGGGTACACTGGTCCTTCACAGGAAGCTCAGGGGAGAAGGGAGCTGACAGGTTCAGAGGGAGGGACCCTGCGCAAAGGGATGGTGGATATCTTGCACCAGGCTGCAGTTTTATCACCTGCTCTTAGGCTGAGAGACTCAGTCACATGATGACAGTCCTTTTCAGTGATGGAACAGAAAGGCGGGATAGCTTCTCACGGGCAGTGTGTGTATGTGTGCAGCGACCAGGAGGAACGCCTCTGGTCTGGACTGCCCATGGGGCTCTCATTCCAAAGCCCATTCACACCAGAACCATTCTCACACAGAACCAGTTAGAACATCCTTCATGTCGCCCTTTCAGGGAAATTTGTTTTCTTGGGTCAGAGTCTCTCCCTGCTTGGTGATCACTCAGTAGGCTGGGCTGGTTGACTCTGGAGCCTCAAGCACCTGCCAGTCTTTGCTTTCTTAGGACTAGGATGACACACACACACAGCACCATGCCTGGATTTTTGCAGACTTTTACTCCAGTTCTGGGAACTGAACTCAGATCCTTATGCTTGTATGGCAAGCACGTTATCTTCTGAGCTGTTTCTTCAAGTCTGTATTATTTTTGATGGGGGTGAGATTCAAATACCATAAAAGTAGCCATTTCCAAGTGTTTCCTCCAGCTGCATCTACTGCCTTCACAGGGTTATGCAGTCTTTTCTTCTCCAGTGTGCTCCAAACATCACTCCCAGGGACTGTGACGCTCATTAAACAACTACTACCCCTTCCCTCCTTGTCTCACCCACTGGCGACCACCACCTCTAAGATACGCTATTCTGGATACTCATATGCACAGAATACCAGCACGGCCCTCTGTGTCTGTCTTTTCCAGTGAGCATCGTTGCCAGACTCATCCACGCAACGTGCTCAAATGTTGCACATGCTTGAATCTTACCGTGGTCACCTTCTCCAACAGCTTCGCCCACCTCCAAATGGGAAAAAGTTCTCCATTCCCATTTCTGCTAAGGAGCCAGGCAGGCCTCATTTCTTGCCTGTTTTAACCGTCTACCTGGAGTCTTAAACCCAGCCTCTCTTTCCTAGTCCACTGTAAAACTCCCAGAACTCAAGTTTAAACATGTCAGCTCTCACTGCTCGTCAGCTCTGGTCTCACATTCCAGACATCCAGCCCGAAGCTGGAACTGGTTCAGGAGCGGGGCCACCTCACTCCACTTTAGCTAACCCCAGGTCTGCTCCAGACACACACACTTCCACCAGACCAGTAAGCCACCCACTGCTCCTCTGAACACAGGAGGCCCACTTTTGTAATTCTCTGTGTTCCACAACTCCCCTTCTGATGTGTCCTTGTCCCCAGATCCAGCTCCAAGTAACCCTCATCCACGAGGCCTCGCCTCTCCATCTCTTTCCACCGGTCAAGGTAACAGACTGTCCCTTTTCTTCCAACTGCCAGTAAGAAGTTGTACGTATGTGTTTTATCTCTTCTCTGGGAGGTAAATTCCTTAAGGGCACGGTGATTCTTTGAACTTCCACAGGCTCAGTCTTGCAAGCAGACATGTACTGAATTTGATGAGCCATACACAGTAAGCTGGGATATTACTTGTCTAATAACACAAACCAGCATAGATGGGGGCATTTCTGTTATCCTGGCTGTGACAGGAATATTTAAATCACTTCTGGTTTGGTAAAGTATCACAGCTTGCAACTCCTTTCCCTCTGGCCTATTCTTGAAGAAGGTTGGTAAAGGTGGAAGAGGGTGAGGGCGGGTGGGACAATCTTACTTATTATCTGATATACAGGACAAGATTTAGAAAATTTTGTCTTTTGTAGCTCAGATACCTCTGTACTGAGAGAAAGTTTTGTTTTGCTTTGTTTTTTTTTTTTCCCAATAGATATTTGTACATGTGTCTTCTTGTCCCCCTTGTAGGGGAAGACATCACGGTCCTGCTTTGTCTTGCAGATGGAGGTTTAGTGTCCAGCCATTGTCCCAAGGTTGCCAAGAGACTGTAGACATGTTCTTACATGGGTCTGGGCTCTCTGGAACAACATGAATGAATGGTTCTCTCTGGACTTTAATGGGACAGCCATAGTGTGAAAGTGCTCTGAGTAAAGGGAGATTTGTTGACATGGCTTTGGGAGGTGTGGATTTGGAAGAGCTGTGTTCTTTTTACCCGTTGTCCCATCTAATCTGTATATATTCCTTCATCCTTCCATCCATCTGCCCATCTGCCCATCTATCCATCCATCCATCCATCTATCCACCCATCTACCCACCCATCCATCCATCCATCCATCCACCCATTCATCCATCCATCCATCCATCCATCCATCCATCCATCCATCCATCCACCCATCCACCCACCCATCCATCCATCCATCCATCCATCTACCCATCCACTCATCCATCCATCCATCCATCCATCCATCCACCCATCCATCCATTCACCCATCCATCCACCCATCCATCCATCCATCCATCCATCCATCCACCCATCCATCCATCCATCCATCCATCCATCCATCCATCCATCCTAGGATTGGGATTTGGGGAGCAATTTGATTTCTCAGGAGGGACAGGGATCAGCCTTACTATACAGCTTAGGCTTTCCTTGAACTTGCAATTTTCCTGCCAGGACTGTAGGCATAAAGTCGATCTTATGTTCTGTAATGTCTCTTTTAAAACAGACCCCTAGTAACACTAGCCTATAGATGTCTGCACTTGTTTATTACATTTGAGTAGTTATCTGGAAAGCCAAACAAAGGGCTCTGGTTCCTGGGTAGCTGTTTAATTAATCAATTGATTAAATTTATTAAGTGCTAGGTACAGAACTTGCGTACACTATTTCAGTGCTGTCCACTGGGCTCCAGCCCCAGCCCTGCTCTGAGCTAAATTGAAAAAAAAAAAAAAAAGCAACAGCAATGAAGACATGGTTAGTTTGAAAACTTTCCAGACTAATGTTGGGGGGATGTTAGGATTTTCTGGGGTTTCTTCAGACGTCAGAAGTATGCATAGTGTCTGTTGTATGACAGAGATTACACATGTAACATATATTCCTGTGACTTGGATGCTGGCAGTGGCTTTCAGTTCATTTGGGCTGTACACAAGTTCCAGGCTTCTTATGGATTCCCAGTGAATGTCTGGCCTCTACAGCTCTACGTGGGCTAAGTGGCCTCCTACTAGTTCTGGGTATGACGATTGCTCTAGGTCTCACCCTACCTTAGTTCCAGCCCTCTGGCCCACTAAACTCCCTCCTTGCCCTGGTTTTTCCCCCGGCAGAGCTTCTTCCTTACACAACTCCAGTGAGAATTCTTCATCTGACTAACGTTACTTGTCCTGAGAATTCAGTTCCTTCATGACTTCCTTCTGGAAGTCTTCCCACATCCTAGGTACCTTTGTGGCATCTCTAACAGGTGTCATTGCACTGAATAATACACTCCACTTTCCCCCTAGACTAGAGGCTTCCTGGCGTTACAGCAGCGTTACAGCATTTAACCCATGTAACAGCTACCGTGCCAGGTTATCCTGTTTGCCGTGGACTTTTGAGATGGGAACAGGGGCAGACCAGGTGTGACAGCTAGTTAGGGCCAAGCCTGGAGGCATCCCAGCATCTAATGTCCTATAGCACGATGCTTTCCTCTCTCCTTGCTAACACGCAGCCCACTACCCATCACATGCTCAGTTGATTTATTGATGTCCGCCTACCACGTACCTTAAAATGAATAATGTGTCCCTTGGAGACAATGCCCATGTCTTTCAGATCTTCCTCTTCCAGAAGCAGCAACCGCTTGCCTGTGATGTTGTTCTCCTTAAACAAGCTAGCGTATCCACTCATCTCTACTGAAGACTCGCCTGGGGGAGAAGGGCAGAGGGCAGAAAATGAGGCTCACAAACAGCCATGACAAAGTTAGCTTCACAGATACAAGGGTGACTCATTCTACTTGCCTTTTCTGACGAGCTGCTGAACCCAAAAATACTGCGAAGAGAGGACACACATGGTTTGGGAGATTCACATACAGGCAGAAGTCATTCTTAACAATTAAAGTCTCCTATAGATTCAGATGTCTCTAACTGAGCCACAGAGGAAAGATGGAAGAGCTCTCTTGGTAGTTTTAAAGCCTCAAGCTTTCCAATTGGAGATATTCCTCCCGTAGGTGGATTGGGCAGTTTAGATGCTTCTGAGGGAGAGTTTACATCTCTCCTAGAGGTGCCGCTACAATGACTTTTCCACTCACATGGGCAGGTGTTGATTGCCATGGTACTTTTCTCAGGAACTGTAGGAGCAACAAGGACCACACAGCCATGGGCAGAGAGATGGGCCAAACGAGGACACCTGCTAGGCCTGTCAGGCCACGGCAGCCGCATGGGGGTTGGGGGGCAGGCAAAACATGGTACTTTCCTTGTCCACTGAGGTGGTTACACCCAGGGGTCCCTTGTCCTTGAATATCACTGGAGCCCTGTTTACTGGTGGCTAACATTACCTTGGTGAAGACACACAGAGGAGAGGCCTAACTCAGTTATTCTGATTCCCTGGCTCCCTTGACAATGGACTTTTAGCTAAATGGCACCGGAGCTACTTGACCTAGTAGCAAAAACTGAAAGAAGTTCCTAGAACTCAGATCTTTCATATCCTCCTCTTTTCAAAGGAGATGGACCATCCCTGTAGCTGAGGAGGAAATAATTATGTACAGGGCTGGCAAGAGGCTTGGCTTCTAGGGTTCTGGGAATGAGAAACAGGAAGCTGGCACCCGGCTTCTTTCCTTTGTGGAGTCTATGCTGCTGCCAAACGCTAAAGGAAGCTAACTTCATAAAGATACAAAGGGCAGAGGGGCATGCCCCAGCCCCACACCAGGCTGAGCAGGAGAACAGCTCTCCTGGAATTCCTAGTCATGAGTCTTTTTCTTGAGATGCCTTGGAGTGGTTGTCTCCCGAGAGTGGAGCCCATTCTCTCTCTCTCTCTCTCTCTCTCTCTCTCTCTCTCTCTCTCTTTCTCCAATCAGTAGTTCTCAAAACCATTTCCCATTAAGCAGATATGGAGACAGAATTGGCTACATGGATTTGTTCTTCAGGGAGCCTACCCAGAGCTGTATGTAGCCCTTCCTGTGGACTTAAGTATTCTGCCTCCTGTGATGTAAGATTATGGTGAACACTTGGGGGAGGCCTGAGGGAGGAAGGCAGTTAAGCATTTTGTCATTTAATGAGCAGGCCTGAGGTGGGAAAGAGACCCTGTGCAGAAAATTCCATGCTCTTATTGTCTCTCCCCTCCATGCCCCAGTCTTCAGCTGGCATTATAGGGACATTTAAGCATCTTTTCAAGTATGTGTGTGTGACACTGTGGATCATGGCTTTCATCCTGCTGCTGGTATTCTGCACTCTGGAGTATTTCCACGGCCAGTTAGGATGGGCCGCTCATAAGGTGTGAAGAGCTAGTCGCTTTTACCATGGAGTCCTTATTTTCAATCTCCATTAGATTATTTATTTATGCAAAAGGAGGAGTTTGCTGATTTCTGCTAGTTAGACCCAGATCTCTCTAACTACATTTCTAAACTTGTGGGCAAATCTGTCGGCCTCCTACCCAGATCTAAAGAGGCATTAACAGAAGCCGCTTACCACATCGTCTTCAGTCCACGCACCAATCTCAAAGGAAGGCAGCAGCTGCGTGGGAGATATGAAGGAAATGAAAAAGGGAAGCAAGATTATCCTAGTCTTTTGGTTTCTGTCTCCGCTCCCCTGCTGCTCTGGTCTGCTTCCTGCTTCCATTTGCAGGTTAGGCCGAGAGAAAAACTCGATCCTCCATGGATGCTGAGCCTAGCAGCAACAACCCATTCTGCCTGATGAGCTGTTTTAGGGGGATTTGGTACAAGTTGGTGTAGTCTTCCTTGGCACGGGGCTAGGCAGGATTGGCTTTACAGCCCACAACGTCACCAGCTATCAGAGCAGCCTTAGAATTCTTAGCCAGTGGTAGGATAATAGGATGATTTACTATCGGAAATTCCAAGCAGCCATAAGTAGCCAGGTGACTATTTTTCCTGTTCTCACGGGGTTGGGGGTGGTTCCAGGGCTTAGACATCTGGACTTGCATGGAGGAAGTAGGGTATGTGAAGCTGGAACTGTCCTGAGGCATCTGGTTGCTCTAACACAGACTACAAAAGCTCCCTGTCAGGGATCCATGTGTGATGGGGACTTGCCGAGCACTTCAGCCTATGCTGGAGAAAGTTTCACATCAGTATATCCCACGGTTATGGGCTAAATAGCAAATGCTTCCATAAGGCCAGAGTCCTATGGGCCGGTGTGTGGTATAGCCATTAGCTTCAAGTAGCTTGAGTTGTCAAAATGTTTAAATGATTCCTGAAAGAATATGCAAAAGTATCACCCAACCTCTGTTACAAACAATATATAGAGAGTGGGCAAATTGGGAAAAAGACTGTGAGGGGGTGGGTACGATCTAAACACATTGTGTACACGTGTGAACTTCTCCAAGAACAATTCAAAAGAAAGAAAGAAGTTGATTTTCGTTGCTTTTACTGTGAGTGTGACAATCTGATGGTGACTAAGTTCATCTTTCTAACTGAATAGTGCTTACTGTATACCCACATGCTCAAACTTCTAGGAAAGGCAGAGTCCCTATAAGGAATTTTACTAGAACTGAGTGAAATATGTATAAATTATATTTGGGAGAAGTTACTTTTATCTGTTTATTTTTTCTTTACATTCCTAACTCACAATACTTGGTACATTTGCATGTGCGTGTGTCCATGCATGCGTGTGTATGTGTGTGTGTGTGTGTGTGCGCGCGCGCACGCACGTGTGTGTTTATGTGTGTGTACATGCATGTATGTGCATGAAGGACAAAGGACAACTTTGGTGTCATTCCTCAGGTACTACTAACCGGGCTGGAACTCACCAATTAGACTAGGCTGGCTCTGAGCTTCAGAGACCTATGTGCCTGTGTGCCCCAAGCACAGGGATATAAATGCATGCCACAACAGTGGGCTTTTTATGTACATCCTGGTGTTGGACTCAGGTCCTCTTATATACAAAGCAAGTATTTTACCAAGCACGTTCTCTATGTATCCCTGCCTGCTTAACTTTTATTGCACTATGTTATAGAATGAATAAAATTGAAGGAGCATGTATTCGGTCTTCTCGGCGTCGACAGGCACATGAAGACCCATGATCCATAGCATATGACAAGAGAATGGAAGGCAAGTGGGTTGAGCTGCAGACTGCAGACCTAGGGGTGGGGTTGTGGTAGAAGAGAAGGCAAGGAAGAGAGAGTAGGCGAGGCACCGGCCATGAGGGATGGAGTGGGTGTGGCATGTTCACTTAAATGGAGCAGAGGATAAAGTGAGCTTGTATTAGAGGAAAAAGGGAAAGAAGCCGATTCTGGGTGTGGAAGAGCACATTTTATTATTTTAGACCCTCCTGTTAAAAAGCCAACATGGATGTGCAGACCTTGAGAACTATATAGTTCTATCTAGGTTTGCAAGGACATAAAGTATACATCCAAGTCGATAATATTCTCCACATAGTCGGCTGCTCACGTGTTTTCTTTCTCTGAAACACATGAGCTGCAAGGGAGGCACCGAGCACACTCACCTGCTTTAATAACGTGGATGGGTGACTGAAGGAAGCACGTCTAAAGTTGATCTCAATCAAAGAAAATACATGGCAAGCTTTACTTCTCCAAAGGGCAGCTGGACACAGCTGCAGAAACATGCCATCATCTTTGCCCATTATGGACACAAACGTGGAGTAAGAGACAAGATACTATTATAGTCGGTCTTTACAGGATGTCAGTGCATGAGTGAATGTGATGTGGGGTGGTGTGTGTGTGTGTGTGTGCACTGGCAAGTGTGCATGCATGCATGCATGTTTTTTTGACTTCTATACAATTTCCAAATAAGTGTGTGTGTGTGTGTATACGTGGTTTGACTTCTATGTAATTTCCAAATGCTGTGTTAAACAAAATTGAGAAATAAGTATTTCTTGACTAAAGACTGCAAATGAAATAACCAACATCTTCAGCTTTCATGTGCAAAGGAGAGCGGAGTTCTTGCTGCCAGGGCTAGCTCATCAACATTATGCCACAGGGAAGAGCCTGAACTCTGCCTCATGCTCCCTCCAGCAGGAGTCTGCAGATGCTTACAAAGATCAGTGAGAGGGGGGCTGGAACCAGGCACTGCAGCAAGACGGTTTGAATTTGGCAAGACAGGGGATAAGAGTTAATGATCTGCAGTCTCACAGAGGCTCCCCGTCTCCTTCATGTTTTCTGTACCTTGTTAACATATCAGTGCATCTGCTGCAGATGAGTTCTAAGCCTTTCTGTTTTCTTTGGGGATAAAAAAAAAAACCAAAAAAAACAACCAATTCCTCACGGCTGCCCCTTCACTTTAGTGATCCATTATTTATACCCCACCAGGCTTGAGGAGAGAAAAGCACTCGTGTGTATGTGTATGACACTGATGTCTTCAAAGGATGTTGGGAATCAAGTCTAACAAAGATCTTATGTACACAGCGACACATAACAAAGGAATTTACTGTCAAAACGTTTATTGCAAAATGGAGTCTTAGAACAAAGGAAAGCAGAGAAAAGTTCACATCAGAATGAAATGTACGACGCCAACTTGGATTTCTGAATACATTGTGGACTCGGTGCCGGAATATCAGATTCCAACTATGAAGTCGGCAACTAAACAGTCTCATCACACAGGAGCGCAGTTTAATCTTCCATACAGACATTGTACATGGATGGCATTTGGCATAAGACATGGCAACGGAGTGGAGGGGGAGAAGATTGTTATGCAAACACAGTGATGAAGCCTCCTACTGAAAGCTCACACTCCAAGGATAGAAATGCTTTCTGATAGCAGGTTTTCAGAGTGCAGAAGCAATGTGGTGTCGGATCGAACAGTGTTCTGCACACGCTATAAAACAGTTGCATTGGTACCTGAACTCTAGTTTGAAATAATTCTCCACATGCCAGAGTTTCTCACACAAGCAACAGAGTGCCCACAAAGTTGGGGTCTGAGAAAACATGTCCTGTCCTGGATTTCCTGATAGACATTCATTTCTCAACCACAGAATGCTGTGCCAACTGACAGCTGTCAGGCTGGGCTATGTCCAGCAGGGTGGAGCCTCTGCTGCCATTTTACAGTCTACAAAGGAAAGTGGATCTTACTTGAAAGCAGCGGAAGGTACCTGGTTATAGAAAGAGAGTTACATCTTACTGTATACTGTGGAACAGTGAGGCTCACAAGGCTGGCTGCCCAAGTCTAGTGTGACAAAAATCGTTTTCAAAGTATTGACATTTAACTCAGACTAGGTTTTAAGGCCATCTTTCATAAAGTTCTTGGCATGCTAATGAAAACTAAAGTTATATACATGCATGGTAACAGGAAGGGAAATGGGTCTGAGTCTCTCCTAGACTCCACCCCTTCCCCTAGTCCCTTTGATTTCAATGGGGATCAAGTGTGAATACCTCAGCTGGTGTTCAAAGTCTAACAAACTCACTGCATGTTAAAAAAAAAAAAGTCACTGGTTAAAAAAAAACCCCACAAACAGCCTTCAGTATTTTCAGAGCATCAAAAGCAGCATGCCAGGTGTCTTCAACCTTATCCCATCGGCTATTTGTGAAACATTAAAATGTGATTTTGCTTAAGAAGAAAAAAAAGTTAGGAAAAATTCCCTTTAAATGACTGCAGAAGGACAGCAAGTCCGTCAAGGCTGTATTACTGGGGAGTTACTGTAATGGGGCACGGATGCAATAATGTCATAGTATTCCAACAACCAACCTTAAGGGGGTGGGGGAAGAAAAAATCAACCACAAACAGTGGCTGGAGAAAAAGCTACAGCTTCATAACATGCAGAAGGTGTCCTTATTGTTCTGAAAAGGCGTGGGTGATTTTGTCTGGGGAAAAAAAACTAGAGATGGACTACAGATGTGTCAGGTTTAATGAGCTTCACAGTGGGGACAGGACAAGGCTATGGAGATTGTGGATAAAAACCTTTGCAGGGTGGAGCTGTCCCTGGCAAGCAGGATGTCACCAGTCTCCCGTAAATGCTGGCTGGCCAAGGTCATGTGACCTCCCAGCTGAGAACCACTGTAGATGTCCTCAAATTCTACATGTTAGCTTTATGAATAAAGAAAGAAATGTTTTTAAAGTGTCCTGTTATCACAATCTTTAATTCTAATTCTCATTCTGAACCTTTGCTTTTTTTCAGGATTTCTTTAACTGTTGAATTGTGTTCCTTTGTAAGTCGGGTCTTTGGAACAAAATCTAACACTGATAACTGACCATTTCCAAAGCAGATCTAAGAAGTGAGTTAGACCTTTGACGTTAGCATGAGAAATTCTTCATGTTGCTAATAGACATTTCTTATAAAATTAACTGAATCTAAAGTTTTCTAGTCTATTTTACAGAAGGTGCAAGAACTCTATGGGTCCTGTTTATACGAGTCAGGTTTAGGTATGTTTGCACATTTTAAAGCCACTAGATGAACACTTAATTTGAGCAGAAGTACAATGCCCAATGGCATATTCTGTGGCTCTAGATAGAGCAGTTGGAAGCTTTTCCCTGAGGTTCATTCTGCTCTATCCTAAGTCTTGTGGTTTCTTTATGACAGTACTGAGCTGTGAACATGGCTGCAATGTTGGCAGGAGAAAGAGGCAGCAGTTAGGAGATGGCAGGTAAAGGCTGTACCTGTCACTGTCTCCTTCAGGTGCTCACGGCATGCTGGGAAATCAGGAGCTGCTAGGCATCCTTTCTGCTCCCTCCAAGATGTGCTGGGGTGGGGGTCAACCTAGTCTGGGTATAGGATCCAGTAACTTTCCCTACTGACACTATTTGGCTGATTTTTAATACACTAAAATTTTTATATAGAATATGAATCGGGTATTAATTTAGGAAATGCATTATTTCCATGCCGTATATGTGTTCTAAACCAACTCTTAATTAGAGGGCGGTGAAGTTTATGTTCTTACATATACGACAGAACTCGCTACTCACAGAGGTCCCTTCACTTTCTTGGGCTCTGTGCAAACATTACATCATCATGTAACAGAGGGCCTTTCCTGAGCATGCTTTTAAGACTTCTCCCTCTAGCCCCATCTTCCTTCCTTGCTTCCATATCTAGCACGCACTTGGTGAATCCTGCCATTCTGTGACGCTCACTAACATGCATGCTCCAGGAGTGCAAAGGCTATCACCTAGCTGTTCTCTAGAACTCGATAACTGGTTCCAGTGAAGGCTTGTGAACAGGACGCTTTATTTTTGCCTGGGCAGGTGTGCAAGAGGCTCCTGCACCTGCCACTGTCTCCTTCAGGTGCTCACAGGCATGCTGGGAAATCAGGAGATGCTAGGCATCCTTTCTGCTCCCTCCAAGACTTTCTGTTTAGGCAGTCTGACTACTATGTCTGGAGTATGCATATGCAGAGGATTCCAGCAGGATGGGTGTGAGGGGGGACCCATCTTCTTAGGCACCCAGCGCATGTGGATCTGCCATGGTACACAGGCTCCAAGAGCAACTGAATTAAACTGTTTGTGCGTTTTACATTCTAAGAATTGCTCTCTTTATTTTTCATGAAAGCTATCTACTTTTAACTTCATACTGCTGCGCCAGTGTCACTTGCAATAGATAGTTTAGTGGCCCAGGAGGTTACGGAACTCACTTCTCAGTGTCTCCTTTACTTGGCTGACAATTAATCGTAGCTTGTGCTACCTGGCCCCTGCCATGGCCTAGTGCTATGCTACATGGTTACGTACTTTCCTTCTGAGCCTTTCTCTTTGAAGTGCGTTAGCATTCCTGACATGGTAACAAAGGGTCAGGTTCAGAGATTAAATAGTCTACCTGTGACTGCACAGCAAACAGATATCCAGAACATTCCACTAGTTATTTCTTCCCAGATAAAGCTGTAGCACACTCTTTTCATTTTTGATGCTACTTTTCAGTCCTCACTGCGGATTAGAGGCCTGTTGTAGCTCAGATTCCAAAAGACTTCATGACCAAACATACTTAGAAACAACAGTAGATGATATCTAGTCATTTCTTCAGATAGAGTCTTGCAACATTGCTCATACATAGTCTTGCAACATAGCTAATACTAAACCCACTATTGTCCTGCCTCAGCCTTTGAGGGCCAGGACTATATGGACATGAGCTACTATGCCCACCCGCTATTATAGCTTCTATATAATAAAGCCCACCAAAAGTATTTAACTTTCATTGTCAAATGAATGACACCAATTTCTGAATTAGATTGATAAAAACTTTTGCTTTAACTTTATCTAGTTGTAATTTTTTTGGGGGGGTTTCCAAAACGGCTTTATTGACATGATGGATGATGGTTGAATCTGGCTGTCTCCCCCACCCCAATGAAACTCAGGACAGACCTGAGTTAAATAGGGAGGGAGGGAGGGGGAGGGGCTGGGGAAGAATGCTTAATTGGCTCCGCCCTCTGGCCCTAGTTGTAATTTTTATGTGAGTTTATACTTTAAATAAGTTTTGGTTGTTAGTGCTAGTCGTCTTAGTGTCTCTGGGTAGCCTGGCCTTCATAGTAAGTACCTGAATCTATTTCTCTAACTAGCATAATAGAGAACAGTACAAAGAAAAGAAAGTGGATGTGTCAGGGGAGGCTACATGTAACAGAAAGAGCCCTTCAGAATGTACTTGTGTCTAAGAAGAGTAGTTTATCTTTCCTATTTAGAGTGTTTTGTTCTACATATAGATTAAAATCTAGTAGTATTATTATGCACCTCTGGAAAACAAAGAGACAGAGTGTCTTTATCACATGTAAAGAGTAGGCTCGTGCTCACCCAGTTCATGACTAGACATGTCCCTTTGGGACCATGTGCTTTCTGTGTAAAGGACAAGCTAAGCCTAGGGTGACAGTGTGCTCTTGTTAGGATGCTTCCAGCCAGCACGGGGATGCAAGCTTGTAATGTCCTCTGCTGCCTGCTTCAAACCAAAGTATTTCTCCTGCAAATGTTACTACTGAGAACACTACTCTGGTTTTACTTTGAGGAGCTGTGGGCTATTTGGCATTGAAAATTCTTGGCATTTAGGTATTTCTGAAGAGGCATTTAATCTTCTTTCATCTCATCTCAGGTATTTTTCCCCCCTGGATTTTAGAGTTGTCAATCACCTCAGCCATTAGAATGTACCGTACAAGGAAAGAACCTTGGTGTGCTGGGGAAGGATCAAGTGTCAGAGTGCAGAAGCAGAGTGCTTGCTCAAAATGGACATTTTTTTTTTTAAACCAACAGAGTAAAAGGATTAAATACAGTCAAATACAAACTACAAAGCATGTGCTTTAAAAAAAAAAAAGCCCAACATGTCATTAGCTCAAGAACACGATATGTATGTGATCATATATTTCTATAACCAGGCACTGCACTCGCTGATAAATATGCCTTTAGCTTAAATTCCCCGCCCTTTTCTGACCGCAAAAGCAAAGTCACACTGATGAGGAAAGCGCCCTCCCCTCGATAAGCTCGGCCTCAGGCACAGTGCTGGGGGCTCTGTCTCCCTAAGCTGCATTTTTTTGCACAGACTGAGATAACACATTTCTTCTGTTCTTCTAAAACAAAACAAAACAAAACATTTCTACCTTATTCCCTTCTGCTGTCATTCACTATTATCCACGTCATTCTCCTCCTCACCGTCACCGTCATCACCATCGTCACCTTCTGACAAGTCAAAGTCACTGAACCCCAAGGCCATGTTGACTTTCTTCCCTCTCCTCTTACACGTGGTTTTGGATGAATTCTGCTTGGCTTGCATGTTTATCTGCATCCCAGAATGCAGTACAGCTCCTGCTCTGTTCATTGAGAAGACATCCCCAAAGCCCATGAGCATCATGGCCTGCAGACTGGGGTTCATGCCATGGCCCTCCCCGTTACTTGCTGCCGTGATCTGGCATGACATCTCTGCACTGTTTGACTCCTCTGTCTTAGATTCAAAGTAAGACTCCTCAGACATTCTTGCAGAGAGAGGCAAAAGAAGCTATCAAAGGGAAGAAAGGACAGAAGTGAAAAGAGAAATTAGTACCAATTTAAGTCAGGGGACAGATACCACAAAATTAGTTGGTACCACGCAGCAGGTGAATGATGAGGACTTTTGAATGGCGGACCTGGCACCAGTGTATCAGCCATAATTTATAAGTGACAGGGTAAATCATAATGGAAAGTTGGCAAAGCACCATACTGAGCCGGACTGCAAACAGACAGGAAGGTACCAGTGGTAAGTCCTTGCTTTGCTTAAAATAGCTTTCAGGATGTCTCTTAATTTTTCCCAATTTCATTTCCATACAGAAACATTTGATTAACCATTACATTAATTTAAAAAAGGAAGAAATGAAGCAGAGAATAAATCTCAAGTTAAAAAAAAAAAATCAGAGACCTTATTCCAAGGAAGAGTGCAGAGGAAGGATAAAAGCAGTCTGGTTGCAGTGTGTGTGCGCGCGCGCGCGTGCGTGTGCATCTGGGAAACGCGGTTAACTCTATCTCTTTCCCTGGGACAGTGCTTTGAGCACACTCTGAAGATGACTTTACTTCCATTTATTAGTGATTCGGGCCAGATCCAGCACTGTTTCATTTAATCATGCTATTATATAATTCATTTGGGAGTAAATTCGAGATCCCATCTTTAAGTGAACCCGTGTTAACTATGGGAGGACTGCTTAGGACTCACTTAGCCTGTCTCCTTGCTGCAGCCACCGATACCCAAGTCTCCTTCCAGTGAGACTTTGAGGTCTTTCTCATATTGTCACAGTGTGATAATTTACTTTCTTCCTTGTGCAGTTACTTGCAACGGCCTACCTAATCCACAGCCTTTGCTCCTATTTCTTTTATGGTAAAACGGTCAGGGTGTAAAAACAATGGTTTTATATCTTCTGAGGACAAAGCAAATACAGGTTCATGTTATTCCCAAATAATGCACAAATACTGGAACTCTCGGATGACCTTACATTCTGGGTGTGAAGGTACGGAATATTTACTACCCCCCCCCTTTTTTTTTAATTTTAAGATTTAAAAATCTACATGTATTGTTGCAGGCACATGCATGCCACAGGCGTGTGTGTAGCGGTCAGAGGACAACTTTTGGGAATCGGTTCTCTCCTGCCCCTGTGGGTTCTCAGGATTCATGTTATCAGGCTTGTTTGGCAAATGCTTTTAGTGACAGAGCCATCTTGATGGCCCAGTTTTCTAATTTAAGTTACTGTTGGAGATAAGTTTTCAAAAGCCAGCTCATTTTATTAGAGGAGAATCTTGGCACTTTGAGCTCAGTATACAGGTCCTGTGGTCCATCCATCCAGCCTCAGATCCTTACTGGTGGAGCAGGGCTTTGCTCCCTTCTCACGTTCTCCAATTGGTTTTTCAATGGACAGAAACTCTCTGTTGCTCATTTATTTTATTCCTGCCGAGGTTTCTTCTCACATGTTAGGGTGTCAAAGAGCCCCATAAATAGTTCTTAAATAAGAGTTGATCTCTAAACACTTTTTATATCGAGCTGCAACAATAATTAAAAGTAAGCCTTATCCCTATTTATGCTCAGAGAACTCATCTTTCCAAGTATCTTTAACATTTCAGTTTTAGGAAGGAAAATCAATTTGATAGTATTCTCATGCAGTTGTGTAAATGTTAGACTGTTATATTTCAGATGACGCTACCTATAAAAAAAGAAAAGCCTCGTTTTGCCCTTTTTAAAGAGATTTCTCTTGCTCTCAGCAGTCCAGTTAAAAACCAACTAGAGATTGAAGCGAGGATGAAAGAAAACGGCTACTTATAAAATACCAAGCACAAAGTCTTTTTGCTTAGAAGCACCAGCTCTAGGCAGAGGAGACATTGAAAGCAAGTGTTATAAACAAAAACCTTTGGGCCTCTTAAGTAAAAAGGGAGGGGACTGTGTCATGCTGTCCACTGTTAGTTGGTGGCCGAAGCACTTTCTCCAAACCAAGTTTTCTGGGGTTAAAACACAAGCACACAGCCTACTAAGCACCTGCAGTGCATTATCTTTTATCACAACTGTGTTACCAGCAGCAATAATATGTGCAAGGCAGCCCACAATTTCTTAGCAAGACTGATGCCAGTAAACCAAGGCGAGGTTCTGAGGCACACTCTAATAAGCGGTTGAAAGTTTTCTTCACAATAAGACATTTAGAAAGAGTCGAGCCATGCAGCACTTTAAGGTTTCAATGCACTTAAAGAGCAAAATGAAACAGCTTCCTAGCCTTCAGCAGGTGGGATGTAGGGACAAGGCTGTGCTCTCCCGCTCCACCTGCCTGCAAGAAGCAGGGCTCCTTCACAGAGCTCTGAGTGCTTCATCCTACAGGTACCAACTCAGCCTAAACAGGAAACTCCCCCCCTTTACCCCTTCTTGAGAGTCTGGTTCAGTTCACAGGACTTGCTAACAAAAGTGAGGTATCCTTTTAATATCTCATGCTAGACTTCTGTATAACAATTCAATTCTTACCTCAGCATCCCCGGGATTACCAAAGTCATTTTTGAAAAGGGTAAGTGTGTCACATTTAAATGCATTCTCTCTCTCTCTCTCTCTTTTCTCTTTTTAGGGTGAGAGGATGCCAGATTGCGTCTCCACAGGAATTGGAAATGGAGACAGACTCTCTTGTTCTTTAGATATTAGAAGACATTTTGCAACCTGCCACTGGCTGCTCAGCGGAGGTTAAGACTTGTCTAGATAGGTCTTTGAGGAACACAAAGGATGAAGGATGTTTAACTTTTTTCTTGGTATGTTTGCTAATAACTTCAGTTTGAATCTCTCATTCTTTGTGATTTTTAAGAGGGCAGATATCGTCCACTGAAAATCCTAGAAAAACCAGTCCTAAAGTAACTCTTACTTAAAATCCAAAGGATGATGAAACATGATGCACAATTTAACACACAGCTTAAGCTCAAGGTTAGAGCATGAGTGGCCAGAACTCCTCTGGACATGGGAAAGAACAAGGGTCTTCCCAGAGCAAGTGGGCTGCCTGTCTCAGGAGAAGCCTTCTCCCCATCTGATGCTCCTCATGGCACTAAATCAATAAGGATTATTAATACTTGTCATCTCTATGTCAGCAGGCCAGCTCAATCTTAGAAGGAAAATGTGCTTAAGTTCTGACACACCCAAGGCATCCCTGGCTGCCTTGCAATTATTAATTACTCATGGCCTCTAAGTGCAAGGCTGGACTACAGTGTTCCCTCCGTGCTCTGAGGGCCTAACAAATGGTCTAAAATATATTGGATTTTACTCTTGTAATTTTAACATACAAATGCAATTCTTAAGGAAATCACCGTTCTTAAGGAAAGATCCAGAAGGGGGAATTTTCTTTTAAATCTCTGGCATTTTGGTGTTTCATACTTCTCACTACCGATGAAGGCCTTTAGTTCTCAGGAGCAGGGCAGGGAAGAGTTGGGGGTGGGGAGGAGACTGGCCATGCTGCCGTGCTCAGCGTGCACACTGAAGCATCCCAAAGGCAGAGGAGTGCTGCAGGAAGCCACTAGGTGGGGTACTCACCGGGGTGTTGGACTGCTCGGTCAGCTTCTGCTCCCACATCTTCAAGCGTCTCTCCCTCTCTTTGAGCTCCTGCTCTTTAAAGCTGAGATCACGCTCTAGTTTCTTCAGACGCTCAAGGGTTGCCTCAATTTCACACCTGCAGAGAGAGAATTCAGTGAGTCTCCACTTCTGCCCGGCCTGTGGGGCGCTCAGTGGTTCCATTGGAGTGTTAACCAGATAAAAACCTAGGGTATGGGCTTTGAAATTGGCCAGGAACCAGCCAGAGCAGCAGGAGGACTCTTTCTTATCCTTCAAAACCAACAGGTGGTTTCTGGTTGAGAAAAACAAACTCAGAACATTTTAATAAAGCATTGAAGAGCGACCTAGGTCATACTAGTTAGTCAGGAGCAGCTAGGCATTTAGTTCCTGCTTATAGTTTAAGAAGCTTAACAAAGCATGGTCACGTGATCCCTCATCTTACTCCCAAAACAACCCCAAGAAATGGGTACAGGTCTGTATGGGTACAGGTTTGTATTGCAGATGAGAAAATGATACCAAGTTGTATAATACGAGGAGCGAGCTATTAGGTTGACACTCTTGCCCAGAGTAGCTCAGCGAGGTTGGGTCACCTGGGATTTCTTTGGGTGAAGGGATGTCAGTTTAAGATGCCAAGGGCTCTACAATGCACTTTATCCTGAGAATTCCTGGGCCTGCTTGCTGAAAACAATGAAACACAGGTGCCGAGACTACCATCGAGAAAGCAGACAGGCAGGCTGGGTGAGGCCTGGCTGTTCCCACTATTAAACAAACACAGGCAATTTTTTCCTCCATTTTTCTTTTACTGAAAATAGACATTTTTCATACAATGTATTCTGATTATGGTTTCTCCTCTCCCTAACTCCTCTGAGATTCCCCTACCTCAACCAAATTCACATACTTTCTGTGTCTCCTCAGAAAATAAGCAGGTATCTAATAAAATAAAACAAAAACAAGCAAACTGGACAATGACAAAACAAACAAAGAGAAGAAAAAAAAGCCAAAGAAAAAGTACAAGAAACACATAAAGATGCGTACACACACATACACACACACACACACACACATACACACACACACACACACATAGGAATCCCATACAAATAATTTTTATTTATAGCAAGCATGAGATACTTGTCCAGAGAAATCCTGAGTCTCTTTTAGACTCTACTTTTAAAGGGAGTTCTTTCCCTTCTGTCTGGGCCACTCAGGACACTCTGCCCAGTAACAGAAACTGTTCTTACAGAAACTGAAACTGGCAAGATGTCTGGGCACGAACTTTTCCTCCTTCAGGACTGTCACAATGTTAATGTCTAAATTTATGCTCTGAGAACTGGAAGTCCTCCGCCTTGAGTTTCTGAAGAACTTGCCCATGAGCCATGTAATGAGAGATGAAAGGGCGTGGTGTGTGTGTGTGTGTGTGTGTGTGTGT
>JANHMN010000002.1:141969874-141996494 GCA_030674055.1 Rhabdomys pumilio | reverse complement strand
ACAACCAACAAAGTGTTTTGCTAATAGGCAAAACCTGAATGCTCTATTTCAGCCCCATGGCTCATTCACATACACCGCTGCAGGTTTGTGTGGTCACACGTGATAACCACGTGGGGACACAAATCTGCTCAGACTGCTCGGATATCAAGAGGAGGAGCCGCCGAGGGTGAGATGAGCACAGTCTGATGCTAGCTCTCTTTCCTTTATTGTTTAAGTGGCCTTTAGTAAGCTGGTTTTACAGAGGATTTTCGAGATCATTTAATTTTCTAAATTAGATGTTTCGCCTGCCTGTGTGGAGAGAAAGCTTGGGCAGGCAGCCATCATTTGCAAGTATCCCAGCATGCCTGGACTCACACTTCATGGTGACTCCCATTTGCTGAAAGTCTTTGAGCTCTGATAAAAGTTGGGCAAGGGAAGTCGCAGCAGAATGTCCTGTCCTTTGAACTACAAGGTGATCTGAAAACCCATGACATTCTCTCTGCAGTGTGGTATACTAAATGGCAGGTTTTCACTTGATTGATAGCCTAAAGTGTTTACACTCCACAATTTGCTTCTGAGCAAGAAAGAAATATGGCAAAAAGAATGGTGCATGTTAATGGGCAGCTAGCATGACTGATGGCGGATGACCATAGTCCGAGTGGGCCTCATTCCGGCTCCACTGCAGTGCAGTGTGAGCCTAGGTAAGTTACCCAAGCTGCTGAGGCCTCAGGTTAGCTCCTGGGTCGTGACTGGGGCTGCTATGGGGGTTGAGAAAGATAACCCAAATGGAGCATGGGCATCTGGAGGAAACCTATGAACAATAACCGATGACTAGTATTTAAAGCATCCTCCCTTGTGGCTGTAACCAGTTGTCAAGTTCAGTTACCACAGCTCTGCTGCCCCAAACTAGTTTGAGGTGAGAGTCAGGTGAGACACACACGCTACATCAGAGTAGAGCTAACAGCTCCCGGGAGGCCACGAGAATGCCCTTGAGAAATGGTGCCTTCTTACAGATCAGGGTACCTCCTCCCATTCTCTAGTACTGGTTCTCTTCATTTCCTATCTTCAAGGTCTGGGGTTTGTTTGTCTATGTTTGCTGTTGAGATGGAGTTCTGCTATGTTGCCCAGGCTGGGCTTGAACTTGTAGCCCTTCATTTGGTCTCAGCCTCCTGAGTAGGTGGGTCTACAGGCATGTACTACTCTCCCCAGCTTTCACCTTGAAGTATTTTAAACATTACATTTATCACTCAGTTAACCCAAACTTAGAAGTTTTAAAAAATGACAAATGGGAAAATGCTCTCCCTCTGGGACCTGCTGTCTGCTGCATTCTCCAGCGCCCATGAACACACACAGTACTGTGCGCTGGGTTGTTTAAGTTCTACCATTTTAAATAAAGGAGCCTGCAGCCTCCATTTTAAGCTCATTTCTCAGACCCACTGATCAGAACTCATGGGTGGGGCTGCACCTGCTACGTGTGGAGACACTTTTCTGGAAGCAGTTCTTTTATTACACAAACTTCTCTCTGGAGCCTTGGCATTCTAAATGGTGTCGTCTGAACAAGTCCCCACGCGTTCTGTAAAAGCCTTCCCATTGGTTTGCCCTGCAATAACGCCATAGTAGTAGGACTTCTGGGGCAAAGCACTTATACATCTTTAGGGCATCTAACTGTCTGGCCAAAAAAATAAAATAAGAAAAAAATTAAAAAAGAATATATGAGGAAGCCCGTTAGCACCACTTGGCTTTATAGTGTGAAATTCTGAAAGAGCTCGTGAGTTTTTTCCCCCTTTTGCTTGTTTGCTAAGTGAAGCTGAAGATTTTCCATGTGCTTATTAGCCATTTGACTTCCTTTTAACTTAAATTTTATTTATTTATTTATTTATTAATTCAAATTGATCTGTCAGGTTAGTGCATAAGAATGTGCTCTATCCTGGTATTTTCATGAGTCACTGTACGGTGTGCTCACTTGTTCTTCGCTCCGAGGGCCTCCCTCCTCCGCACTCTAAACCAGTTCTTGCCTGTGCTCCCGGTCCCACGCATTCTGCTGCCTTCTCTGTTTCCCATCTCACTCAAAGTTCTTCCTCCCTGCCTGAAAATCTCTTTTCAGTTCTGCAACCCACACATAGGTACATATGGCTTTATTTTGTGTATGTGAATGTGCGATGCTGTGGTTTACTGCCTCTCCCTGTGGGTATGCACCAGACAGTGTGTGTATGCAAGTGTGTGCCTGCCTGTAAACAGACGTTGATGTCAGGTATTTTCCTCAATCCCTCTCCACTTTATTTTTTGAGGTAGGGTCAGTCTCTCATTGAACTTGAAGCTCACAGATTTGACTAGGCCAGCCAGTGAGCACTAGGGATCTGCTTGTCTCTGCCTCCCCAGCAGGGCGTTAAATATACATCCCATAGAGCCAGATTTACACATAGACACACAGACACACACATACACAGAGACACACACATTCTGTATATAACAGGAAACATGTGGTCTCTGTCAGCCATATTTCACTTAACATAATGATTTTCTGTTCTATTCATTTTCTTGAAAACATCAAGATTTCATTTTCCTTTACAACTGCATGACATTCCCTTGTGCCACATTTTCTTTTTCCTGCTGATGGTCACCTAGGTGGGCTCCTGGCTGTATGGGTGTGCAAGTGTCTCAGTGATGTCCTTTGGCTGTTGTGGTTTGAATAGGAGTGGCCCCCTTAGGCTCATGGATTTGAATGCTTAGTCCTCAGAGAGCGGCACTATTTGAAAAGGATTAAGGGGTGTGGACTTGTTGGAGGAAGCAGGTTTTGAGGCTTCAAAAGCCCAAGGCAGGTAGAGTGGCTCTCTCTTCCTGCTGCCTGAGGATCAGAACGTAGGGCTCTCAGTTACTCCTCTGACCTCATGTCTGCCTGTGTGCCGCCTTGCTCCTAGCCATGCTAAGACTAAACCTTCTAACTGCAAGCCAGCCCCAGTCAAATGCCTTCTTTTACAGGAGATGCTTCGGTGGCAGTGCGGAGTATGGCTGAGTCATGGAAGTTCAATGTTGGTCTCTTCGCGGACTCTCTCCCCTGATTTGCACAGTGGTGGCACAAGCTTACTCTCCACCGACTGTGAGGATCTCTCCTTCCCCACACCCTCACCAACATCATCTTTTTACTTGATGATAGTACTAGTCGAATTCTTTTTGTGAAATGTGCTTTCATCACAGTACTGTATTCACTAAAACGCTTCTTGAAACGTAGGAATTGTAGCACGGTCAGGGACCCAGAGAGCTGCTCAGAGAATTCTTGAGACCTAACTGGTTTTCAAGATTGCATCATGACAGATGGCACCGTGACAGAGCTGAATTTCTCTACCCTCATTCTCTCAGAAGGACATATAGTTTTCCTGACATTTTATGGCATATGGGCTGTGGGATGAAGGCAGGGGCTGAATTTATTATTATTTTTAAAAGATTTGTTTTTATGTGTATCTATGTGTGTGTGTCTATTTGCTCATACATGCATGTGGGTGGGGTCTCAAAGAGACAAAAGGGGCAATGGACAACCTGGAGCTGGAGTGCCAGTGTGCCCTGAGCCTCCTGATGTGGGTGCTGGGAGCTAACTGCACCCATCTGGATGAGGAGCAGGTGCTCTTAGCCACGGAGCCATCTTTTCAGCAGTGTGCATTTACTATTTTTTACATGAACTAATAAATAACATTTTAACTTTTTCTCAGTTCTATTTTTAATGTAATAAATATTGCCAGATACGACTCATTCAACCAAAAACTTTCTTGGGGTCCCCGATAATTTTTAAGAGTGAAATAGAGATGTTGGAGAGATGGTTCTCGGGGTAGGGGTGTGTGCTATGCAAGCATGAGGACCTGGGTTGGGATCCTGGCACACACATACACAGTTGGGCATGGCAGTGCTTGTGTGTAGTCACAGCACTGTCTGTGCCAGGCGGAGACAGGAGGGTCACTGGGACCTGCCAGCCATAGCCTGTCCCCTGGTTCAAGGAACACGGAAAGAATGTGATAGAGCAGGTCTTCCCCGTTTCTGCACACACATGTGTGCACCTGCATACACATGTGCATATAGTACCCCCACATGCACACACACATGAATATAAACCCACCAAGCACATAAACACACAGAAAGTGAACTGGAGTCCTAGACACAAAATAGCTGAAACTCTAGTCTATCCCTCTAGGGAAGAGAGTTATAACTGAATGGCGTTTCTCTTGTAAACTTATTTAGGATGGGTATTGGTTTTAGCTATGGGAAATTTCAATTTTTTTTTTTTTTTGCAGAAATTTAATAACTTTGTTTTGTTTTTGTTGTTGGCACACTTAGAGAACTCTATCTCAAACACACTGATATTCAGTTTTTAAATCTCTCTAATCCTTGGGGTAACAATCAAATAGCATTTCCTTAGGGAAACCCTGTATTATATATATTCAGGTTGGGTCAGATTTCATTGTTAACGCTCGCTCGGCTAGCCATTCCTTCTCTGTCACATGGCTCACCAGGGCGGGATGCAGATGCTTGTGCTCTCATAGTTAGTATTTTGACACAGGTGTTTTTGAGGCTGCTGCTGACAGTGTTGTATGTCTGGGGACATTGTACTTACCACAGTAGCCCAGCACTGACAGGAGCATTGGCCAGGGGAGGTTTAACGAGTCTGACTAAAAGCACAATGCATGGGCAAACGTACTGGGCCCATAGTTATCTTCCAGGGCAAGAGCAGTGTTTACGTCACTATAGTCACGCTCTCTGATTGCCTCTTTCCTTCTCTCCCTCCTTCTCTCTATCCCCCTCTCTCTCCCTCCCTCCTTTCTTCTTCATAAGTTTACTGAGCAACTGTTATTGGACGAGATGGAGACAGAGATACACAAAACAGATGTTCGCTTTCCCAACACTCTAGCCACAAGACACATCCATGCAATGATCCCAGAGCTCTGTGCAACTGACCTGGCCAGGGAGTGGGGGTCGCTCTCTTGCAGAAATGCAAGGTCACTAGCTGCCTGGATGGCTAGTGGGAGCTGGGGAGGGTGGGGCAGGAGGAATGTGCGACCGAAACAGGGTGTCTATAAAAAGGAGGCTGCATTGAGAAGCTCTGGTGAGGGAGACCTGGGCCTCTGTAGAGGGACTGAAAGCTCAGAGCACTCTCAAGACAAGGCTGGATGGTGGGCCTTCTGAATCATACGTATTTCTGTCTTTGTCTGAAGAGCAATGAAACACACATATGCAGTCTGAGGGGAAGTGGTCTGATTACACGTGACTGTAGGAAACATGTCACACCAAGGTTTTGTTAAGTTACTTTAGACCAGGAAATAAAGCCCTCAGATCTAGATGGGAGCTCAATGCATTAATTTTACACTGCTAGGAAAAAAAAATCAAGAAAGTCAGTGGTCCTAGATAGCTGTTTCAGAGGCATGAAAATAAATAAATAAGGTCACTGTAAAATATCAGTCAAATCAAAGGCCCCCAGTCACGTGTACTGACAGGTGGCAAGAGCCAGTGCATGCAGTACTGCCTTAGCACCAGCAGATGGCGTAGGGCATCACGTTACTGCCATGGATATTGGGAGCAGGGATGAAGTTACTTCAAATCTCCGCTGAGTCAGGGGAGGAACAGTGTCCAGCTCCCAAACATGCTATTTATATTCCCTGCGTCATTCGACCTGGTCCAACTGTTTCATCTTGGACTTGTTTTTTCCACTCACACAATCTGATTCTTTGCTCATTCGTTTTGCTAGGGTTTATAACATCTACCGTGTTTTTAATAGGTTTTCCACTCCCTGCACTAGCAGATACAATGCTCTACACATGGCAAGGCTAACACTATGCATATATATATTTTAAAAAGATTTTTTTTTTTCTGGAAAGAGGCCAAAACTTCTTAACACAGAATGTGTGCAGAGAAGGGTCTGGGAATGGACTGTTTCAGAAGATATGACTTTAGTACTCTTCCCAGACACTTAGATGTATGCTAAGACGACAAGCATAAAAAAACTCTCACATATAAACACGGGGTTATAACTCTTGGGCTTGCTGCCCCGGCTCCTCCCCCACCCCCCAAGCTGTGCTTAGACATCAAGACTGTACACTGGGTGTCTGGTTCTCCTCAGCCTTGGGCCGGGACTCAAGCTGGAGCCACCCACCTCCATTCCGCCTTGTTGTGTAAAAATGAGTTACACTGGTCAGGAAGGTTCGTGTCATTTGACATAGACTCCAGGATTGAAATGATTTGCTTGAACGATGGCCGTTTCTGAAGAAGAGAAGAAGGAACCACCATGAGACTGGAGGAACAAAACAACAGGAGAGAGACTGCAGCCGCAACACGGCGGGGTTCTGACTTCATGTGTAAAGCCAGCAGACCACCAGGTGCAGGGAGCCGTAGTCTTTCCCCTCAATTACTTACCCACAGGGATAGATGTATATGTTGATTTTTTACCATGAAGCATCAGGTTGGGATAACAAGTACTCGTTTATATGTACAGAGAGAGGTACTATGTCTTACTTTGAGGTCTGACCAAGAGCTCCATCCTTAAAGATGCACCTGTGTGGCAGACCTGGTCAGAGCTCAACTCCCTTTCTGTATTCCGGGCACTCTGCTCTTCACTATACAATGTCCCCTTTCTATAAAATGTGTGTGGGCAGGCAATATCTGCTTACCAACCCAGTGGAACTAATAAAACGTCCCAAATCAGTTGGTCTGAAAACAAAAATTTAAAGTCAGAATAATGTCATTGTTCTCAAGGTTTATCCCATGGCTCTGAAGGCAGCTCCTGAAAAAGCTCGCCCAGTCTGTCTCTAGCAGGCCCCGTCTGCGCTCACCTCCTTCCACTCCAGCCAAGGCTCAGACAAAAGGTTAAAACAAAAATGGAGAACGATAATAGAAGGATGATGCACGTTCTCTCCTCACCGTGCCTCATAATTACACCATTTCAGAACAAATTACAGCTACGGCAATTAAAACACGCATTTTAATTTAGGAGCACAAAAACAGGAAGGAACAATGTTGAGGTGGCTTGCTCTCAGGACCTGGAGCTTCTGACATTATTAAGAAAAACGCTTTCTCCGTATTTTAGAAATGTAAAACCAGGATATTTATTGACTTCTTCTGTCTTTGTTTATTTCCAGGGCACACACACGTGTGCATACACAGATGGTGTGTGTGTGTGTGTGAGTGTGTGTAAGAAAGCATAGTTAAATGTTACTAACAAGCAAAGGGAAGTGCTTTAAACAGGGTACATGTAAACAAATCTATTTTTTTTTAAAACTTTGTTCTGATCTTCCTGTCTCCTACCATGTGCCAGGTTTTAAATGAAAAAAAAAAAAGGTGTAACTTTGCACAAGAACTGACTATAAAATAAATGCAGAAAATGCAGGATCTTCATTTTGCAAGAAAAAGCAGCCAACAAGGCTAATGATTTTTCTTTTTTAAAGACCTGGCTCATGGACCCCAGGCTAGCTCTTCTAGCTGTGTAGCTGAGGATGACCCTGAACTCCTGATCTTCCTTCTACCTCCCAAATGTTGGGCTGTATAACCCACCTAGTTTATGCAGTGCAGGGAAATGAACCCAGGATCTTGTGCATACAAACCAAGCATTCTAGCAACCGAGCTACATTCCCAGCCCACCCAATGGATTATTAAAAGATTTATTTTCTCCTATATTTAATTATTCTTAAAATAAAATTAAACTCCTTTGTATTCAGGTGACACAAATCCCTTAAAAAAATCTTGCCATCACAGTTAAACCCTGCTCACATACATTATCAGAATGAGCATTTAACATACAGGCAGAGCTGGCTGTGGTGGCACATTTCCGTAGTTCTAGCTGTTTGGGGGCCTGAGCCAGGAGGATTACTGGAGCACAGAAGTTCAAAACCAGTCAAGGCAATGTAGAATTCTGTAGTAACGGTTTCAGGTGTGCCGTTTGCAGAACTGGTGTCACTGTGTAGGATCTGGGGATGCTCTGGGGATGCCCCTCTGAAGGGCTTAGGTGCCTTGAGAATGTCATGAAAAGATTACTCATCTTGAAAAGAAGTCACAGCCAGCATCTCTTATTAAGCATCTTTGTATCTCACATCTCTATTTGCTATTTCCATTTTATACACAGGACAACTAGAAAGGTGCAAGTTATCCAGCCTTATGCCTTTAAACTTCAAATCTTTTATATCATAGACTATGATACCAATTCCTACCTAATTACCAGCTTTAGAAATGCCATTTTAAGACAAAACAATGCTCTCCTTTCTTTTATTTTCATTCATATGCATCTATGGGTATATATGTACATATATGGGTATTACATATATAATTTTATTTTTGAGACAGGGTTTTGAATATCCCAAGCTGGTCTTGGACTTACTATGCAGACTTACAATTCTTTTCCTCTACTTCACACTCAACCAGCTAAGCTACATTTCCAGGTCCAATAGAATATTTTGAGCACATGATTTAGGCCACCAGAACGACGTGCTATCACTTATACAATATGAGGGTTTTTTCCTATATGTCTCTTTCACTGTGGAAGAACATTAGCCCTAGAAGGAAACTGAATATTGTAATCTAGGTGTTAATACTCTAAAGTCCAAAGTCTGAAACAGGAATAAAATGCTCTAACTGACTGCTGTTCTCCCTACAGCAGGACCACTCCCAACTCTGAGCCACGGATGAAAATGTTAGAAAATTTACTCTGGTCCGGTTTTTGCATCTACTTTCTATTGCTGAGAATTAGGTAGGAATCGGTATCATACTCTAGGAGATCAAAAGATTTAATGTTAAAGCATGTGTGTGTGTGTGTGTGTGTGTGTGTGTGTGTGTGTGTGTGTGTTTGTGTGTGTGTGTATGAATATATTTATATTTCCTCACAGATCCTGCAATCCATTTAGCAAGAAAATATACCATTGTACAAGCTAGGGTTATAACCCAGACTGACTGTGGTTGGGGCAAGGGCTCCCAGCGTCTAGGAAGGCAGGCTTAGTGCAATGTTGCTGGAGAAGGCATGCTCAGGGGAGGAAGCGTGTGCCGGCAGATCAGCCCTGAAGACTGAGGGGTGAGCTGCAGCCACTCTCTGATCAAGCCAAACACAGTAGCCTGGGGTACTTTTATCAGAATAAAATGTCATGAGTGTAGAAAACAAAAATGTGTTTCAAACTTACTTTATACTTCATGTGGCCAGAACACAAGAATTTTTGGTTCGAAAGAGTGTTCAACTTCCTACATGTTAAAGGCATGCCAGTTTCATGGCTGTTGCTCTGGGTTTAAATTCCTCGATGTTCAATGTGGTCATATTATCATTTAAGTGTACATTCTGAGGATGCTAGCTAATGTAGCACCAAGTTTTCAACCAAAGAGTTAAATCATACTGAAATATAATTACAATTCCGGAGATCTGGGTGCATTATTCTAGTTCAATGCACACAATTTCAAGTGAAATTTCTAAGCACAAAAGAGAAAACACTGCTAAAAATCACTGTATGTTGTAACAGTCACAAAAGTAAAGGGTCTGTGATAACATTTAAACAGTCCATGTTTGAAAAGAAACATACAAACATCTGCTTATAGTTTAATTTAACTAGTGCTAAGCTATATATTTCTTTTAATGCTTAATTATTAAAACCCCTCATTCTGAAAAGAAAAAAAAAAAATCACACACTGAAAGTAAGAGGCCCTAAAGCAGAGGGTAGGAAGGAGCACTCAACCTCTTGGGATGCTGCTAGTGTATTAATGAAAACAGTAAGAATCGTAATGTCATGTGCTTCAGGAAAAATAACACTAAGTTATATGGAGCTCCACCTGACGAGAGGCTGACAGAAGTGTGCTGGGCACCAGGCCCAAGGCAGGACGCACATGGTGGGGGAGCCCGGTAAGCAAGTCTTCCTAGCCACAGCAGCAAGGCACACGGCTGGGAGGCTTCCCAACATGGGCTCTTACTGCTGTGCCGCTGTATTTTGCTCTCAGTGTAAGACAATACACCAGAAATACTGTGTCTGCATCAACATGAATTCTGTCCACACATTCATGTTGTCTCTAAGCCATTTCCACCAAACAAGCACATTGTCCAAGAGCAGACACATCATCACTGTTCATTCCTGGGGCTCTCACGGGAAATGGGTATGAATTATGGGAGAATTCCGTATTATTACGTTTCTTCATTACTTCTTAAGGCCTCTACTTTTGAATAGGTAGTAAAACCTCAATTTCCATGAAGACATTATACAAATTTGAATTGTGACTTTTGTTTCTTCCTTGAGTTTTGGACTGCTCAGTTGTTTTAATGTTTAATCTATGAGACTCGTTTTAAAATTATAACCTTTACTATGAAAATCTAAGCATGCACTAAACAATATAGTGTGCCTCTCTATTCTATGACTGAGCTTCAAAGCTTATCCTGCCAATTGTGCTTAATTTGCATAGCTGTCCATTGCCCTGTGCTTTACTTTGAAGCAAATCTAAGACTAGTTATCATTTTATCCATAACTATTTCCATACATATCCAAGGTTTTTTTTTTTTTCTTCCCGAGACAGGTTTCTCTGTGTAATAAACCGGCTGTCCTGGAACTCTCTCTGCAGACCAGGCTGGCCTCAAACTCACAGAGATCCACCTGCCTCTGTCTCCTGAGTGCTCGGATCAGAGGTGTGTGCTACCACCGCTCACCCAAGAATATTTTCTTAAAGCTGAACTTTATGGGGAAAGGAGATGGGCTACCCATGCTTACCCGTGATAGATGCATGAAAGCCTAGGATTAGAATTTCTTCACTCTTATGTGTCAGCTCAAAACCATTCCTGGAATTGTCCAGGAAGGATATACTGTGATTCTACCAAAGCAAAACCTCTCTTTGCTCCTCTGTTAGAAAGAAAGGTGAAGGAGAAGATGCTCAGGGCAGAGAGTCACGGCAGACTCTCTGGGTTTATATCCAGCCCCACTAGTACCAGCCACGTGGCCTGGACTCATCATTTAACCTGTGCCTCCTTGGCTCCATCTGTGAGCCAAGGTTGACATCAATCAGCTTCTGTATCCAAGAGTTAATAGAAAGTGCTTCAAACATAGCCTCTCATACAGTGTGCACTGTGTTAGCTGTTTCTTGGGGTTTGTTTTTGTTTTTAACAAGGCACATAGTCATGATTAAAAGCAAAAGAACAAAATTGTTTTTGAGACCAGAATGCTGACAAATGCTGTAAAAAAAAAAAGTCAATAATAGTCACTTGATTAAGATATGGAAGTGTCAACCTGGGGCCTTAGCCATCATCCTCGGGCTCACAGGCGTAGCAATTCAGTTGCTACCCCAAATTTTAAAACCTCAAAAATGAACACATGAGGTTTCAGAAATGTGAACCATAGTGAACATACCTTGGCATCAGCTTCCCAACACTGATGGAGCAGCTCAGCAAAGCTTCTGGGGCAACTGCTTGGAATGGTTAATCTCTGCAACAAAAGAGGAAAACAGAAGAAAAAAACACGAGGTTACTCCTCCAGACAAGAAAGTGACCTTTGATGGCTCCTCAAAGAGTTAACTTAGAAGCTTAAACAAGACACAGAATTTAAAGCATCCACAGATTAATATTAATATATGACAGGAGAATTCATGTTCTGATCTGCCCTGCTGATCTCTCAAGGCTCCGGCTTTCCCAAGTAGAAATCCTGGTAGATGGAAAAGTCAGGTTCATCGTGACAAATGCAGCGGAACAAACACAGCTGCAGTGGGAGAGGGGCAAGCTGGGGCCTAACACTGTGTTTAGAACCACAAATTTATTACCACGAGTTTTTATAGTAACTTAAAATCTGTGCACACCAGCCAGGTAACTAGGAAACAAATTGAGTCTTGGCAGTAGGTGTGAGGCTCTGAAACCATCTTTGGCACAGAAGATCACTCTGCATTTTCTCACTGGTAATTCTGAATGTGCCATTCAGAGTGCACGATTCATTTGACTTTACCTCTGGTCACACCCGTGTACTGAACCGGACTTGATACAAAACAAATTGACTTGTGAGGATGGATCCTACTCACACGCCTATGGTTCTGGTTCCCATAGAATATGACATGCCCCTATCTCGGGGAGGAATTTTTGTTTTCAAAGGCTTAACAGTCCGGCCAATAACTCATCAACAACAGAATGGCCTGGCATGTTTGAGGCGCTGAGTCTGATCCTCAACGCTGTAAAGACAAATGCCAACCTTCATATATGGCCAAGTGTCATATAATCAGGAATTCTCTTGCAAGCCACCAAATCTCAAGTCATCCATGTGTATTTATGCAGGTCAAGTAAACAAAATGAAGTTTGTAATTTTCTGGACTTAGCTTCTAACTAAATTACAAATAAACAGAATTTTTTTTAACAGTTTCCAAATACACCAGACTTCTCAAGAGCACAACAGCCACACATAAGAAATCAAAGGAGACTGGTTTTACATTATTCACAAGCTACCTATGATTTCTAAGTACTGTCACTAGCAACAGGGCTGGTCATAGAACCAAGTCACTAACACAGCTTACTTCTACCCTGCTGTATTTGCAGCCACTCAATGTCATTTACCCACAAGGCTAAGCACCTTAGATGGCTACATCATCTTGTCAAGCGAGGTTACGCCTAGCCCGTGTTTTCTGTAGTATTTTCATTTATCCTTCACATTACATGGTTTCGCTGACTTGAAGCATGTTGCATGCGGGCGAGTTGGGGTTTTCTGGTTTTCTTTTCAGCAGAGCCAGGGCTGTCAAAGCAGTTGTTATAGAGAGAGCCCTGGAGTTGGAGACACACCCGTGCCAGAGCAACAGGCACTCACCAAGCACTGGGCTGCAACCCCAGGGCTCAGGGTGTGCGTGGGTGGGTGGGTGGGTATCAAGGTGTGAAGAACTAAGCACTAAGGTGTAAGTCCCTAAAACTGTCTGCCAAGGAAATTTTACAAATAGAAAATTTAAAACTGAAGTTAAAGAGACCTAAGAAAAAAATAAATAAGTAAAAATAGGTGTCTGGGCAAGAAAGCTGATAGTCTATATGTCACGTTATATCACATCGCATTAGAATTGATATAATGAAGATGATAAATAAGCAAGCTCTCCAAATTAAGGCTACGCCAGGCCTTGGAAACTCCTAGTCTTTTGACCTCACAGAGGAGAACAATGTTTTTAACTGTTATTTTAGTATATTGTGACCTGCACATTTTTGATGGAGATTTAAGGAAAGTCAGTTGTTTGCTTAAAAGACAGAAGATGATTGGGAGTGAGAATGAGTAAAGACACACTACAGTTGCTCGCATGCGGCTGCGTGTGTACTCCATACAAACGAACAGAAGGCTCAGAGGGACGCACTGCAGCATAGCCTAGTCTGTTTACCAGTGAAGCGATGTCAACAGGCTGAAGGTCCTGTTGTCCTTTTTTTTCTCACTGGGAAACCTTCTTAGATACTACATTTCAGACATTACACAAAGAGAAAAGTAATCTTAAATATCTAATGTTGTCAAGTATTAATCACAGACTCAGATACTTTTATGTAAGGGATTTCTTTACTGCATTAAAAAGTACTTTAAAATAGAATCTGAAGTATTTATGTTCTGATTACAGAACGTTAATGCATTCCTAGTGCATACAAACACATGGAAATGACCACATCGTGGTTCTATGTGGTGACACTATTTACAGCTTAAGGATTTTAGAACAAAGAGTTCACATTTAAAAGTAGAGTGTCTCCCAATAACTAAACTAGGTAGGGTATTATTTTTAAAAAATATTTTTGCACCATTTTATATGTAAGATGCAAAAAAATTGTTGGTTTTATCTTTCTAAAATTAAAGATTAGTAGATTAAATTTAAGTTTAAAACTTTTGTGCTATGTTTTATTTTGTGTGTGTGTGTATGTGTAAGTGCACGCCTGTGCCGTGGTATGCATGTGAAAATGAGAAGACACTTTAAGAAAGTTAGTTCTCTCTTCCTACCATGTGGTCCTGGGGATTAAACTCAGATCATTAGGCTTAGTGGCAAGGGCCTTTGCCTGCTGCTGAGCCATCTCTCTGGTCCCAGTAATAATTGAAATGTCATGAAGATTTTTTTTATATTAATTAATTTGCTATTTACAATGAAGCACATTTATATAAGAATCCAAGTGTTTATAAAAGTAGAAATTATATTCTAAGACATTCTGTAGAAATTATACTCTAGAACATTCTGAAGGCCCACTGATTTTTATGGAAATTAAAAAAAATAGCAAATACATGTATCTCTTGTACTTAAAACATTCCTAGTAATGCCCTCTTAAGTTACTGTTTTCTGTGCAGGTTCACTGCTCTCGTGGTAAGGTGTAACAGGGTTTATGAATCCATTTTTAATAGAAGTTATGTCAGAAATGATTACTCAAAAGCCTTACTCTATAAGAGTTGAGAGCAAAGGTCCTTAGACAGAGTGTTAGAAAGCATGACCTCTCTATAAGTTCAGATGTGTGGAGCTGGAGATTATAGAAAGACTTCCACCTGGTTTAAGAGCCCTGGCCCAATCCTAACTGCCGTGTGGATGCCACTGCAGCTATATATAAGGCATTCGCAGTGGAAAGCTGGGTGAATACTTTCACATACTCCTAGGAGTCCATAATTATTTCAAAATAAAAATCTGTTTTTTTTTCTTTTTTTTCTTTTTTAAATTTACCCTACTAATTAGATATCGATGTTACAGAGTGACTAGATAGGTCACGTTAACAATCTCTCCTTGGCAGTTTAAACATCATTCTTAGTTAAATGAAGACTGCCAGAAATATGGAAGCCTTTCTCCAACCCAGTAACTGAAGGTATTCAACAGTAAAGACAAATGAAATATTGGAAGTTGAAGAAGTTTTATGAGTTAGGCTTCTCGAAGTGAACTCACTCTCTGGGAATCGCTTTGATACTAAGTGAGCAGAAACTGGTTGGGAACCAGTGCCGCTAACATGGCGAAAGGAAGACACCTTCTTGAATGGTGACACTGCAAATCCCATTGAGGCTTAATTTCAACATTTTTTCCCCCACAAGTAAGTACTGCGCAGAATGGGAAGAATAGATAATTATCTTAAATCAAGCAGTTGTGCTTTGGTTCACTGGCACGCTGAACTCATGTCACTGTGGAGGTTCCCTCAACTTCCTACTTCTTAGTGACCAGTTCAGGAAGTCCATGAGCTGCTCATCACAGCACACCACAGTATGTCCCACTGGCTCTAGGGCCAGGAGATGGCTGCCTTGTGTGTGACGTTAAGTTCTGCGGGCTGTTGGTGGGAGCTTCCCAACCCTTAAGCTGGATGGAAGTCCATCATTCTCTTTGGCTTTAAATACTCAATGCTTTAAAAATGCTGATTGCAACCTACTCCGTCTTTCTCCAGATAAAGTATTATTGCTAAATACGAATTATTCTGTCAACTCTGGAGGATCTGGGTGACTTTCTAGAGCCCTTTCCTGGCCCATCCCGTGTGGTGCAGAGATTGCACAGAGTTGCCCTGCTTCTGGGTCAGTAGAAGGTCAGAGCTGTCTTCACTTAGACTTGTAAACCTGAACTAAGCACCCAACCACCTCACTGGCAAAAGATATAGAACAGAAATAAGTGGTTCCTCGTGTCCAAAACGATCAGTTATCCCATGTGAGGTCTTACTGAGCAGTGCATGGAAAATTAAAACCTAGCAGCTCTCGTGGAACAATGAGTGAGGCCTGGTCTTACACGGAAGTTCTTTTCATCTCTTATGCTGGGCAGCCCTCTCCCATCAAATTCAGCCACTACTACGTGACTCCCATCCTCAATGAGTCAAGAGGACAAATTAGTCCGGTAGTTCTGGGTTAATGGGATCCAGGAGACAGAATCTTGGTTTCTTCTGGTCAACAGCAGCTTTCTGATTAACCTGGCTTGCTCTATACTCACATGGGGGTGGGACAGGTCAATCCAGTTCTGTTAAAGCGCTAAAAGGGACTATCTTTATACAGTCTCCACGTGGAGATTATCTCACTTTAAGGTC
Source organism: Rhabdomys pumilio (assembly GCA_030674055.1). NCBI lineage: Eukaryota > Metazoa > Chordata > Mammalia > Rodentia > Muridae > Rhabdomys > Rhabdomys pumilio. Next base: position 141,980,572 of record JANHMN010000002.1, on the reverse strand, counting down.
ACACTCGGCCTTTGTACACGGAAATGAAAATGAGGAAGTTCTGGGAAATAAGTGGTTTTGCCTTGCAAAGGCGAGTGTGCACGGCCACCACGCCGTCCACGTTCTCCTAGTGCTGTAAGATTGGATGCTTGGCCCTTATGCTGAGAGATTTCCATGGCTGTGCGTTTCAGTGGCAATTTGAAACCTTTCAAAATGTAGTTGCTCTCTTTGATATGGATGTGCCATGTTCTCTGATGTAGGCGCATAGGTCCAACTAGCTGAAAGCCTCAATTTGTGGAAAGAAGAAAAGCGAGGCCGGGGACACAGCACACACGGTGTTTACGCCACTGAAGTTCCTTTGAAATGGAACGACTCTGCATGAAGAAGCCAGCGCTCTCGCCACCGCCTCGCCGATTCCAGTGAGGAGATCATCTTCAATGTAGTGCTCAACGTAGGTGGCAAAACTGTAATTTTTTCCCCTTTTTGAAACTATTTTTTCTTCTTTTATTTTTGAAATTCTCATCTAAGCGACAGTTTCTTGTACTATAGTGACTCCTGCTGGGAGAGGGAAGTTGAAGTAGCCGAAGGTCTCTTACAGATATATCAACTCCCGGCCAGGAAAAAAGATGTCCTAAACGCAGGAGATGCAGTTAAACTGTTCCCCTACCTTGGACGCAATGGCTTCTTTCATCACTAAGAACAAACCCCCAGGTTTTACAATTGAGACTGAGAAACTAGTACAGTACTTGTACAATTTTTGATCTACGGCGTCACGACGTGAAGCTGCAACAATTAGATGTAAAGGGTCCATTCATGAGGAATAACGTCACTCTGACCCTTTGTGTTGGCTCCTACTGCTAATCTTTCCATAAGCGTGAACTTACTTTCAATTTGAAGAAGATGAAAAAGTCTTTTGCAAAACCCCAATACTGTTTTCTGATCTATGCACCTGAATGGAGAAACGGAGTCTTACCTCGTTTTTTTCCACTACGAGCCAAGCTACTTGTAATCCTTCCAAACCTTTAAAGGGGACCTCCCTTGTTAGCATCTCCCAGAGAACCTATGACAAAAAGAAAATGGAATTTTTATTCTGGTACTTTATATCGGTATATTGCTGAAAATGTAGCTAGCACTTAATTGTATCCAATTACTAGATGTAGCCAACCATCTGTAGAAACTTCCACAATATATGTATATATTCATATATAGGACTTCTACCATATATTACATACTTTCATGTTCTTTGTATATAAAGAAAAAAAATTTGTTTAAGGAATTGGAGTGTCTACGCTTAAAATTTTGTATTAGGGATTAAACTTGATCTTATGACTCCCTGGTATTTTCACATATTCCCACAGACTAGATTTTGTATTTTGTTAGAGAATATAGTCTTTATGCCTTGAATCTCAGATACTTTTTTTTATTAGATAGAAATTAGATAGGAATTCAACACAGTTTTTAAAAGTTTAAAAAAAAAAAAAAAAAAGAACCAAACAACAAAGTCCCAGTTCAAATCATTAGCAAACTCATCTGCCCCAAACTGATAGGTACCCGTGAAATTATGACATTTAGATATTGTGATTTGAACAAATTTCAGAATGAGTCATTCTAAGGGATCCATTCCTACATACACATATTATGTCATATTCTGAAATATAGGGCATGTTTAACAAACATATAAGCTGACTGTGTGCATGAATGAATCTATGCATCCAACTTTGACTTTGCAAAAGTCAAGCTAAGTGTGGCAATGACCATCAACAGAAATGAAACTCGTTCTAGAATGGTGGGTTTGGTTTCTCTTTAAACACTGACTAATGGAGATTTAAACACCCATTGGCATTCTCTTTTTATTCAAATAGGCATCCAAAAATTGGTTTTGAGACAACAGACTGGCTATGTTGCTCAGGCAGGCTAGCTTTGAACTCATGATACTCTTGTTGCCTTAGCCTCCCAAGTGCTAGAATTACAGGCATGTGTCACCACGCCAGCCTCATATCCCAAGGCGTAGTCTACCAGTACTTTGCAAAGCACAAAAGCAATTCTAATTTTGTTAATGATCATAATTTGACAAGCACTATAATTTATTGAGGGCCTAATGTGATCCAAATCCCCATTACATATGTCGCCTTGATCATTATCAAGTCCTCTGATATCATCTTCAATTTATAGGTGAGAATAACCGTGTTTAGGAAAGTCAGATGAACTTGCCTACATACGTCCAGCTACCAAATAGGTCAGTGGGGATGCAAACTGCTCTCTTACTTGGAGGCTGTGTTCTCATCCCACATAATTCAAGGGATGGGGAATCTCCATTGCTGGAGAGAACACAACAGACTCTGCTGTAGGTACAGAGCTGAGGCAGATTCAGGGCGACAACTCTGCAAGGTAGGTTTTGCTCTCCCTTGCTGCAAACTCAAAAGCCTATTTCTAAATACAAGTCTAGATGGAAGGCATGGCTCTATTTGAGTAAGTCCTGTAAGCCTTAAACTGTATAGTCACTATATCCTCAGCCAGCCTGCTGTCTTGTTCAAGTCATAGCATGTTAAATGAATGCTGGCGAATACAAAGATAATTAGCAAGAAAATCTTGGAAATTGGCAGATGCTCCTTAAGCAGGAGAGGATAAAAAAAAATCCCCTGAAACCTCTTTGGGCTTTTAATCAAGTGTGTAAGGTACTTCTTCAGAAGAGCTACTGAATAATTCTATTTGAATCACACAAGTGATTAGGAAAGGTAAGGGGCACCCCAGAAGGGGATGATGCTGGTGCTGGCTGTAAGGAAGGGAGGGGAAGAGTCAGCACAGGAATGCAGTCACCTGGCCACCCTGCCTGTGCAGGGGAGAGGCAGCACTAGGCTGAGCAGGAAATGAGGTCCCTCAATTTCCTGTGATCATCACTCTCTGTTAGTGCTGGGGACAGAAGAAGACAGAGGATGAAGAGTGGAGAAATGGAGATAAGAAGGCAGTTTCAGATGCTTCAGCCTTGTAAATACTCAGGTGAACAACTCAGGCCTCCCCTTTTCTAAGTTTGGGGGGCAAGCACAACAGCCACACAGCGTGTGGTGCCCACATGTAAAACCTGCCTGCAGTCGACAGAGTAGACTGCAGCCCCCGGGACTCTGAGGCAGTAACATTGGAAAGGTATTTATTCTTCACTCTTTTAGACCAAAATGTTTGGCTGGAAAATATCAAAAGTCTAATCAATGAAGAGGCGTGACCCTGAAACAGCTGGACTGTGTTACTCCATGTGTCTCTGAACAGCTAAGGTAGCCAGAGGAGGTGGCTTGAGGGATTTAAAACTGTGGGGACAGAGGTGCACATGGCCAGAAGCCTCAGGTTATGGAACCCAAACAAGGTCTCCTATTTGGTTCCACTATCAGCACCTCCCTAGTTCGCTTTAAGTCCCCAGATTTGGGAATGTACCCAAACAAATGCAGAACAAGCTAGGGGTGGCTTTTTTTTTTTTTTTTTAAATACATTCAATAAAAATGACATTTGGCACAAGAAGTGAGTTTTTTAAGGAAGTCACTTGGAAGTCTAAAAATACATTAAGCTGATGCCTTAAAATTCCAGTTCCAAGGATGCAGGCCAAACACTGCTGTGATCTTTCACCTTAAAAATATTTTCCAACTCATTGTATATCGAGACGTCCTCCCAGTTAAGCTGCACTCACAAGGAAAATTTCTATTTTCAGTTTACAGAACAGAAACTTGGACGCGGCTGTGTATTTCTGCCTTTTCTCTCACAAACAATAGGAAGCCATTACCTGAGCCAGGCTGGTTCTGGAACAGTGCTCTAGACAAGTTGCAGAGGCTGACACTTAAGCTCCCTCTGTTGAAGCTGGCCTTGGCTGGAAGCTCCTAGGACGGTAACCCTTCCGCACTGCCACTGAGAAAGCTTTGTTTGTGGAGGGTGACAAGCCATGTGCTCTCACAAGGCTGCCTGTTCAGTGATCTGCACCCTTCTTCTTAGCACATCATCTACTAAGGGTGTACAAACATTTTGTCAAATGGAGAAAGGACAACTGGCTGCCTAGCTCTGCTGCTCTGCATAGCAACAAGAAGTATCTTTGAAGGCAGCGAGAGACTAGTTAGTTTTTGCCACGTGTCCAGACAAAACTCAAGTTTATCAAGTGGAGAAAGACTAAAAACAAAACCAGGCCTTGTTTTGTTTGAGTAAGTTTCAAAAATCGACTTTTTGATGGCCATGTTCTCTTAGCTTGAACTATGGCATGTTTTACATCCCTCTGGAAGGGACACCACGATTCTGCATAACTATTGTTTTCTCAGGTAGGCGCCACTTTTGAAGCTTGAGGGTCACAAATGTCTGTGCCTAACATGGCCTCGATTGGAGCAACTACGCAGTCTCTTTCTCTGATGCCTAACCTACTGAGAACTCATAACCAGTTTTGGGTTTTTGTTTATATAAATGGTTGTTTAAAACAAAAGGTTCTGGAGAGCAAGACTTGTATTCTCCCTTTCACTGATGGTGTTTATTTAGAAAGGAGAGTGTTAAATATCTCAAATTCTTATCGTCAAATCAGCACGAACATACTTCTCTGAGGCTCTGCTGACAGAGTTCTCTGTGTGAGGCAAGCCAGCATTCTCAAACTTTACTCAAAGAGAAACTAATGGTAGATGACTTTAAATTATTTATTTAATTCAGGGCATGCATGTGGTAGTCAGACAACGTGAGAGAGAATGTGTTCTCTCCGACCATGTGGGTCCCTCTAGGGATTAAACCCAGCTTGTCAGGCTTGCAGAAAACATTTTTTACCCACACCGAGCCATTTGTCAGGCCCATGCTGGCTTTGCTGTTGTTTTGAGATTTTTATTTATTTTTATTTTTTGTTAAGTTTGCTTGAACGTATGTCTGTGTCTGACATGAGTGTAGTGTGTGCAGAGTCCAGAAGAGGGCGCCAGATCCCAGGGACTGGAGTTACAGTCAGTTATGAGCTCTAATGTGGGTGCTGGGAACTGAACTGAGGTCCTCTGGAGGAGTACCCATTTCTTCAAGCCCCTAAACTGATTTTAAGGAGACAATGAAATAGTTCTATTTCTGCTACTCAAGGGCAGAAAAGACTCTTGCATGAATTCTGAATTGAGACTGATCTAGTCAGGGGATTGGACAGTTGGGTTCTGAGCCACACCTGATGTGTGGTACATGGTAGTCCTGGCAGTGTGGATTTGTTTTGGGAAATGACTTGTTCAGTGTCTGTTATATCCCTTTCCTGGGCAGCAGGATGGCCAATGTCTTTAATACCAGAGGCTAGGTGAGAGGCACATCTCTGTGTGAGTTCCAGGCAGCCTTGACCTACATAGGAAATTCCAGGTCAGCCAGGGCTACAGAGTGATCTCTTGACTTAAAAAACAAATCAAAACAAAACTGTCCTCCCTGCAAGAAAGCTACACAAGGCTGAGCAAAGGTGGGGTAAAGGTGGTACACATGTCACTAAGGCCTCACGTGCACACGCATAGAGATCCCTCTCTCAAAAGCAGCACACAGTTCCTGGAGTGAAAGGTTTTTATAAACAAATGGAAATCCTACAGCTTCAGGAAGAAAGATCCAGGCAGCACTTAAGGGCATGCTCAGTGAGAACTGACAGACAGACTTAAAGACCCAGGAGTGATCCTTAATATTAGGAGTCATGGTCAGCAGCTATGGTTTCCAGGGGAAAAGGCATGAAAAGGCATTAATTCTTGGTTACAGGTACCAAGAGGGTGCTGTCTGAGGAAAGGCAGACTTGTCTTTCTCCCCAAGTCCCAGGTATCTGGAAGCTTTTGAAAGAAAGTGGTATGGAGTTTATTTTCATAAATCCAATAATATTGAAACTAAAAGTTCATTCTATACACAACTCAGAGCTGTGACTTTAGGTCAAAAATCTCTAATAGGGAAATTCCAAGACTTGGGGAGAACTGTCAAAGCACAAATCACACACGGGCTTCTGGGATAGGAACCAAGCTGGAAAGCCAGACAAGCTAAGCGAGAATATGGTGTCTGAGTGTGTGTTTCTACTCTTTTTTTTTCTTTTTTTTTTTATTGGATATTTTATTTACATTTCAGATGCCATCCCCTTTCCCCATTTCCCCTCCCTAGAAAACCCCTAACCCGTGCCCCCTTTTCCATTTTGCTTTTATACAATTTTTTTAAATGTTAATCAAAGGCTTTATAAGTATGGTAATGCTCATTCTGGATTTCTGACGGCGTGTTTCTACTCTTGTATACACCTGTACATGCCGGGAGAGCCACCCAGAAGACCCACGTGGTCAGCCATGTCACTGCCTCCCCAAAACCCTTTGTTCCACGGGAGGCCCGGCAGAGTGTGGCACATTGGCATCTGTTCAACAGAATGAAATGAGGTTCTGGTACCGTCAAACATGCTACGTAAAATTTAAATCAGCCCATGTTTGTGTCCAGCCCAGAGCTAACTCAGTAGGCAAACATTTTCCCTAAAGGACTATAAATTGGCAAGAGAAAACAATTTCATAGAAGTTTAATTTTTTCCTTCTGTAGTGCTGGGGACTGAACCCAGGGCCTTGTATCTGCCAGGCAGGTGGTCCACTGTGCAGCTAAGCCTGAGCACAAAGACTGTAACAAACCTCATTTTCAGAATTTTCAGATGAATGTATGACGATTACGCTGGAATAACATAGAACACAGCCTGGGAAGCCAGTCTCCCCTGGGATCATTATTTTGTTTTCCCCTTTCTATCAGTGAGAAATGTTTCCTTGCTCTCAGTAATAATGCAGTTTCCATTCTTAGAAACATTCAGAATTAAGGGGAATTAGATATTTAAAGCTGATACTACTGTTATCACCTAACCCCTCTAAAATCCTAGACTTTAGCCAAAAATATACAACCCATTCTTGAAATTGTTTTCAATAGCCATCAGAATTCTCCCATGTGTAAGAGGTGCCAGGATTTAGGAAGCACTGGCCCACTGGAAAAGCCCCACACATAAGGAAGCCAGCTTATGTGTGGCCTGAAGAGGGAAAGGGGTGTGCCTGACATGTGGTCCTTTCTGGTCACCCCCCTCAGGAAAAAGGGGGTGTGAAGGAGGTGTGAGCTGTTTCTTACAGTGCTAGTGTCCTTCTTGCTAGGTAATGTATAAAAGTGGAGGTGCCGTACATGGCACAGAGGGCAATGAGAGCCAGAGTCTCAGAATTCCCCATGATGCTCTGGGTCTTTTAAAGGATATACAACACTTTAGGGAAAAAAAAATAAATCTTCAAACAAAGGATTCCTGCCTGTAGCAGGAAATGCCCTCCCAGAGGTTTCTTCCTCCCAATGATCCTTCCTTAGCTGGTTCCTCCCTTGATTCTACTTTTGTATCCATCTGCCATCATCCCATCTGCTCTAACCCCTTAATTTCACCCATTTGCTATCACAGCATTTGCAGCATTCCTGGCAGGCCTCGCGCTGATCAGCCTCTGAATTATTTGCTTCTTGGAAGTAGTGATGGTTCTTCTTGTTGCAGGACAGATTAGCTCAGTCATAAGTGATCAAAGCACACACTGGGACAGCTGGAAAGCCCCTCCCTAATGCCTCCACTGTAGATGACCCTCCTGTCTCAGGCACTACCAGGTTAAACTGTGGTCACTTTCTTCTCTAAGCTGTTGTTGGCCCTTTCTTCCTATGTCCTTTGGTAAACGAGAAATGAGAAACGTACTCACCACGCCATAGGAATACGTGTCACAGGTCTCAGACACAGGGAGACTCTGGATAACTTCTGGAGCCATCCATGGGAAAGTTCCAACCAGGGACATGTGTGTTGTGTGGTTATGGAACCGAGAGGCGCCGAAGTCACAGATCTGAGGACATAGGAACCAACATCAACTTTCTACCCAATACTGACGGGAGACTGTTAGTCACAAAGCCATCATCAGAAACAGATAACCCTCTTCAAATGGAAAAAAAACAAAAAACAAAAAAACACCAAACCAGTCTTACCTTCAGCACTCCGTCAGCAGCGATAACAACTGGAAGAAAATGGAGAGAAATTATGATTATCATTTCTATTTGAATCGTCTTAGCAGCGGAAAAAGCACAGCATCATGTTTCTGACTTAGAAACCACTACATTTCTAACTTCACAATATAAGTTGGGTGTGGGAGTGTGTACCCACAATCCCAGGCTGAGGCAGGAGGACTACCACGAGTTTGAGGCAAGCCTGGGCTATATAGCAGGAACCAAACCTGTCAGGGATTCATAAGAAGACCCTGTTTCAAATGCACACATTCGTATAAAGCACGTATCTTAACTAAACACACACATTTGTATAAAGTAAGTGTCTTAAAAGCCATTTTGAGCAGCGCCTCATGGAATTAAGCTTTTTAAAAGTTATCTGCCTTATAGGAAGGAACTCTCCAATTCAGTAAATATTTTCATTTTATGATATAAAATTCTGTCTCTGTCTCTCTGTGTGTCTATTTCTCTGTCTGTCTGTCTGTCTGTCTGTCTGTCTCTGTTTCTGTCTGTCTGTCTGTCTGTCTGTCTGTCTGCCTGTCTGTCTCTGTCTCTTGTGTGTGTGGGTGTTCTTCCCAGTAGAAGACTAATTTGCTGAAAGGCAAAACCAACACTCACTTATTCATGCATCCATGTGCTTGACAACAATGTCGCTGAGTACCTACTGGGGTCAAAGGTCACCGCTGCCTCTCCTCTCCTCTCATGAAGTCTGCAGTCCATCAGAGAGACCATTAAACATCCACAATGAAGTGGGGGTAAATTGTATGATGAGAGAAAGAGAGTTAATAAAGAACCAACCAAGGGGAACATCTAAGCAAGCCTGTGGAGGTTGGATGAGGTTTTTGGCAGGAATGGATGCTCATACTAAGACTTGAGGATAGGAAGAGGGAAGCCTGGGAGGGCAAGCAGTTTCACCTATGAAACACTCAGGTGCAGGGGTAAAGGCACAGCCGTTCTGGAAGACAGAAGCCAAGCCAGGAAGAGGTCTTGTGAAAAATGAAAGGCCACAAAGAATGTGATATGGAAGAATGACAGGAGGGAGACTTTGGGGGCTGACGGCCAGCTTCACAGCACAGAACAAGAGGCAAGGATCGGGCTGTGCATGTGAGTGGCCGTGGTCCGGGAGACATGGTGCTGTCAGTAATGGTCTGTGAGAAAGAATGGGAGACTAGTGGGCTGAACTGAAATATCTAGGCCTGGATCAGGGGGCTTTCGGAGCAGCAGAAGGAGGGGGAAGGCTCAAAGATAAAATCCTGAAACCCCTGGCTTAGGCATCTGACACTGCAGAAAAGGTAGGAGTGGCTTTTTAAGGCAGGAGGGAGAAGATGAAAATGTCAGGTTGGACAGAAGACATTTAAGCCTATGTAAAAATATCTGTGCAGTCTGTCTAATAAACAGATTCGAAGCTGACAGTAGCTTAGGAGTGTTGCGATGGAAGGGGGACTTTTATGGGAGTGGGAAGGTCAGAGAGAAGGCCAAGGCCAGAAGTCCCGAGAGGGTTTCTGGGATTTGTGTAGTAAGGCACTCAGTGCCTTGAGCATGGTAGATCATCAGTACAGCAGATGTTACAAGTGATTTTGGTAACAGGAGAAAATATCCTGTGTGATCTAATACATATAAATAGTCTCAAAGTAAATGTGGAGTGGCAAGAAATGAGCTTCATACGTTTGCAAATAAAAATGCGAATAAATATTACTGTTGTATTCAGTTGTCCTTAGAATAGCTCCCTATTGCTTTTTCCTGACATCATATTAGCAAGTGCTCATTTAAAACAAAATAACAATAAGAAACTTAATATTGGGGGGCTGGAGAGATGGTTCAGTGGGTACAGAAGCACTTGTCATGGGAGCCTGATGTCCCAAGATAGATCCAGAGACCCAGATAAAGATGGAAGGAGATAACTGACTCCACAGTGCTGTTGTCTGACTTTCAAGGGACGTCATAGCACACGCATGCACACAAATACACACCAGACACACCTACACACTAATAATATGGCTGATTTGTATTACTTTTACTTATTCACTTTCTCTGTGTGTACATGTGTTGGTGCATACAGGCAACAGGATACACACGAAGGTCAGAGAACAACTTGTGGGAATTAGCTCTCTCCTTCTGTCATGTGGTTTTTGAGGATTAAACTCAGGTTGTCAGGCTTGGTGGCAAGTGCCTTTACCCACTGAGCCAGCTTGCCAGCCCAGAACTAAAGTTTTCAAAAATATTACAGAAGACAAAAATCTCACTCCTCCTCTCAGTAAAAACAAGTTGTCAAGGTTAGGCTGGGATTCTTTTGTTAATGTATACTCTTTCTTTTTAACTACATAACTTGCAAGTTTTAAAAATGAGGAGTTCTCCATTGTTATATATAGTTTTCCTACTAACTACATGGGGTTTAAAACATCAGATAATTTGATTATATCGAATTTAGTAGCATGAACCGAAATTGTAGTCACACAACTCTGTCACTTCTTACCCGATGAGAGATTATTCTCTAATGACTTCCTGTTAGCCCGCTCTGTATCACAAGTTTGTCGTTCCCGGAAGTATCTGTCTCAGAAGAGCCATAAAAGAGTAGGAGAGGGTGGGACAGTCGGCCGAGCCAGCTAACCGGGTTAAGGAGAGGCCAGGGTGGATTCTCAGGGTAGCAGCTGCCTACAGACAGCTCCCTGTCCTTCCTGCTCTACACCTGTCAGCCCCAGGCCTGCAGGCCCTGGGTCTGAGCACAGCGCCTGGGACCTGCCCCGGCTTCTCTGC
>JANHMN010000002.1:141955201-141969864 GCA_030674055.1 Rhabdomys pumilio | reverse complement strand
GCCCTGGGTCTGAGCACAGCGCCTGGGACCTGCCCCGGCTTCTCTGCCCTGGGTCTGAGCACAGCGCCTGGGACCTGCCCTGGCTTCCCTTGTCCACCTGCTGTCACCACCCATTCTAAGGGTCGCACTGTTGGTAAATGCAGGTTGAAGCTGCTGTGGACTTAAGAGTTCTAAAAATAACCGTGTTCCTTCTCCCCGCTGAGAGCTACTGAAAATGTATAAGTAATGATAGCAAGGGCTGCTTTCCCCCTTGAGTGGCAAACTCTGGTGTTTACTTAGCTAGCTCTACTAAAGCTAAATAGTCCTATTGCCTTTTGACAACTGATGTGACGTAATGGAAGAAGGTGGTGTCTAGTCCTGCATGCTATTTTAAAACGCTCCTTTTCCAAACGATAAATATAGACTCATAAAGTATAGAAAGTACAAACGAGGAGAAAAGAAAAAAATAAAAAACAGAAAACAAAACGAATGTCTTTATGTTCTGAACTCTCAAGCAAGCTGGTCATCTTTGGGCACTACTCCAGATAATATAGGCATGAGTGACCAAAAGATGTATACCATGTAATTCAGAAATAAGATATAAAAGTGCTGGCAGAAGGCAGCATCCCAAAATAGGAGACTTAAAACTCCATGACCACACACTATGACCTAGCCATGCCAATTTTAGAAAAGATTTCTAAGGAAATAATTAGAGATGTGTTGAGAGACTTGGCCAGAAGGCATTAAGCTAAACATTTCTTATTTTAGAAAAAAAAAAAATTAACCAGTCCAGTTGTCTCCATCCTGTGTTAGACTCACACAGTAGAAGACTATGCAGCTTCCCCAAATAACATACAGATTTTGATATTTATAGACAGTGATAATGTTTTCAGTGGTGGTGCGTGAACCAAACAACGAGTCACACAAACAGTGGAAAGCACCGTGCTGACTTGGTTTGCAGGTACGTGCGGACTGACGTAAGGCTGGAAGGTGGGCTAACTCACCGTTTCTTGACTTGAGGTCTCTGTGGATCACCTTGACTGGAGCCTCCATGTGTAAGTAATGCATCCCTTTCAAAAGGAGGGAGGGAGAGTTAGTGGTTTGTAGTACTGCATCAGTGTGACCACTCACATTGTGCAAAGAAATGCATAGCGGAAAACAAATCTATACATTCTGCTCTTCCATGCTGGATAGAAGAAAAATAGCATATGTCTACATTAGTAACAATCTAGCTATGCTGATACAGGACCTTACTGTGGGAGACCTCACTTCTTACAGTACCTAAGAAAGACACTGTGATTTTTCTCAAACTTGTGCAAAGAATGGCCAGAATGACCCTTGAGCACCTACTACCAAGTGCGTGCGCTGTCTGCTCAGGCTTAGACTCCACGGTGCTCACTTGGACTCTGAGGCCACTGAGCTGCAGCGTGGTCACTTTTCGGCAGGGCCTGGGAGTGGGGACAGAACTGTGGTGTGTGGCTGGCCCGCTGACGAGCAGAGGTGTTGTGATCCTCTAGCAGATGTGCGATGCTTACAAAACATTGTCTTCTCGTGAGAATAAAATGCCAAACCCACTCTGATAAATGCATATAATATGAATTAAGGTGCTCTATCTACCGGGTGCATCAAATGTAAATAATTTTATGAATTTGAATGAGAAATTATACTTTCAGCTGTATTTCATGGTTACCCCTGAAAAGTGTTTGGTCTTTCCTGTTTCAGGCAAAGACAGAATATAGGGAAAACACATTTCTACCCAGGATTTCCTCTCATCTCTCATGTCCTCTTTCTCAAACAGTGGAAGGAACAGTCCTTCCTCACATCAAATCCAACAGGACCCCACTGTTTTTGATGAGATGACCACCAAAATAATTTAATAAGTATCCTTGGTTTCTTTTTAAGTACACAGAACAGATTTTATTACGGAGAATTTATTAATAGTGACTCTTCCTCTATTACTCTGGTTATTATATTGAGGAATCAAAAGAACAAAGAAAATAACAAAATGGTTTAACTCCTGTTACATAATGATATTACTGAAGAGAGTCAAGTTAGCAGAAGTATTAGCAACTTAAATGACCGTAAGTGATGTAACTGGGGTAAAGGGCCTCATTTAATAGAAGTTCTACATCTTCAAGCCGTGGAGCTCAACGGCTGCTACTTATGTGGTACTTAGTCGTCTACATGGCTGAACTTCATGGTTATGTCTTCCTTGCTTTAAACTCAAATTTCCACACAATTTTCAGGTATGGTCTATTTGACTGTGACTAGAAGCAAAAATAGATCATTTTTATACTTGCTGACAAAGATTTCAAAAGGGAAGATTCGACAATAAAACCTTAAAATATAGACATTTCTCGACTCTGAGTCAAATTATCAGAAGAAAAAGTCCTATAAATTATTGGTACATTATGTACAGTACCCAGCTTTGAAAACTTCGTGCTCATCTATGTGCCGAAATCACAAAATTTCATTCAATTTGTTTTTATTGAGTCTTCTACTTCGTTTTTATCTTAAACCACTGAAAAGGATTGAAAAATGCTCTCTCCTGGCTCAACTATTTGTGAATTATTAAGGTCTGACCAGTACCACGGTGGAGGTTTGGGAGACCTTTGGACTGAGGTGAGATTCAATCTAGCCCACTCTAATTGTCTGCTGTATATAATTGCAAAAGTACTCGCTCACCCACTCCACTCCTCGTAAGGAAGAGGATCCTAGCAGCTTTGAGGGCAGCTCTCAATAGCAAAGATGTTGAGCAATACCTATTTCCAAATGCATGAGTCAAATCTCAGAATGAATTATTCATTCCCTAGTGTCTCAACATACTATTGCTTCAGTGGCTTCAATCACCATCAAACCGAAAGATGCACAGGCTGAATTTGAAGGAGAATCAACAGAGTCAAGTTTTCCTGTTTTAAGTTTACACTTCACTGTAGAGGAGAGGGTTGAAATCAATCTTAAAGTCTTGATTCCTTGTTCTTTTTGCAGACCGTGTGAGATAATTCCCATGTATTACATATCACTTAGAATTATGAGCAAAAGGGCCCATTTTCTGAGGCCAAATACATGAGAATTTGCCTTAGACAATTAGTTCTCTAATTAGGCAAGGGGGATCATATTATTAGCTTGTGGAATTTTGCTCTTCCAACCTTCCTTCTCCAGCATCTCTGCTTCCATTTTGCTACTTAATTCTGTCCCGTCTCCTCCCTATTCTTCTAAAGCAGGGAGGCAGCTCTCTTGAGAGAGTAACAGCGCTATTCTGCAGCCAAGAGGTCTGGCTCTCAGATAGGACTGTGTGACAGACAACAGAGTGGGTGCTGCAGTTAGAACAGAAACACTAAGGTAGGGAGAGCACAGCTGGAAGCTGTCACTTGATTTGTTTGCTGTCTATCCACCCTAAGTACCATTAAGTAATAACAGGAGTGTAATTAGCTGAGCACCCAAAACATACGTCAGTAAAGTGCTGTAAGGACTGTGTGTTTCCATCTGTGTAGGTGTGTTTCCACAATGCCGCTAGTATCAGCACATTGCTTTGCCTACTCACAGGTGCTCCGTGTGTGCTATAGGAACTCAATGATATTACATGAAGCATCTCAAGAACATAGGATGTTAAGACAAGTTTATGCTGTCTGATGAATGAATTCATAGCTAAGTTCATCGTCACAGCTCAAGAATTAAGTATCCCATCCAAACATCTCACAGGTAGTGACCGGCAGCATTAGTTTAAAACAATTTGCTTTCTTTTTCTTTTCCTGTTTGAGGAATTTGGTGCAGCTGGCTAATCTTTACCTTTGCCATGAAGGCAAAATATAAGCTGCTTCCCTTGTTGAATGGTAAGCGAAACTATATATCCGCTTTGTAAGAGGTATTTGTAGGAAGAGAGTGTTCCAATGCACAGGTGCTAACTACCCAGGTAAAGTGCCAACCACTTCTGCCCAGAGGATCCCAGAATACAACCATGACAACCACAGCCAGTTCTTAGAGAAAGGCGCTTCTAAGGCAATTCAAACAGTTTTGATGAAAACCTCAAACTGCTCCGGAAAGAAAGTGCAAAAGAGGAGAAAAATGAATAGAATTCGAATGCTTTAGGAAGCAGTAATATATGCAGGAATTCCTAAGGAGGAGGAAGAATCAGGAACCTGGCTTGGGATTTTATATACTTAGAATATTTAAGTTTCAAGAGGAAGATCCAAATTCCATTACATATAAAATGAAGTCTGAGCTGCTTTGCACGCAGGCCTGTGGTTACTATTTGAGTACATTATTATCCACTCATAACAAATATGCCCAGTCCTGCCATAAGTCACATTTTAGACCCCTATGGAGAGACTTTCAGGACAACAGAACCACAAGTTTTCCATTTAATATGGCAAGTGAGTTTGTTAATTACAGTATCACGAAACAGCAAAAATCTCTGCCCTGAAACTTACTGACTTTGAAAGACTTGATTGTGGGGTTTGGGGGTGGAGAGGCAGATGAAGAAACCAGAGAAAGACAAAGAGAATTTAGTAATAGAAAGTCAATAACCTAAAATATTATCTGTGCAGTGAGTTAAAATGTTATACTAAATCTGATCTGCACAAAGAATGTCTGCAGACACAGAATAGAAAGCTTCCGGCAGAGTATCCCAGGTCAGGGTGGGAAGACACCGCCCACCTCTGAGGGTGCACAGCAAGCAGTGTTACCTTTGGCTACGTCAGTGGCCCAGGTCATGATGTGTTCCATGTCCATCTCTTCACTCCTGTTGCTGTTAATGTAATCATACAGGGACCCCAGGGAAGCATATTCTGTTTTAAAAGGAATGGGTACACAATTAGTTGTGCTTCAGAAACTAGACTGTACATTGTCATTCAGAAAACATGTTGAAGAGCTTAAGAAAAGATGCTAAGATTATGTAAGAACCACCTTGGTCATGGTGTCACTTCACAGTAACAGAACAGTGATTAAAGCAGGTTTAGTCTTTTTTCTTCAACTTGATGCTTATCTCTTTCTCTTGTCCAAGTAGACGAGAACTCATCTTGTGCCCAGCCTTGGGGAAACAGAGCTTTTCAGTCATTTTAAGTGTGATTTTTGTAGATGCTATTTATTGAGAAAATTCCTTTCTACTTCTAGTCTGCAGAGACTTATCGTTATCAGTGGGTGTCATAGTGTCTCAAGTGCTTTCTCTGAGGACGGGGATATAGCTCAGAGACCGGGTACTGCTAACATGCCTGAGGACTTATGTTCAATTCTATTACACAGAAACACTCACAACAATCAAAGGCTTCTTCTGTATCCTGTGAAATGTTTATATTTCAAGTTTTTGTCTCTTATATTACCTGTTACTGTTGTTAAGGTACCTGTTATTGTACCTTATAATTAACTGATTTCAGATGTTAAGTCAACACCTTGCATTTCTGGAAATTATCTCATTGGTCATGGAGTACAATCTTTTTATTGATCGTTTTTTTTCTTAATTTAATTAAAATAAAATGACAGCATTTCCTCTCTCACCTCCCTTCTACCATCTTCGTGCCTGACCTTTCTCCCAAACTTAAAGCTTTCTTCTCTAACCATTGTTCTATACAGATCTAAGTGAATAAACAGAAATACACCCTCCTGAGCCCTTCAGTGTGGCCTGCACTGTAACAGTGCTGGCCATTCCTACTAGCTAACCAGTCAATGGACTCATCCCTGGGAAAGACCAAGTCTCCCTCCCTCAGCAGCCGTTAACTGCTTGAAGCTCTTTATCCAGGGGTGCAGGCAGTGAGATTTCCCTCATCTCTCTTGCGGTGTCTACTGTTGTTGGAATTGTTTGGGTCTTTCTTAGGCAGCCCTGTCATGGAGTACACTCTATTAATATGTGGCTGGGCTTTTTATGCTACTACGGTTATGGAGTTTATATTGCATACATAAGGAAAACTGACCTGTAGTTTCCCAGTCATGGCTTTGGGGTAGAAATAATATTGGCCTTATAGCCTTTTGCCCTCTGCCTTCAAAAAGAATATGGAGAAGAAGGGTTGATATTATTTCTTCTATAAGTATACGACAGAATTCATTAGGTAAAAGAATCGTCTTTTCTCTGTGGAAATATTTTAAACTAAAACTAAAAACTTAAGTTTTTCTTATACATACAATCAGATTTTTCTTGAAGTGAGTTTTGTTGTTGTTGTTGTTTTATTTTGTTTATTCGAGACAGGGCTTCAGGTAGTCCTGAAAGGGTTAAAACTTTTCAAAAACTCCTAACAGGCTGAGCAGAACCAAGAGTGCAGGTCAGATTGGTCGTGAGCTCTGTGTTTCAGGAACTTGGCTGACCATAAGATAGATAGTTGATTATGAATAGGCTCTTTGAGAATAGCCTATACAAAATGTTCCCCATGACTGTTCCTTGGACCCTGTCACAAACTGAATAATGGGCTGAGACTTTCCACAGGTACTCTCCAATAACCCCCCTTCACTCCCCCTGGGTTGTGGTTTCCCCGATGAGTTGTGGTTTTTGGCTTTAAATTCCCTCTGTCTCCAAAACCCGGGGGGGTCAGACCTCACTGCCCCTGCGTGGGTCATGGGTCTTGACCTCAGCATGCTGATTGAAAATATACCTCTTGCTGATTGCATCAAGTTCAGTGTCTTGTGAGTTATTGGGTGGCCTCAAATTTCTGAGGCTTGGGTGAGGTTCTCCCTCCTGGGGCCCTACAGTCCAGGCTAGACTAAAACTTGCTATGTAGCTGAAGCTAGCCTTGAACTCTTGATACTCCTGATTGCATCTCTAAGTGCTGGCATCATTACAAAAGCCCAGCTCTTGAGTCAGTTTAGATCACTGGGTCACTTTAGGAGATGGCTGACTGCATACACACAGTTTAATTTATCATCGCAGAGGCTTGTACCACCCACTACAATCTTCTGAAGGTCCCTTAGGAATCAAAGTGTTTTCTTCTCTCCATCCATGGCTTTGCCAATGTTTTTCTTGTTTTTTAGTTGATCTGGCTAAGGAGTCATCAGTTTTACTGACTGTTGAAAATCAAGCTTTCTGTTGAGTTTTCACTGCCATTTCCAGCTTCTGTTTTTCTGCATTGTTCTAACATCTCACCTTTCCCCCCATGGCTCACCTTGGCCTCTTAGCTTCCAGAGACTACACACTTCCTGCTCAGTGCTGCACTCTATAGTTCTGGCACGTTTACATTTATTTTCTTCTAGTTCAAATGTTTAAGGGTTCATTGTGATTTCTTTTGGGCTCTAGTAAGCATTTAGAAGTATGCTATTAAATTCTCAGATACTGGGTGCTGCTTTTCACCATGTTCTTTGGTCACCCATTTCTAATATATTGCATGGTTGGAGAACACACATGATATAGTATTAATTAGTTTTGATAAAATGGATATTATTTAATGGCTTACTGATGCCATACTCTGAAGAATGCCTTTGTTGGATGGTGTGCTAAGTATATGTGAGTTAGGGTTGAGAATGTTCTTCAACTTCTTTATACTTCTGCCAATTCTGTTTAGTTATTCTACTAATTATTGAAAAGACTATTAAAATTAATTAGTGTTGAATTGTTATGTTATTGTTACATTAGTATACTGACTCCTTTATCATTATAAAATGTCCTCATTTATTTCTTGGATTATATGAAATCTCTGTTGTGTGTAATTAGTATAGAAATGCCAGTTTTCTAATGGGTATGACTGGTATAGAATATCCCTCTCTTTCCTCTCATTTTTAACCTGTGTCTTTGACCCTAAGATATGTGTATTGTAGACAGTGTATACTTCAACCCTGCTTGTTATCCTATCTGAGAAAGCTCTGCCTTTTGATTGGAATATTAAGATTACTCATATTTATTGTAATTAATGACAGAATTGGCTTGATACCTGATATCTTTTGTCTCCTGTCCTTAGTCAGATGTTCCTTACTTACTGTATCCTAATATATTATTTTACTTCCTTGATTTCTTTAGAGGTTTATTGTCAACGTTGTGTGTGTGTGTGTGTGTGTGTGTTTGTGCATGCATGCCTTTGTGTGTATATGTATGCATGAAGAGGCCAGAGGTGTTAGATACAATCCTGGAGCTGAAGTTACAGGTAGTTATTAGCCGTCTGGCATGGGTGCTGGGAGCTGAACTCAAATCCTGTTCGTGAGTAGTGTGCATGTTCTTTTTATACAAGCTCTCATTATGTATCCTTGGCTGGCCTCAAGCTCACAGGCTGGCCGCACATTCACAGAGATCCGCCTGCCTGGCCTCTGGAGTGCTGGGATTAAAGGCCCGCATCGCCACACCAGGCTCTTAACTCCTGAACTATCTCTACAGCACTCTTGAGTTTTTCTTTAAATAGGGTCTCCCTGTACAGCTCAGGCTGGTCTCAAATTCACAGTGGTGTGCTTTAGCTTCTTGTGCCCTGGGATTAGAGATTCCTGCCACTTTTTGATTAATGTATTTTTAATTTCTTGAGTGACTTTTTTGTGGTGACTCAAGGAATGATAAAACACATTTTATAGCCCAATAACTTTGGATTACTAATCTGAAATATAAAATCTTTTATATGTTTTTCTCCGCTATGACTGTTTCTCCCTGATCTTTTATATTATTATTGTAATATGATAAATCTGTATAAATCTCAATGAAACATTTACTGCTCTATAAAATTGTTTTTAAACATGTTATAGAAGAGAAATGAAAATATACTTAAAGAATATTGATGTCACATTTTTACCATTTCTCTTACCCATGAATTCTTTCCTTAAATTTTTATTACTGAGTGTCTTCTGTCAGAACAAAGAACTTTTCTTTAATATTGCTCTCAGCTGTTGCTTGTTTTCTTAGTGAGGCTCACACTGAAGACCTTTTGTGCTAACTGCATGTTCTAAGTTATTCCCTATGCCCGGTTACTTCTTATAAAGCAATTCTACCTGCTATACGCTCACTCATTCTCTGACCAAGAATGTCTTTATAGTTATTTCACCATTAAAAGACCCTTTCCTTTGCTGGATACAGTCTTTTCTTTCAGCAGATATGTATTATTTTATTCCCACATGGCCTCCATTATGGAACATGAGAGTCAACATTGATCATATTGTCCCTGAGATGGATGTGAGCCATTTTCCCCTGACTGCAGCCACGACTTTCACTTTGGCTTATCAATGGTCTGACCATGGTTTGAGCTTGAGCTGTTTTATAGTTCATGTTAGATAGCTTTAAATCTGTGGGTAGCAAAGCTAGTATCTTCTCCGCCAAGGGAATGACCTCCTCTGCCTTTTTGGGTGTCGCACTGGGAACTGAAGACGCACCATATGGTTCTATGCCTGTCAATCACTTAATGTTTCCCTAGCAGGTAGCTTATTGGGCTTCAGTGTAAAGTATTTGTTTCAATTCTTTTGTGTGCATGAGAGGGTAAAGCTAGTGATTTTATTGTCTTCATGATAAAATCAGCTTAGACCTGGATCACATGGCCCTTTTTCTCTTCTCTCTTGACTCCTAGTTCAAAACATTTCTCACTAGCCAGCCTTCTGTTAGCTCTACACTGGGCTTAACACACTCAAGTCTCAGCACCGCCATCTTTGTAATTTTAACCTCTTTGCAGAAAGCAGGCTTAGTCTGATCTCTGTATCCACTGTTTCATGTCCTAACAGTTTTCCCTGGGCACACAGAACCCTTGCCCTTCTGATATGGTGTCACTCTGTAGAGTTCCTGCTTGCTATCATGTCCAGCGGGCCTTAGAGACAGTCACCATGTTCACAGGAGTGACATTGGCATGGAAAGCATTTTAATTCTTTTTTTAAAAGTCGTTAACACATTAAGCAAATATGTCCTTTGATTTCTAAGATTTTTTTATTTTTTTGGAGTTCTATGGTAATGATAGCAGGCTCTGAAAATGCAAATATATACAGTCATCCCTTAAAATCCTCAGGGGACTGAGTTCCCATTCCAGGCACATAAATCTATGGATGCTTAGGTCTCTTTTATAAAATAACAGTGTTTACACATACACACACACACACACACACATACACACACACACACACACACACACACACACACACACACTGTTCTGTAAACAAATGTGTTTTTAAATTGAAATACTTAAAATTTTCAGATGGTAAAAAATTGACACATATTCATTAGAAAATACACTTTGAGTTACAGTCCCTTCTTGCTGGTCATATGCAACATGGCAGTTTCTGTACTATTTTGCCATACTGAACAACAGCAACAATAAACCACGCCCTCCATTCAGTTATGAGGGTCACAAAGGAAACATCTCATGTTCTACAGTGGACTGTGTTGCTAAACTATGATGTTAATAGGTTAGGTGTACGAACTCCACATTTGTCTGGGACACTGACAATTTATAGTGGGCTTACTGAGACATGAGCCCACTGTAGATAGAGGAGTATCTGTACTTAGAATCAGCCCTAGACACTCACACTAGCAAATACAATTGTGGGATGATGCAAAAAGGTTATATTGCACTGCTTTCCATCTCCCCTCTTCCTTTCCATCTCTTTCTCCATCTCCTTAGTTGGTTAAACTCATGAATGGGGAATGTTTGCATGTGGAGGTTCCAGTATACTGTTGTTGAAACAAATACCATTATCATGACATTTCTTTATAATAAAGTACCATCAAGATGAAGCTCAGTTTAGATTATGACAAGCAGAACAAATGAATTTGGGTAAGTGTGGCTAATAAGAAGGACCAGCCAGTATCAGAATATGCAAATTGGTTGTGTTTATTATTGAAGTAAATCAAGATCAAGTTAAAGGAAATGAGTTTGGGTACTTAACGTGTTCTGTGGTTGAAAAGAATGAGGACTTGGGTCTGTTGACAATCCAGGCAGAACTAGTATACTCTCTTGAAGCAATAGGATGAAGCGATACAGACACATAATAAATGAGAGGTGCCATCAGCCACTGAGCCCAAAGATGCAATCCTCTATACTTCTGGGATTCCAAATCATGGTTCCTCTGGAACATTGGGACAGAGTCTGATACCCTTCCATTACTCTTAAATTACTAGACCTTTCAATGGGATGTTCCTCTGATATGGCTTGCCATGAATGAGCCATGTAGTCTAGCACGTAATCACTCTGCTTTCCTGTCTCAGGGGTTTACATATGTTAGAGTATTAATGGGTTCCCAAGGGGGCTGGAGAGATGGCTCAGTGGTTAAGAGCACTGACTACTCTTCCAGAGAACCCAGGTTAAATTCTCAGGACCCACATGTCAGCACACAACTGACTCTAGATCCAAGGAAACACAAAGAGGTTTCCAAGGACAAAAAAAAAAAAAAATTGTATCTTTTCTTTTGACCTTGGAATCTAAGTTTCTAGTTATTCCATTGCTTTATAGATTTTCAAGGAGATGTTAATTTCTCCTTAAAAATATTGACAGTTGCTCTTAGATAATTTCCTCATAAGCAGTCCTGCAAACTATGATGAAAATGTTGCACAAATATACATGCAGCCGTATGCACACACACTCCCAGAGAGCATCTCTCTGATCCTTTCATTTACACAAGGTAATGGAGACTCAGAGGGGATCTCAATGATTCACCCAACCCTGCTTCATTAGAGTTGAAATAAGATCTCCTATCTTCCAATTTGCATTGCAGTACCTGTCTTCTCTATCCCTCTGATAAATCATTCTTTCAAGTATAAGTGACAGCAGTTGCCTGCTCCAACAACCTTTTCAATTAACAAAAATCTCAAGCTGAATGAACTCAAGCCATTCAAAGGTCTTCCCTTGGAGTCTCCAACATCTGAAAAACCAAGAGGTTCACACAATGATGAGTTAGCCCCCAACAGGGCATGGCTGGTACATGTACTGCTACCCACACGCTGAGTAAGATTCATCCTAATACTGTGGACGGTTGGCTTAAATGGCTCGAATAAACAAATAGTTAGCTGAAACTAAATCTCTAGCATAAAGATAATTGCATTAAGGTGCTATGCTTTCAAACAGCAAAACTGACTAAGTAGTCTCTTCAGTAATCAACCTCACAGGTTCAATGAAAAAACTAGAAATATATGATTTTCTATTATGTCATGATTCTGAAACTTATTTTAAAGAAGTACTTAATGTTAACAGCTGCTTACTTATTGCCTTTCAGACATGGATACATAAAGGAACAGACCTCTCTAACCAAAGAATTTGAGTAGGTAAGGTTGTAAAGTTATAAGGAGAAACACTTGCAGAAGGGAGACATAGAAGAAAGCCTGACCAACCAGATAAGCATGCAAATAAAATCAAACTGCTTCAGGACTGATGGTTCTATCAGTTGCAGTGGCTCAGACTGGTTCGCCAGCTTACCACACTTCACAGTTTCCTGGGCACTGACAGCAAAATCTTGGAAAGGGATTCACAACTCTTCTCTATCCTCACCTTGGGAAACTGGAAAAACTCCCCCAAGTAACTTTGTGCTAGTTAGGGTGTTTGTTTGTTTTGTCATAAGTAACCTTGTGCTAGTTAAGGTGTTTGTTTTGTCATAACCTAGAATTATTTATCTGGGAAGAGGAATCTTAATTGAGAAAATGCTCCAATCAGCTCATATGTAGGCAAGTCTGTAGGGCATTTTCTTAATGACTGATATGGGCAGGTTCAACTCATAGCTGGGGCAGTGCCACCCCTGGGCAGGTTGTCAGAGGATGTATAAAAAAGCAAACTGAGCAAGCAATGAGAAGCAAATCAGATGGCACCCTTCCATGGCCTCTGCCTCAGTTCCTGCCTCCAGGTTCCTGCCCTGACTTCTCTGCATGATGAGCTCTAATCTTCAAGGTAAAATAAACCCTTTCCTCCTCAAGTTGCTTTTAGTCACAGTGTTTATCACAGCAATAGAACTAAGGCAAGACCATTGATTTGGTTCAGTTAAGCTTCCTTTCTCCACACATTAAACTTCAAAGGAATAAGAGAAACTGCCATTTCTAATCTCATTAGTAGACAGGAATAATATATGCTTGTTACAAATGTCAGATACAAGCATGGGTCAGAAAACTGGATTCAGACCTATACAGTGAACATAACTGGTCAAAAGGAAGTGTGGTGCACTTGGGAAAGGGAGCTAACCAGAGACTGAGTCAAATAAAAACTTAACATTGAATCAGAACCCTGACAGCAAAGGTGTGGCACGGTTCACACATAACAGCAGAGCCTGTTCTGGGGTCTGCACATTATACGCACACACGTTCAAGACAAACACTGCCAAGCACCCATTTCGGTACAGACCAAAGACTGCAGACTGGAGACACAAATCCCTCCACATAACGAGGACGTAAAAACTGCTATGTGAGAGCAGAGCACATCAAACTACTAGAGGACAGACATCAAAAGGCAACCCGACCCTGTGAGGAACCAGCGACCCTTCTAACACTGGCTTGCAGGCAGGAGGACCTCCTGAAGACAAGCTATGTGAGGTGTCCATGCCACTCTGGGTCTGCGGCCCAATGGGTGACCATGTAGCAAAGATAAGCTTAACTAAGAGTTTCAGCTTCTGTCTTGTAAGATTGGATTATTTTGTTTACTCTGCAGGGTTTTTTTTTTTGTTTGTTTGTTTGGTTGGTTTTTGGTTTTTTTGTTTTTTGTTTTTTTTTTTGTTTGTTTGTTTTGGTTTTTTTAGATAAGAAATGTATAAGCACCTGGCACAGTTCTTTCTATTATGAGTGTTTTGTTGTTTTTCTCTAAAGACAATCCAAGTCCCTGCCATTACAGTGCAGGAAAAGAGGGCAAATCCCTGAAGGGTTTCTTACTTGGTTTTTATTGGAGTCAAAGATTTATTTATTTATTTATTTATTTATTGGAGTCAAAGAGAAAGGACCTGACCAGAGCTGTTCCATGTAAAATCCAGCATTACAGAGGCAATGGACCTAATATTCCCCACTAGGACGTATAAATCTAAGTGTAAAGTGTTCTTAAAATCTGTGTCTTTTTAGTTTCTTGTGAAGAAAATTTCCACGTGCTCATTTTCATTTTCAGAAAGGGTATTTCCATCAGCTTGGAAATTCCTGCTCAAAATCACGTGATAATTTAGCTCAAGGTCGTCATTAGTGCAGATGACCAGACCTGAAAAATACGATCGTCACATCAGAGACCTGAGTAAAGGACTCTAAGGGGAGTAGGATGGACTGCGAGAATTACAACGTGAACATCTCAAGAAATCTTAATTTACAAAAGGTCACAGCATTACAAAAAAACACCTCTCGCTTCAACTAATTAAATGAAATTTTAGTTAAACGGCACCTTACGTATTGGCAATGCAGCTGCAGGTGCATTTGAGCAGCATCCACACAGGTATAATTAGCCACAATTAAACATGGGTAGAGGTGGAAACACCATTCTTAATTATATTGATATAATCAGTTTTATTAATGCTTTATGGCAACAAAAGTGACGCCTGACAGTAGCACGAAACCCACAACAGAACCGAAGAGTAAGCATTTTTGCATCTGGAGGAATCGGAAGCCGGGCAACTGGGGAGGAAGACAGTCCAGCAGTGAGTTCCTACCTGTGACAATGCCGTAGTTGGGGGGCTCCAGGATCACCCCATAAAACTGGATGATGTTCCTGTGACTGAGGACGCTCAGGATCTCTGCCTGTACGAAAAATCAAATGCAAAATGTGTAAACTGTCACGCGTACGATGAGTCCTCCTATGTAGCTGCAGAATCACTTTCCCTCCCCTTCCGTTTACAAAGACATACGCACTCAACAAGCAAGTGAT
>JANHMN010000002.1:141894160-141953477 GCA_030674055.1 Rhabdomys pumilio | reverse complement strand
CAACCCACAACCCACAACCCACAACCCACAACCCACAACCCACAACCCACAACCCACAACTATTGCTCTTAGTAGGAGAGTGGAAAGGCAAGGAACAACAGACCTTAAAGTTACTACTACAGCAGTCCATAGCTCTGAGGCCAGGCTCCCTGTTTCCTTCAGGCCAGGCATAGGCAGATCTTCCCTTCCGATCCCTTCCCTGCTAACTATTGCAGTCTGACCACCAAGGCAAATGAAGTGAAGTTCTTCATCTCGGTTATTAAGGTTTGCGTGAGTCAAGTTCCCAGGGGCCTGAATAGACCCAGCCCAGAAGCACGCTTCTTGATCAACTGCATTCATAGTTGGAGCATTTTCCCAAAATCAGACCTTGTGAAAAGTGACTCATACATGACGGTAAAACAGAAATCTAGCCCCCTGACTTTGGAAAACCTACGTCATAAGAACGACTAACAAAGCAGGAAGGGAGATTTGATCACCCGAGTGTTGGCCACAGGTCACACTTTTGAGTCACTTTGGGTTTAACAGTCACATGACAAGCAGTAAGCTCTACAATTCTATAGATTCTCTTTCCAATGAGGATCCCCAGGTATTCAGAGAAATGGCTAAATGAACCAGATTCAGGCTCCTAATAGAAATCCTATATTCCTAAAGAGGTTTGACATCATAAAGACCCACCCCCCTTTTTTTTCCTTTAGGAAACTAGTTACAGATGCTAAGGAAAGCTAAACAAGTCATTCTCCTCATGTTTCTGGAAAGCTGACATGAAGTCACACAAAGCTTTCATTAGCTGCGTCAGCAGAATTGGGAAGTCTCTGGTTGCTCAATGGTCTCCCTAGGTGGGGTGCTGCCTCTGACTCATTATCTGGAGATGGGCCTGGGCCCTCTGTGTTAGTGCATGCTTAACTCACACTGAGGATAGACTAACCAGGCTCAACAGGAGAGTGGCAAGAACTTAACGAAACAAAGTGTGAAGGCTGGAGACTAAAGGAATGTCTCCAACCACAAGAGTGCTAAGAG
This sequence comes from Rhabdomys pumilio, assembly GCA_030674055.1. NCBI lineage: Eukaryota > Metazoa > Chordata > Mammalia > Rodentia > Muridae > Rhabdomys > Rhabdomys pumilio. The sequence continues at coordinate 141,952,460 of JANHMN010000002.1, read as the reverse complement.
AGTTACGTTTATTGTGCCTGCAACTGGGTGTCACTGGTTAACATGAAAACAAATAAAATATTAAAACAACCTGTGCTCAAATTTGGATGACCAAAGTACATGTAAAAATCTGGCTTTTGATCAGAAGTTATTCAACTTGGTCAAAGAGCTGGCCACACTGTGCTAAATTATTGAAAAAAAAAATGTTTATTCCTAAAGAAAGCCTTGGGGCTTGCTTTCTTCTCAGAAAGTGACTTGCATGGGCACATCTCTCAGTTCCTTTTTAGCTGTAATGCCTGTTAATTTCTGTTGATAATTAATGGATTACTAATATAATTTTCTCACAGAGGTTGTTTTCAATAACTACACAATGAACTCGATATGGTGTATTAGGACCTCCTCCTCTGTAGTGGGAGTCTGGCTCTGACACTCAACTGGGGACAGGCAGAGTTGCATTTTTAATGCCCTCAAAGCTCTATGTGGTAAATAAAGGCTTAGTCTCTAGCGTGTACTACTGGTAGATGAAGAAATCTTTAAGAGGTGGGGCTTAGGGGGAAGTCTTGTCCCTGAGAAAGAAAATGAGGCTTCAGTCTCATCCCCGTTCATTGCCTTTGTACTCAGCCATAAAAGAAACGGGCATCCTCTACCAGACGACCCTGCAGCATGCTGTGGTGCCCCAGGCAATAGTCAGTCATGGACTGAACCCTCTCAAACTGTGAGTCACGCTAACCTTTCCCCCAGTTTAAGCGGGTTTATCTTTGGTGTTTGTCATAGTAACAGAAAGTGAACACACAAGGACTTTGAAGAAATGAAGACCCTGAGACCCATTCTTCTCACTTTCGACACAGGGACAGTAAGTTCTTCCCCAGTTCCAGCAAACACCAGGTGCTTAACTAATGCCAGTGTCTCCTCCAGTCTCTTTCTTGCTCCTCTATGGTCCATCCATCAGGCAGTCCACGCTCCCAGGTCAATTAATCCATGTCTACCAGCAATGGATGCCACTGATACGAGTCGCCTGACTCAGTGTCATAGACCTATATTTGTTTTTTCATGTTTATTTAAGATTTTACCTAAATACAATGTAACATTTCCAAAGCATTTATATTTTCTCATTAGGAAGATACTTTATTGCACATAAATGTTGTGAAAATTGGGTCTGAGATGGGACTTGTCAGGGGCCTATTAAATATTAATTATAAAATCTGATCCCAGGTCTCTTTTATGTATATTTTTGGTCCTTGATCTCTTTAATGTCTAGTAAAGTTGTCTGTCTTAGCTTGGTGTTACACATCTGTAATCCTAAGCTATACAGAAAGTTCAAGGTCTGCCTAGACTACATGAGGCCCTGTCGCAAAAACAAACAAAAACCCCATAAACCTAAATGAATAAAATATTTAAAAATTTATTGAGATAAAATATTTATTAAGAACCTCCTTGCTTAAACGGATATGAATGTTCAGGGTCCCCCATATCAAAGGGTGACATTTTTTGACTGAGTGCCTATTATGAACTAGACAAAGCTTCATTCTCTCACAACAAACTGTGTCCTAATCTTTAGCATCACGCTTTCTACAGGGGAAGAAACCCAAGCAAGGAGACAATTTAAAACTCAGCAAGGACACAGCCAATGGCAAAACCAGACTTTTAACACAGGTCATGTGATATCAGAGCCCCACTTATAATCAGCAAATCACAGTGTTTTACCTACAAACCCTATTTGAGAACAGAAAGTAATATGAGTTTATAGAACACCCAGACATTACAGGAGGGCTGGAAAATTCCAGAGTCCCCTTAGTTACAAAAGTACAAGGAAGCTCTCAGAAGCTGGGCCACTGTCTTTACTGCAACCTATTCACACCTTCTTGACATTTGAGTGCGTAAGATCAGGTCAGAAAGCATGATCTAATTCTCCCCAGGCGCTGGGGCATAAGGCCAGCCGGCAACAACCAAATTTATGGCTAATAAAACCCGTTAATTGCACAGCATGAGGCAGCCTCTCTCTATGCAAAAATTACATGGTAGGAATTTTGAGCAACTTCACAATCTGATTAGCTAAGTGCTTTATAATATTACTCTACAGTGCAACAGAGTTTGATTATTTACATCCCATAAGAGAAATGTTTGCCACATTTATTATGAAAATCTACAAAATCACTCAGAAGAGTTTAGGCAAATTTAATTTTAAAATAGTCTGAGAAGTCCCTTAACATCTTTTACACTCCAATTAGACAGTATCTTGAATACCTGGATATTTCAGCTAAATTAATAGCGATTTTACTCTTTTGGTGTTATAATATCATACTCAGTAACTGAAGGTGAAAACATATTTGAGAGCTGCCTTTATTGATCAGAAAACAACAGCACCAACCCCTGCACATATAATGTTATTATGGGCTTTAAGAGCTACATAAAACAGCACAGGACCAACAGACAGATGTGCCCACAAATAGAGGACCCAGAAATCCACACACCCCTCTATAGCCACATAGCTTCCTATAGAGGTGACAAGAACGGATACTGGAAGAGAGACAACCTCTTCAACAAATAGTGCTGGGGAAACTGGGTTTCCACAAATAGAAGAATGATGTCAGTTCCTCCATCTATCACCGTGCACAATAAAGATCAACGAATGGACCGAAGCCCAAAACTTTGCAACTTGTAGTAGAAAACATTTCAAGACATAGTCATAGGCAAAGGCTTTCAGAAAAGGACTTCGGTGGCTTAGGAAATGATTATAAGGACTGGCAGAAAGAAATCTTGAGATTTAAAGGCTTCTGCACAGCTCAGAGAACAACTAACTCAGTAAAGAGGCAATCAACAGAACAGGAGAAAGCTTCTGCCAACTAGCCGACAGCAGATTAGTATCTAGAATATTTAAAGAACTCAAAAACTTAAACATTAGAGGAATCCCCCAAATCATCCAGTTATTCAGTCAATCAAATCAGTGGGCAAATAAACTGAACTGATCTCAAAAGAGGACACTCAGGAGCCGGGAAGATGGCTCCTGGGTAAAGTGCTTTTTATGCAAAGCTGAAAGCTTGAGTTTGGATCTTCATGCCCTAGATAGAAGAGCCAGCAGAGAGGGGTGTGTCTGTAATCTCAGGGCTGGCAAGACAGAGGCAGAAGACTCTCTGGGACTTGCTTGCAGTTTAGACCAGCTAGTGAGCTCCGGGTTTAGCGAGACACCCTAACCTAAAAGTTAACATTCAAGAGGTGATTGAGGAAGAAACCCAGCACCAACTTCTGGCCTCCACATCCATGCGTGTATATACATGCATGCAAGAAGAATACAAAGGGCAAATAAATGTTTGAGAAAATGTTCAGCATCCTTAGTCATCGGAGAAATGAATATCAAATGTGTATTGAGACTCCATCTCACGTCAGTCAGAATATCTATCACTAAGAAAATTAATCACAAGAAATGCTTGAGAGGGTACAGGAGAAGAAACTGTTATACACAGCTGGAGGGGAGAATGTGAACTAGTTCAGCTACTATGGAAATCAGCCTGGAGGAGGGTCTCAGAAGAGCTAAAATTAGAATAACCATATCACCCGCTATATGCTGTATATCTCCAGGGAATGTATCCAAGGGAATCCAAGCCAACACACCAGAGATACTTGCATATCCATGTTTACTGTGGCACTACTCACAGAGGACAAGATATGCAATGCGGAAGCCTATCAGGAAGTGAATGGGGCCTGGGGAGAGAGAGAGATGGCTCAGTGGTTAAAAGCACTTGCTGGGTTCTATTCCCACTACTCACAAGGTGACTCACAACCACCTATAACTCCAGTTCCTGGGGACCTGAGTGCCTTCTCTGGCCTCTGTGGGCACAAGGTTTGTAGCATACATACATATTGCAGCCAAACACAAATATACATAAAAAAATAAGTATTTTTTAAAAGAGGTGAATGGATACAGGATGGGGAGATAGCTTAGTCAGTCAAAAGCTTGTAGCATCAGAACTTGAGTTTGATCTCTGGAACCCATGAAAAGAGCTAAGTATGGTGGTGTGCTTATAATACAGGCACTCAGGAGGCAGAAAGGCAGATTCCTTGGGCTCACTGTCTAGCCTGTCTAGCCTAATTGGTGACCAAACAGTTCTCAGTGAGAGATCTTGTCTTAAATGAAATACAAAAACAAACAAGGTGGATAGATCCTGAGGAAAAACACCCTCTGGATTCCACCTGTAGCATACGTGTTCACTGTTTTATATGCTGAATCTAGATTTTTAAAAGCATAAAATATGAAATAGAAAAGTGTGTGTGTGTGTGTGTGTGTGTGTGTGTGTGTGTGTGTGAAGGAAGGTATGGAGAACAGAAGAAGAGAGAAACAAAAGAGGGTAACGTGGAAGAAAGACAAATGTGTTATGTTCTCTCATACGCAGAGTATAGACGTATATGACACATAGACATAGAGAGACCATATGCACGTATCTATGAAAGCAGAAGTGTGATTATTTGGGAGAAGTGGATTGAGGATAAAGCAAGGGTGACTGTGCGCACAGTGCAATGAGCCATGTACGAAGGGGTCATAACAAAACCTATTATTTTGTATGCTTACTTTAGACCTTTAATGAAATAAAACAAATTTTAAGGACAAAGGAGATTAGATAGCTTCCAATCTTTTCCTCCCTAGCCTTCACCTATGGCCTCCTTAGGTCAAATCCATTAATAGGGAACCCTGATTAATACAGTGAGCAATCTTTAATTAGATCATATATAAAGTTATAATTTTAGCATAATGATCTCAGCAAAAAGAGCACTTGTGATTGTCCTGAATAATTGGTTTGTTTTTATCTCATTGCTCCAGTGACTGTTTTCACAAATATTGTGCTACACATTTCAAGTTGGTCTCTGGGAAGGTTAAACAGAAGCTTGTTGCCAACGTCTACAAAGTACACTGAGCCTCATGGGCATGTTTTTATCATGCATCCGTGGATCAATAGCATCTGTATTATTGCTTATTGATTGCATCTGGCTCTCAAGACACAGGGACTGTTGTGGGAATATAACCAGAGAAAAACTGGTGTTAACATACTAACCTTGTTTCACATACATTCAGGCAACCTGAGACACGTAGGAAAATATACAGAAGAGAATGAACTGAGCTAGGTTGTAAAGACTCAGCATGAGCCCGGGAAGATGGTAGGAGATGCAATGCAGGAGAAGACAGATTCTGCTAAGAGCCCACAGAAAGATAAGCTATGGCATTTGACCCACAAGAACACAATTACAGTTTCATTACTATAATCCTTCTGCAATCCACAAATGCAGCAACTACTGAGTTTCAGAAGTTGTAAGCTGAGTTCATTCTCATTCGTACATTACAGTGGCTATCTTGTGTGGACCATTTCCTATGTATGAGCATGATCAAACCATTCTGAGTGCATTAACTTGTTTGATCCAGGACTTAAGTATCATTATCTTCAGTTTATCACCAAGAAAATAAGGAACAAAGAGATAAACAACATGCACATGGCCAGATGGTTAAAACGCAAGGAGACCAAGTTCAACCAGATGGCCTGGCTTCAGAGCTATAAAATGTGAGTAGACTCTGAGAATCACATAGATGCTGGGCCCATGCATTTCTACAACAAAGAGAGTGAACAAACTCCCCTTTGGTTCCACACATACCAAGGTCTTGGATCATAATAAATCTCTAGGTCATTTATTGGGTCTGGGGATGAAAAGCACTGCAGAGTAAGACTCAAGAGGCAGACTTTTGCATCATGGCTATGGTGCTTAGGTGAGGGCACAGTGAATGACCTAAAGTCTCTTCACACTAATATTCTGACTTCAGTCTGATTTATTTGGTGATGGTCGGGGCATCGTGGAAGCTCACCAGGTGAGTCTGGTATGCATCTAGGACTTAGAGCCACGGGACTGCAGCCTAGTTGCTCTGGAGTTGGAAAGATCTTGAGCTCAATTTCCACTCAACCAACAGTACACTGTCTGTCGTCTTGCTATCTTTAACATCACATCTTTGCTCTTTTTGTGGGAAATCAGAAAGCCATTGTTGACTTGAAACAACTGTACCAAACTCACATGCGAGCCTCACTGTAGGTATATCTTCTCCTTAATATTAGATGCTAGCAACAGTGAACAGAGAGAATTTTCCAAAACCGTATAGAACCGAATTCAGACATACAGAACACCAGCAAGAACTACAAATGGCTTAAAATCAAGGTCACAGAAACACAAGGCAAGATTAGAGCCCCTAAAGAGACCAGGAAGCCAATGATGAAGATAAACCTCATGAAGTCTCCTGAATACTGCAGATGCCAAGACTAGGGGGTGACCACCAAGTCCAGTGGCAAGTGTAGAATGGAGCTTTCCAGTGGAACTTAGGAGACAAGTCGTGTTTGCTGCAGATGGCTGAGCCAAAGAGATGGAGCTGTCCAAGACCCTTCAGAAGCCAGAGGATTGTGAGGGAGTCCCAGATGCAAGACACTGAGGATCTGATTTACACTACCGGGCGTTGGGTTTGCCTCCACCTGATTGCAACTGTGCTCTGGTCCTTCCTTTTTTGAAATAAGAAGTATGTGACTTGTTCTTGATTTGACAGGAACCTAGTTAAGATACTTCAGATTTTTAGAGAGATTTTTGGTTATTTAAACAAAAAAAGTAAACTTTTAAAGTACTTAAAAATTTAAAGACATACTTTAAAAGTTAGGTTGTGTTTTATATTGTGATGTCAATATTATGTCATGGAGAGTAATGAGAAAGGGCAGTATATAGTTAAGTAGTTATGTACCCATGTGTCAAGTTGGCCAGTGGCCCATTGTGTTGGCTGATATTTTGTGAACTTGACACAAGCCAGGGTCATCTGAGAAAAGGTAACCTCTAATAAGAATATGCCTCCATCAGACTAGCCTGTAGTGGGTGGTGTCACTTTAGGCAGGTATTCCTGGAGTGCACATAAGAAAGCAAACTGAGCCAGTCAGAAGGAGCAAGTCAATAAGCAGCGTTCCTTCACCGTCTATGCATCAGTGCCTGCCTCAAGGTTCCCACCCTGACTTCCCCCAGTGGACTGTAATATGAAATAAACCCTTTCTTTCTCAAACTGTTTTTAGTCACGGTGTTTTATTGCAGTCAAGAAACCCAAGATGCACAGTATCTTCTCTATGTGCTCCTGAGTGAGGTTTCTGTTGCATTAGTTTGACCAAATGGGTCCCTAAAATAAGTAGTATATTATGCATTCAAAATACACAAACAAGGGCTTCTGATTCAAAGTCAACAAGAAATATATCTTTGAGTTATTTTTTTTCTAGTTGTGAATGAGTCATGAGCTCTTATTCATCATGAAATGATAAATGTTTAAGGATATGGAAACATTCATCACCACGGTTTGCTCATTACACATATATGTATGAAATGATCACACCGTACCCCATAAATTACAATTAAAGCATAAGATAAGACAGGGACAGTGAGACCTTGAGAGGTAGAGGCAGGAGGATCAAGAGTTCAAGGTTCGCTTCATATACATAGTGGTTTGTTCAGGGCCAGCCTAGGCTACATGAGACCCAGTCTCAAAATAAATGATCTCTGTGTGCCTCTGTGTGTGTGTGTGTGTATGTGTGTGTGTGTGTGTGTGTGTGTGTGCAGATGCACACGTGGAATGAAAACAAGATGGTAATAACCTTAGGTATTATTTCCCAGGCAACATCTACATCTTTTCTGACAAGGTCTCTCATGGGTCTGAAGCTCACCAAGTAGACCAGGCTAGGCTGGTCAGCTAGCAAGGCCCTGAGATTCACCGGTTTTTGTTTCTCTAGTGCTGAGATTACAAGTACCACCAGAGCTGCGAGTTTACTTTTTTGTGGGGTCTGAGAATCAAACCCAGGTGTCATAAGCACTTTACTGATTGAGTTATTTTCCCAGCTCAGAGAAAATGTCATTAACCCCCAGAAGCCATAGGGATATGCAATGAAGTAGCACACAGGATACATGTGTGTAATTAAAGTAGCATCAATAGTCATGGAAGATTGCCCACCTCTGGGGTAGGCCAGACACCAACCAAGACAGTCAGCCTTTCTAAACACTGTGAGTTCTAATCCACAGAATGAGAATACTAAAACTTGTTTTTCTTAGATCGTATTTTTAAATAATCTTTTTATTTAGTATAAATTTTAGTCCTCTTATCCCTACCACTCAATTCCCACACTGTTACATCTTCTGCCACTACAGAACATAACTATAAGTTGAAGTTCAGGCTTTATTTAGACTTTATTTTATGTAGTTCTGGGAATCAAACTCAGGGCCTTGCTAGGCATGCATGCTAAGGCAAGGGCTCTGTTATACAGCCACCACACCAGGCCCCTTATTGAGATTTTTAACAATGTCTTCTTTGTGTTCCAGGGTTCTTGTGGCAGTCATATGTTCTTTATGTTCCCTATCCTCATAATTGGAAGTTTTAATATGTTTAAATGAATGTGAAAACTCTTTTTAAAGCATGATGAACCACAAGAACACAACTTCCTGTTGTTAAACACTAAATAAGTTCAAGCATGCAAAGTACCAGAAAGCTCTGATCACATTAAACCCAGTAAACAAGATCAAATATACATATTTATTCCTACAGTGTCTACTTCTATGTATAGGCTTAGATTTTTCAAAACCTTCAAAACCCCCTTCTAGCCCACTGTCCAAGGGTAGGGAAGAAAAGATGGTAAACAGGACAAGGGGATGTGGACCTGTTTAGAAACCGTACTTTGGGTCTTTGAGGGTGATTCCTATATCTGTTGTCAGGATACCAACAGTCCAGTTCAGTAGTGTCAGGATACCAAACACAAATCAGCAGTAGGCATGATCCAGCAGAAACTGCCAGGTTTCTATCAACTCTGCATGAGTCAGTGGAAGCAAACAGGACCAGCCACAATGCCTTGAGAAGTTCTCTGGTGTGCCTCTCTCAGTGAAATGAAGACCAGTGAAGACATAAGACCACTGAAGCCTTGCAAGTCTACCTATGCAAGTGCCCTGTCCCTGTCTGTTGAGTACAACTTATACTATGTCCAAACATCATGTATCTTCTCATGGGTCTTGCTTTAGGTAAACATCATGTGATTCTGCATCACATTACGCAACCAGAAATTTCCACGTCATATGCCCCTTTTTGTTTAAAAGTTGTCTTTTCAGAAGCCTGTTATAGCTCTCCCCTGAGAAGCTCTGCCAGAGCCTGACAAATACAGAGGCACACGCTCATGGCCAACCATTGAACTGAGCACAGGGTCCCCAATGGAAGAGTTAGAGAAAGGACTGAAGGAGTTGAAGGGGTTTGCAGCCTCATAGGAAGAACAACAATATCAACTAACCAGACCCCCCCCAGAGCTCCCAGGGACTAAACCACCAACCAAAGAGTACACATGGAGGGACCCATGGCTCCAACTGTATATGTAGCAGAGGATGGGTTTGTTGAGCATCAATGGGAGGAGAAGTCCTTGGTCCTGTGAAGGCTCGATGCCCCAGTGTAGGGGAATGTCAGGACAGGAAGTTGGGAGTGGGTGGGTGGGTGGGATAGCACCCTCATAAAAGCAGAGGGAGGGGGAATGGGATAAGGAGTTTCAGGAGGAGAAACTGGAAAGAGGATAAAATTTGAAATGTAAATAAATAAAATATCCAATAAAAGTGAAAAAAATATAATAGATATCAAAAAATTAATAAAAGTTGTCTTTTTCCCTAAGATTAACAATCTGTATACAATAAAAATAGTGATAAGAACCATAAAACCAGAATGTTATCATATTTTACATAAACAGTTTATATACAATATAGTCTAACAAAACAACCTTAAATTTCTATTAATATACAATAATTCAAACAAAACAACCTTAAATTTTTATCAATATACAATAAAAACAAAATAGTCTTAAATTCCTATTGGCATACAATAATTAAGGAAAACAACATACCACCCAATATGATAATAACCATAACACATCAAACAATCAAAACCATGCACCGCAATTTAAGAGATCAGGACGACAATCTTAGAATTACTTTCTACTGAATTAGGGCAAAGAATTCTTTTTTGGAGCACAAGGGGGAAAAAATGGTTATCTTGAAAAAAGCTATCTGTAGCATTTGTTATCTAGTCTCTGTGTTGTCTGTCCAGTCTCTGTGTTGTCCATATAGTCTTTTTGTGTGATCAACCATTGGGATAGCCCTTTTGAAGTTGATTTGCATGCATATTTTGAAGAAATCAGTAACTGAGATAGTCTGTGGGAGTGAATCACTGGGCACTACTTGCTTTGTGAAGACATTCATGTCTCAGCTGATAAGAGGTTTTCCCTGATCAGATATAATCTTTATAAGTCTTGTTGGTAACCATATTTTCTCATTTCCTGTAGATACATAAGCATAACCACATCCCCATTTTAAAACTATTGCAGGTTTCCATTCTAATGTCAACACATCCTTATAGTATATTGGTTGGTCTCATTCTTCAGGTTTTCTTCGATAATCCATTGTCTCTCAGCTGTTGTTGTTCCCTTCTCACCAACGTTAAGAAAATTTAGAGTCAACAAAGCATTACTTAGTCTGTCCCCAGGGTTTGTACTCCCCATTTTTGCTTAATAAGCAACTCTCTTAAGGTACAATTGGCTCTTTCTATAACTGCTTGTCCTGTGGCATTGTGTGGTATATATATATATATATATATAGATATAGATATAGATATAGATATAGATATAGATATAGATATAGATATAGATATATATACACACACATATACATATATATATATATACATATATAATATAATGCTTTATATTGTACTATGCAAAGAATTGTTTCATCTTATTGGATACATATGTGGGAGCATTATCAGTTTTAATTTGTGCAGGTAACCAATAATTACCATTGTCTCCATTAAGTGTGTAATTACACAGTCAGCCTTTTCAGAAATTTAAGAATTTAAGCAGTTGCCCATTGAAATCCTGAAAATGTGTCAATGGTATAGTGCATATATCTTTGCTTTCCAAATTCTGCAAAATGTAAAATATCCATCTGCCAGATGTAATTTCTTTTGGTACCCCTAGGGTTACCACCAGCAGGTAACAGACTTTGGTTGTATAAAGAACACGTAGGACATTTTTTATTATTATCTCTTTGGCTTGTTGCCAAGTGATGGCAATGTTTTCTTTCAACCTTGCCCATTAATATGTTTTTCATGAAATTTTGAGACTTCTAACACATTTCCTATTAATAATTGGTCAATTTCCCATTTCCTTGAGCTAATAGACCTGGCAAACCTGTATGAGACCGAATATGAGTAATGTATAACAAATAGTTACTACTTCTGATGGCTTTTTGAAATTTTATAAATAAGAAAGTTAATTTTGAGTTATCAGGTGCAAATTCAATAGTCTCTATACACAAAACTCTTTCTGCATATAAAGAATCAGTGATTATATAAAGAGACTCAGGATAATCTAATACCATAATGATTACATACAATTCTAACTTTTGAACTAAGGTATATGAACTTTTGAGCACTTTACTTATTTCGTCTGACTTATAACCTGCCACCCCCATCTTATTTGCATTCGTATAGAATGTTGGTCTTTGGAATTGGTGTTCTCTTTATGATACGTGGAAGAATGCAATTGGTTTGTTTTATAAACTGTATACTTTGCTTTTCAGATATTTGTTATTAATTTTGTCCAAGTAGTTACTACAAGCTCGTTGCCAATCTTCATTGAACACCCATAATGATATAATCTCAGCATTGTAATAGATATACTTTCAGACAGATCTGTTTCTGACAATGCAATCATATTCTACCTTTTATAATTAATTCAGAAGTCTTTACTGTATATGTCTTCAAATTTTTACTTTGTTTATGAGCTAAGAAAAATCGACTCCATAATACTATCTTGTCTGTGTATAATAAGCCCATCAGGAGAATAAGTTGAAGACAAAATAACCAAAATACAATCAAGTTTAGGATCAATTCAATCCACATATGCATCTTGCAGTCTTTGTTCTACAGGAATTAACTCTTTTTTGCTTCCATTGTTAGATATCTTAGATTGTTTAAATTTGAATCTTCTTGTAATGTTTGAAACAAATTACTTAACTCAAATATAATTGATCCAATTGTAGGCCCCAGCCAGTTAATATCTCCTATTAATTTCTGAAAATCGTTAAGTGTTTTCAATTGGTCTCTATGGATCTATACCTTATGTTGTCGAATTTTTTGTTGATTAATTTTATAACCCAAGTAACTAAGTGAATCTCCTCTTTGTATTTTTTTTTTTTTTTCTGGAATCTGTAACCCCCAGCATGGCAGAATTCTTTGTGTTACCTTAAACATATTCTCTAAAGCATCTTTGTCAGAATCAGTCAATAAAACATCATCCATATAATGATAAATGATAGATTGAAGGAATTACTTATGAATTATTTCTAATGGTTGTTGCACAAAATTCTGATAAAATGTCCCAGTGTTACCCAGTCAATGACAATAAGCACTCAGGCTAACTTGACAGTGCATGAAATAAAAGTGGGGATAACCCACAGAGATCAACAAAACTGATGCATTTCTTATCAAACCATGTGCACACAGCATTCAAGTCCCACCAGCAGGACAGAAAAGATGACTTGAGGTGAGAGGAAAGTTTTGCTTCTCTTCATCCTCAGCACAGACCTTAAAGGGCTATCCACACTGCACACCTGAGCACTGGGGAGGAGAAAGCTCGACTCTTCTTTCCTTTGGGACAGTAAACTTCAGAGAAGGCTCTGTACCTAAGCCTGTTGTATCAAAGCCACTCAGCACCCTGCCTCATGCAGCCTAACATTTGAACAGAAAGTTCTCAGAAGTCTTTATGACCCAGAAGGTAGGGAGGATACTAAATCACTTCTGAGTAGAGTAGCCAACATGTCCACTTAAGGGTAAGTTTGTCAAGCCCATTAGATATTGCATAATGTTAGCAAGTGACATGAGTTAGCAAGTGGGTATCAAGGGGAAGAGGTTAAATGGAACATGAGAAATGATGAACTAAAATTGTAAATTATAACAAATAACATTTTCTTTTAGTTTTCAGCATTATCTTTGGGAAAATAATGTATTAAATAAAAATAACAACAACAACAACAAAAAAAACCCCCTATTTTCTGTGTCTGAGAGCCAAAGCTAGGCCTTGTATGTGCAAGAATGTATTCTGCAATGAGTCACATCCCCAGACTCAAAGAAAAACTCTTAAAAAGTCTTAATTTTGTGAGGCTACTTATGAATGCCACTTCAAAAGAATTTTTTGCTATATTTATTTATTGTGTGTGTCGGGGATACATAAGTGGAGGTCAGAGAGCAGCTTGCAGGATATGGTTCTCCCCTTCCATTCTGCAGGCCCTGGAGACAGAACTCAGGGTGACTGGCTTGGCAGTAAGTACCTTTAGCTGTGAGGTCATCTCACCAGCCCTGGATGCTTCTTGATCAAGTTTATATTTTTAGAGGTTAAGGCAAAATCATGTTAATGAAATATTTCATAGTCCCTTTTGAACTAATGATCGAAGATGTTTTTGGGTCAGATTCATGTTTCAGAAAGGTTAAGATAATGCATGATGTCTAGCTGTACATGCTGTGCTGCTCAATATGTTATGTTTGGGGTAAGGAGAGCACTAAACAAAAATTTCATATCCCAGGCTGAAGAGACAGCTCAGTGGTTTAGAGCAGAGTACTGCTCTTCCAGAGAATAACGAGTTCAATTCCCAGCCCCCACAAGGTTGCTCACAACTCCCTGTAACTCTGGTTCCAGGTATTCTAATGCCTTCTTCAGGCCTCTATGGGCACTGCACACACAGGGTACTCAGATATACATGCAAGCAAAATGCCCATAAACATAAAATATAAATAATAAATAAATAAATAAATCTTTTTTAAAAAGTCCACATCCTAGACATCTTTTGAAGCACACACACACACACACACACACACATGAATAAGGGGGCTGGATTCCCTCCTCAGCTAAAATAACAAAACTTTCTGAAGAAAATTTAAGACTAACTCTTTTTGACCCGAGTTAGGCAAGGGCTTCTTAGATATCACATAAAGTATAAGGGAAAGGAAAGGATGAATTGGACTTTCACAAACTTTAAAGTGCTGGGCTTGAGAAGATACCATCAAGAAAGGAGAAGGATGACCCACAGAACCATTTACAGACTTCTCAAGATGTTTTTCCACACAGGTACAATAAGTTAGTCTGCAAATACAATTTTACTTTGGCCTCTCTAGTCTTTATGTCTTTGATTTCCTTGATCTCACTGCACTAAAACCTCCTCTACTACCCAGATCAGAGATGGTGAGGACATATGGCCTTGTCTTACTCTTGATCTTAGAGAGAAAAACATTCAGAATTTCACTACCAGGAGAAAATGTTGACTATAGGTTTTGTGGTTGATGTCATGCAGAAGACTGGAAATTATTGAAACTTATTAGACCATCCTATGTCTATCCCGAGGAACGTTCCTTGTGCACCTGATAAGAATGTATAATTTTTAGGTGTTGATGATAATGTTCCAAGTTGCTCAAAGGGAGACACTTAAAATTTACAAACACAACCAGGCCGTGTGTCATAGCTCCGAGTTTCCAGTTACTCAGAAGTCTGAGGAGAGGGGAGGGGTGTCACATGAGTCTTGGAGGTAGAGACTAATCTGGATGACATAGCAAGGTCTATCCAAATGAATAATAATAAGTAAACACAGCTGAATGAAGTTCACATACAACTGTGGGCTTGTCTGTTTCTTGCTGAGTTCCATGACATTTGTTTGCTTAGTTTACAAGTTCTGCTATTAGACATTAATGACTAGTATATTTCATAAGTAACTCACTCACATCATCTACGCTATCTCTGATGAAACTCTTACCTCTTCACTATGCTGTCCCTTTGTGTACCTCTGTACTTTCTAGCAATCTGTGTCTTATACCTAGCTTCTCCTATAGACAGTACATAGCTGGATTGTCCAGAGTGTCTGTGCTGATCTAAAGCACTGAATATAGTTCTGTATATTGTTGGGTTTAAGTCCATGATCTTTTCTTTTCACTTGATTTACCTGAGTTCCTTGTTGTTGCTTGTTTGTTTGTTTTGTTTTGTTTTTTAACATTCCGTTTTTACTGGCTTTGTAGTTCTGTCTCTTTGCTTTTGAACTTGCTTTGGAGGGTTGTTCAGTAGCCACTCTAAGATTGCAACATTATAGCAGTCTACTTAATTTTGTAAATGTAAAACTTCTCCATACTTTGTGGCTTCCTGTTATATATTCTGGTGGATGTGCATTATAAAATCCCTACTAAAACACTGTAAGTATTCTTTCAAGCAGTTAGTGTTCTTTTGAAGCAATTAATGAGATGAAAAATATATTTATATTTACCCCCAAACATACCACGCTTTGTCATCTCTTGTAGTGAAGCCCTGCTGGCAGTAAATTATTTCAGATTTTATCTAAAGAGTCACTGTCTCACATCTCACCCTCATTTTCCAGGATATTCTAGCTGGATATAGAATTCTCATTGGTAGTCCTTGTCTTCCTTTTGACAATTAGATGGTCGTCCGCTGCCTCTGGCCTCCACTGATTCTGATAAGCAGTAACCAGTGATCTGCATGGCCTTCCCTGACATAATGTATCATTTTTCTCCTTCAGCACGTTTTTATGTCTTCTCTTTAAATTTCATTTTCTTCTTATGTTTCTCTTTAAATTTATTCCTTATAAATTTAACTTGGCAGTAACTGGGCATGGCATAACTCTGCAACTTTTTTTTTTTTTTTTTTTTTTGCTTTAAACTTACTTTGCCTGGGCTTTGCTGAGCTTGTCTGAACTAGCTGTGTTGTGCTTTCCACCAAAGTGAGGCAATCTAAAGCCATCATTTATTTTTCAATATTTTTACTGCCCATCTTCTCTTTCTCTCTTGCCCTTCCTTTCCCTTTATCAATTAGATTGATATATCCAATATGTAACTTAATACTCTTTTTTTGGTCTGCTTGTTTTATTTTGTTGAGATGGGTTTTACTATGTATCTCACATTAGCCTCCAACCTATGATCCTTCTGCCTCAATCTTTACAGGATTACAGGAGTGTGTGCTAAATTGAGTGTTGGACCCCCCATCTTTTCTTATGAATCCTCAGATTTGACTGTTTGTATTATTTCCTCATGTGTACTTAGCATTCCTTTTACTGTCCCCAATCAGCTAGGAAGATCGACTCGGTAGAAATTACGTGTCAGATATGGTAGCTGCACAATTCTGTTGAATTCCACACTGGCCTCTTATCTTAAGTACATTTCTCTTTACGTTCTTGAACACTGATAGAAGCTGCTCTGAAAACTATGATAAATGCAATTTCATGTATCTATTATTTATTATGTAATGGACAGGAATGAAATTTTGCAAAATAAGGCAAGCAGATAGTATGTAAGTAAAAAATTTGAAGGTTATTTTTAAAATAGAATGAGGTGGTTCTACATACAGAGACATGAAAAGAGGCTGTACTGTCCTAAGTCTGAAACTCAAGCTAGATAGATACAGTGTCTGTGTATATGAAATGTCATGATCTCATTTTTTTTGTGTGTGTTTATTTTAAGATGACTATGGATTACTATAGTCAGAAACAGCACAGAGGAGTTCCATACTTTCAGTTGGTTGGTAAAGTCTGCTGACCCTGGGAGAGTTTGCTGAGCTTCCCTGCACTGCTGTGTGTCTTGCAACCTTTGTTACATGTGTATATTTGGTGGCTGCCACCACAGTTAAGATCCAGACCAGATCACACAGTGACCTGGTAGCACTCTTTACAAAGCCTCTGGTTTTTTTGTTTGTTTGTTTGTTTGTTTTTTGTTTTTAATGGAAAAAAAGATAACAGTATAGTTAAAAGCACAGTGAGAAAAAAAAAAGCAATTCTGGGATGCTACAAGCTGATAAATTTAACATGTAGGTTTGCACAGACTTTTGCTACAATGTTGCTACCTCTTAACATAAGAACCTGGAAGATGCATATACATAGACAGATGAGTAACCATCTCAGTCACCATGAACAAGTAATTAAAAAAGACTTGTTATACTAATGTCCGACATAAAACACATTACTCAGGAATCTACTTTTCTGTTACTGTTACACGCACATTAACTTCCTGTACTAAGAAGCTGTCACTTTTAGTTTTTGAGAGTGATTCTAAAAAGTAACAAAAAGACGGAAAAAATCCTGCAGAAAAGCTAAGAAGCTAAAGTAAATGTAGTTCTTTTCCTTATAAATAAGAATTACGGGACAAATGGGCACACAGCATGTGTACTTTTATAAGTGTTTCCATGGAGTCTAATTTTAATGTTGGTTTTAAAAAAATCACATTACGGTATTACAATGATTCTTTTTTTCTTGACCCAAAAAGAGCTGTTAGGCAGCATGTTCAGAAGCTCAGAATAGCAGAGAGCTATCTAACATTAGAGTTTTCCAAAGATGAAATGGACGTCCCAGGAGGTTACTGAGTTCCCATCATTAGCCGCCAGGATTCCAACAGACTCGAAATGCCCATTTGTGGCAGGGGTGCTCGAGAGTACACCCAGGCATGAGAAATACAGTCAAGAAAGGGCTTCTCCGGCTCCGAGAGCCTAGCAAGACCAAAGAGCACTGGGCCACGGGCGGAGAGAACTTCACACCAAGTTTTGGTTTTTGCAGTGTGATGCTGGACACAACAGAACCTACCCTATCATCTGTTAGAAGGGAGATTGTAGCCACAGAGCTTTATAAGTGACAGAACACCATGTGAGTAATGTCACTCCGCATTGGGAAGGGCTCCAGGCATGCCAGGTTAAGTCTTAATAGAAGTTACACAAGCCAGCCACTCAGGAGAACTTCTGGATGGTAAGGATTCTGGAACTCATTTTGTACAGAGCCCGTGGAATTTTAGCAACAAATATATAATTCTCACGATCTAGGGTGACTTCGATAGAATCTTGATCTAGAACAAAAAGCTGAATTGTGATTTATGGGGCACTAGGTTCCTAATGGCGCAAAATACCAGAAGGAAAGCAGATGGTTTTTGCCTGTGTGTGCTTAAGTATAATTAGATGCCTACCATTCAGTAATATTCAACCTTCTCTCCTGTGACAAGTCTGGGTAGGTAGCTGCAAGAATCTTCCTGTCTTGGCTTCCTGAATGCTGGATTAAGTGTGCTGTCTGTCACATTCAACTTCCTATACATCTTTAAAATAAGCCACAAACCTCTGGGCAAGAAGGCTTATGAAAGCAGGCCAGACAGAAACTGCCTGAGAACCCTGTGTAGGTTGGCTGGCTAAAGAACATTTTTAATTCCTCTTAATTACATTGTGTTACCCAAGAGCCAAACGTGTTAGGAAATGCTGTACAGGCTACAGTTCCAGCCAGTGCTTTCAATTCTGAAAAAAGTAGAAGTTTCTTCTCCTTTTGCATGGGGGTTCTCCTTTCCTCTCCCTGGAGAGAAAGACTCCATGGAAATATGATCACCACACAATCTCCTTCACATATAAACTTGTTTATATAGAAAAAAAATCTTTTTATTCAAACAGATGAATAAAAAGAGATGCCTTTTTTTTTTCTTGGCACATGATATAGATGCCCGCCTTCCCAAACAGAGAAAGAATCCTCTCCTCACATCTATGTCATGCTACATACTTCAACACTAAGGATACTCTCCCAATGTAAAAAAATCAATACAACCATAACCTCTGTATCATTTGAGTTAAGGGATAAGGCAGATTCCTAGTCTAGATTCTGAGAGTAAACAAAGAATTCTGCATATAAATTTCCCAGCAAATTATTCTCACATACAAAATGTATGAAAGATAGACTAAAAAGTGTAATAAAGCCAAATGCCCTGACATTCTGCATCGGCAAACACAAGACATCGTACACTCCCATGCAAAGTTTGTGCATGGAACTTCTAACCCCCTTTTTAGGTTGGGGAAAAAAACAAACAGCAAGACCACAATTCTCTGCATATTTTCATAGCTACAATCCCTAAAAACTGGTGCTTCTTGCAAGAAAAAGATGGAACAAAGATCTTAGTGTCACAGGTCTGAAAGCCAGCCACATCAAAACCAGGTAGAGTGGTCCCAAACCTAGGCAGCTGGCAAGCTGCTGGAGAGATGTGGGCACACTTCTGCCTAATAAAATCTGAATCAAACACTTTGCATCTGATTCTCCATGTGAGCTTTTATGCAAACTTCTAAAGTGCAAGGAATCCTGGGGAGGAAGAGCTATTCTGAGAGATCTCACATAGTTCACGTAATTAGGGAAAGCACTTCCTTTGATTGTAAGTGTTCAAAACAGCCGAATCCCTCCTATCAAAGGCACTCTGTGATTTGGGTCACCTCTTTCACTTCCTCTTTCATGTTTCTCAGGATGAGAGGTGAAGCTGGAGAGCACATTATTTAGGGGAAAAAAAGATCTGGCTTTTTGTTTTAGGGATTGAACTGGCACTATTCAAAAGATCGTCATTAGAATCCCCCTCTCCGCCTCACCTTCTGCCTCTTTCCTCCTCGACAAGGCTCTTCAGGTGCTGCAGCGTACACCATCCCAAGATGCCAATTTAAGGCTGGTGGAAACTGTCAGATTGTGTGTGAACAGCTTTGAATGTTCATGTTTGGTTTTAAAACACGGTTAGGAAAACAGTCATCTGTAAGGTATTGATCTTTATGTTATGAATTTTTGCCATTATAACACTGAATAAAGAGATATTGATAGACAAATATGTAGACAGGCAGATATAGATACGTAGATACAGAGACAGAGTCACATGCTACCATCAGCAAATAGAGCACCAGGGTACCACTTTGTTCTTCTAACTCCCAGAGTATCCTTTCTCTCCATCTGTGGAACACAGGCTCACTCAACCCAGGCCTTGCACTGCTCTTGTTGCAGTGAGTTTTGCACTGATGTTTCTAGTGTATCCAGAACGACTTTCTAAAGCACCGTGGTCAGTTATCACAATTATCTCTGTCAGAAAACTCACCGATGACCATGAGCTCCAGTGGTGACATTCCTACAGAATGCAAAGCAAATTTAACAGCGATCTGAATCTGCTGCAATCCGTGAGACTGTGATTAAGGTTTCAGTTCATTGGAATTCAGTGTGCACAAAAGCTAGCGAGTGAATACAATGAAGCCAGATAGAGTAACAAGGCTGCCACCATGTTTACGGCACTTCACAGTAAACTCAAGGGTTTTACTGGCCTGGAATTAAATTAAATTAAAGCAAGCTACCAAACACCCCAGCTAAGAAGTGCAAAGGGAAAGCAGATATAGATCTGGAAAAGAGAAGAGGGGCACAGTTGTCCTGGCTCTGTTCCAAATTCTACCACAGTTCTAATGCCACAGCAAGTTCGCTGGCAAACTCCTCACATTTTAACATGTTATAAACTGACTGTAAAACTAACCACACAGCCACGTCTTCCCCAAACTCTATTCATACTCACTTCCCCAGAATCTACACAAGCTGTTTTGTCTTTCTTGCTTTTCATTGTTCTTGTTTTTTTCCTGTTTCTACCTCCTGAGCTCTGGCTCAAATCTGTTGACATCTTTTCGGGCTCATACTGAATCAGTTAACACAGTGAGTGGTCCTTTTATCATAGCAGCAGAGAGAAGCAGATACAAGCTAACTTATCAGCTGAGGCGCTCAACAGGACACTGAGCAATATACAAAAAGTAAGTGTTCTTTAAGCACTAGAAAATGTACTTGCAAATCAGCTAATTTGTTTATAAAAAACTTTATTTCTGTATTTGAATTTCAGGACCAGATAAGTTTTGCCTTTCAAATAGTAATCCAAGCTCTTTGCTCCCACCGTGGTCAGAAACTTCAACATTAAAAAAAAAAAGATAAGCCAGACAGCGGTGGCGCACGCCTTTAATCCCAGCACTTGGGAGGCAGAGGCAGGCGGATTTCTGAGTTCGAGGCCAGCCTGGTCTACAGAGTGAGTTCCAGGACAGCCAGGGCTACACAGAGAAACCCTGTCTCGAAAACAAACAAACAAACAAACAAAAAAACATTGACACTTACTATGAACTAAACATTGTACTAAGATGACTTGTAAGATAAGATGACTGATCTTCAAATAAGAAATCCAAGGCAAAACTGTTAAAGAACAGGTCTGCAGACTTACTTAGATGATCTAGGGATTTCAAAACAGGCCTCTTTAGTCTATACCCAACATTTTAGAGCCTTGCCTGTTTTAAGAACACTTAGGAGTTTATCTTGCCAACTGTATGGTCCCTGTGAGTCTCACAACTTTGGCCCAGGTCTAGAGTGTATTCATCACTTCTGAATTAACCTGGAGTTAAGGATGCAGAGGTCTCTGCAGCCTACATAATAAAATACAGTCCAAGGGGAGCATTGTGGCTGCCTTCAGTGTTTACTGGTGAATGGCTGCCAGAGGGAGGAGGTAGCAGCTCTAATGTATGTAGTGCAAGAACCAATAAACAGAACTAAGTTGAAGCAAATACTACAGGCAAACCAAGTAAGACCATTAAAAGAGAACAATTCAGAAGAAGAAAGGATGTCTTAACAGGAAGTTCCCACAACCAGAAGTAATTCAAGTGTCCAGATAACCAAACAACCTAGCAAGCGAGCACTGTCACACCTAGAGTCTTTCATCTCATGGCTCTCAAATGCCTGTCCATTCCCCTGCTGCATGAGGCATGACTGCTCAAGAGGGCGGAAATGAACATACATATGCACGCGCATGTGCACATGCACACCCACACACGCACTCGCACACACACTCACACACAGGCTCTACACAGGACTGTTAGTCAGAATCCTTGTAGAATATTTTCAGAAGCCCACAGGGTCATTTTGATATGTAGTTAATTAGGAAAACTGATCTACTGAGACCCTCTTAGGCTCTAAGACTCTATAGCCTATGAGGCCTGTTCTCAGTGCCTCCTAACTTTATGATCATATTTAAATTCTTAAACCTGAATGACTCGTCCTCTGTGCTAAACTCTGGCTTCTCATTTTACTACGCCTTCAGTTGCAGGTATCAGGAGGGAAGCTCTTCTAGAAGTGTCAGTTTGGAAACGGTGGTCCCCACATTGCTCATTCCCCCTCTCTCTGTCACTTCATCAGCTTTCATGCCACACATGCGCTTATTACCACAGATAAAAACACTGGATATCGCTTCTAGCAGTAAAAGAGCCTAAAAGTGAACAGCGCTTCGTTACTGTGCTGTCTTATAAATTTATAGAATGAAATAAAAACAACCAATTCTTCATCTTAAAATATGGGGTGGGGGAGGCGTTAGACAAAGTATTAAAGAAGATTGCTCTGTAATACGGTTATTGTGGCAGAGGCAGGAGAAGTGAGGGCTGAGAGCCATCCTGGGCTATACAGAGAGACAGTCTCTAAGAACACAACATCCCTAAACTGTGTTTGTCTCCATTACCAACTTAGTAGAGAAACACTTATTGAGGGTTGGAAATAAATAAATAGATAAATCACATTTTAAAGTCAATAAATATTTTTATTACTATCTGTAAAGTATAACACTGTAGGGAGCTTGGAAGTACAAAGAGGCAAGGAAAAAGAGGGTTGAAGAGTGATAAAGGGCTGGCCTTGCACACAGAAATCCCTAGATTCTCAGCTTGTAGGGGCGTGTGTGTGTGTGTGTGTGTGTGTGTGTGTGTGTGTGTATGTGTGTGTGTGTATCCTTTATTTACTATTCCTATGTGCCAGGCACTGTGTTAAACTCCTCTTGGGTACTAGCTTAGTTCCCTTAACAAGCCTATACAATTCTACCAACATGTCCATCTTGTAGAACATGAGATTTAATGGCGGAGTAACTGGCCATGGGTCTCAAGGCTGACAAAGTGGTACAGACGAGGCAGATTCAAGCCAAGGACAACCACCTGGGACCCTGGTCTTGTAACACTACAGTGGGCATCTCACTGGGAAGGGTCGGGTTAGGTCATCGGTGTACAAAAGCATCCAAGACAAGGGCGGTGTGGAGGGATGAACACTCTGAAATCACACAGGGAAAATGTCCCTCTGCTGTGGGGAAAAGAGGGCAGGGCAGCCGTTGTTCCAGCTTGTTCTCTAATGCTCTTACAAACACCATGACCAAAAGCAAGTTGGGGCAAAAAGGGTTTAAGTGGCTTACAGGTTACAACCATCGTCAGGGGAAGTCAAGAGGCTGGAACTCCAGGCAAGTGCCTGGTGGGAGAAACTTAAGCAGACACCACAGAAGAACAGAAGACCGTCACTTACTAGCTTGATTTCCATTGCTTGTTCAGCCTGCCTTCTTAAACCAGGACCATGTGCCCAGGGATGGTAACCCCTTTCCCACATCAACCATTAAACAAGAATATGGGCCACAGACTTGTCTATAAGCCAGTCTTGAAGGGATTTCTTTTTTGTTTGACCGAGGCTTTCTCTTTTCAGATGACCATCTCTGGTGTCAAGAGGATAAAACAGCAACCAACACAGCTATGAAGAAGAGGTGTTGCAAAGATAACTTTCAGCAGTCAGGGAGCAGGTAGAACACACTCGGCCTGTCTGGGGAGTATCCTGTCCTCACCTGAACTGCATCCTCACCCGATGAGGGGCAGGAGCAGAGAAAGGAACAGTTTGCTGTGGGTGACCTTTAAAAGGCATAGATGCCTGGTGCAGGGCTGGGGATTTTTTTTTTATCTGAGATGTTGAGAGTCATCAAAGGTCTGGTCCAGAATGGGCATGACCAGATCTGTTTTGTTTTGTTTTGTTTTGTTTTGTTTTGTTTTGTTTTGTTTTGTTTTGTTTTGTTTGCTATCATAAATTTGGTGTCCATGTGGCAAATAGATCTCCACTAATTTTTAAATTGTCTCCATTACTGACAAAGCATACATGGTTGGGAATATAATAGCTAGGTAAACTCCCATTCCTTCAGGAGTCCTAAAATAGAGCCCTTCTAGTCTCTAGAGATTATCTTTGGGAGTCTGAAGGTTCTAACAGGGAAGTGAACTACACATATATTCTTGACCAAGAAAGAGTTCTCTTCTATTAGGAAAGCCCACCTCCTCGGCCAAGCATACAGCTGCAAGAGGGACACATGGAGGGATGAGGGAAGGGAATACTGCCTAGCCAATCCAATTATCAAACTAACCTTGAGGATCAAAGGGGTGACAGACAGCCCAACCAGATCCCTTTCACTTCCCGCAGCCTTTGATACAGAATCCATTGGATTTTTACTGGGGTGGTTTGGGGGTGAGATCAGTGATATTTCATAGCATTAGACATCTAATACTGGCTGCAAACTACCCATAGAACTAGGAAAATATAAACTAACATCAAAGCAGTTAGCTGACATCGTGCGTGCCCATGTGCACATGTGCTCACATGTGTGTGTACCAGAAGTCAAGGGCACCTGTCCTCCCCAATCACTCTGCAGCTTATTTTTGAGACAGGGTCTCACACTGAACCCCAGACGCAGCAATTAAGCTTAGCTGGCTGGCCACAGGCCACGTGGATCATCCTGTCCCCACCTCCCAGTTCCAGATTACAATTTAATACTGCTGTGCTCATCCTTCTGTGAGGGGGGCGGGGGATCCAAACCCAGGTCCTCCTGCTTGCCCAGAGAGCACACTGCCAGCTGTTGTCTTCCTAGCCCTGGCTTCCATCCCGTGTTCTCCCTCTGTAACATTACTGTTGTCTTACACCAGCTCATCCCAGGGCTTGCTTTGTTACGAATTCAGAGACTGCTGCGTGTACCTAAGGAACCCTTGCTGCCTGATTGACAGCCATCCTTCTGTGTTTCTACATTATTTGCTGGATTTTACTCATCTTTGATTAAAATATTGTCTTCCAAATGTATCTAATATGTCACATAGTTTTCTAGATAAGTAAAAACTGCCCCACCCTTTGGCTCACCAAACAATAAACAATAAATGGAAATGCCACAAATTAATATTCATTTTGAAACATTTACATTTTAACTATTTTGAAAACCACATGCATATAGGAATGGTTTAATGGCTCCTACCTCTGGATAGTTTATTTTTCGCATCACCTCAAAATGAAATTGCTGAATTTCTAAGCAACTCTTTCCCCGTCTCCATCACACTGGGTATCCATGGCAACAAGTCCTGAAGAACTGGTATACTGTGGCATTTCATTGTTTAATGGAGCACCTAATGTCAATTACTATACATATAACTTTATGTGTGTGTGTGTTACTTAATCTCCTTTATATTCTCTAAGGCACACAGGCAGTCTCTGACTCCCTGGAGACAAAGCATTATCCCCTCTAGTGGAGAAAAGCCAGAGCAGAAAAACAAAATGAGAGCATGCACCGGTATGATTTAAGATCTGGGGCTGCGGCTTTTTCTGCTGTTTCACCGAGTCAGAAGACAGAGGCAAGGTTTTTATCTGCACAGAACACAAATGCTACCACTTCATGGAATAATTATATTCTCTTGAAAGCTGTGCTCATAAACACATCAAAATCTGCTTTTAGAAGCTTTGTACTTGTGTCGTTAAAACTATTTGTTTCTGTAGACTTTGGTAGATTTGAAGGCCTTGACACATTCTGAATCCTGCTGTTATTAAAGTTCCCGCTTTACAATGTCACAGTAACACTCGTGTGGCAAGAACCACCAACAGCCAGGACAAAAACAGAACAGGGCAGAAACACAATCTGTCCTTGAAAGAGCACTTTCCCGGGGAGGCCGCTAGCACGTGTCCTAGTCTGACAGCACCCTGACATTCCTGCACCTGCAGATAAACAGCACACACAGGGTGGCGGGCGGTCTCCTGTCACATTCCATTCTGCACATTTGTAAATCTGCATCTACATTTTGAGCCAGAAAGATTTTCATCATAGTTGTCTCATTTTACAGATCAAAGAGCCAGACGGGAGAGGCGACTTATTTCAGGGTCTAGGATAAAAAGTGAACAGTCCTGTTCCTTGACAGACTAAAGACACTGCTATGCTCACCTGCTCACTGTCCTTGCTGAGAACTGAAGCGGATTCTATCTCAAAGCAGCCTTCTTTAAAGTAATGTACACCTCTATGAGCTATTTAATAAAACATGCCACTGGCATTATTCCATGCCGGTAGATATTGGTCTAAGCCACTGTTTTCTGTACCTGGTTACTGTTTGTTGATGGAGAATGCCAGAATTTATTTACACAATCCTGAACAGACACTTAGGTTGTGCTGGATATGTCTTAGAAAAATAATTATATGAACATTGCTCTATATTTCCCAGGTGAACTTGTTTGCCCATGATTATGATATATAATTAACTGTGAAATATTCAGGTCAAAAAGTATGAAGATTTCAACAGATAATTCATGTACTCCAGAAATGTCAATTTGCAGTTATACCACAATGAAGAGAGTGTGTGCTTCCCAGGCCTGGTCGATATTAGCTGTATTTGTTCTCCTTTATTAACTCTGAACACTCTATTCTTTTGTGAAATGTTCCTTCACATCCATCTTCCATTTTTATAATAGTGCACTTACCCCTATGTCCCCCACTTTAGTTAAATGGGTCTTGATTATAACTTCAGATTCTAGAAAAGGCAATTTCTATCTGCTTTCAATATTTCAAATACAAATAACCCATCTAATGAAGCTTCATTTCTAAATTTCCCCACATCACTTTTAACTAAAGGGATTTTGTCTCTGAAAGCACAAATCTAACTGTAGTGAATCTCTGGTTGGAGCCAGAGAACCAGGCTTAGAGTCTGTCTCTGCTGCCCAAGTGCCCAAGAATGTTGGTAAGCTACTGGTGTCTTCAGTCCTGGGTTCTTTGGATATAAAACCATTTTAATGTTTCTGTATTGCAGATTCTATAATGTGTGTTTCTTCTGGTGTTGCTGAAATTACTCTGTATGGTTACTAGGGATCCTACCGTTTGCACTGGCAATGTCTGAGATTCTTAGTGGTATATACAATGATGGTCATTTCAATCCAAAGCCACCTTAGATTCCATAGGACAGGACAGTGCCCACCTCACAGGACTGTATTAAAAGAAAACGAACTCAGCACATGCCCACACGACCTCATTCATGTAGCCTTACAAAACTGTACAGTTTGATTCCAGTGTTCACAGATTTGTAAAATTTAGCTCCTAATGTACTTGAATTTTCTTCATTTTCAAATTACCACAGATACAACAGGATATTATTTAAAGCACTCTAAAGGGAGTTCTGTTTGAGCAGGAAGTGATCTATTATTCTGCACTTCCAGGAAAGAATCCTCTCTCCACAGCATCCACCGCCAGGATCTGAAGCACAGCCTCCCCACAGTTGTGGGAGAAATAATACAAAGAACAGCATGGGAACTTTTGATTAAGGTCAACTCGACCGTAATGTTTTCCACGTGCTGCTCGGTCACACAATCTTCTGCAGCTGCATAACTCAACATCATTTCTTGGGAGACAAAATAGAACAACCACCACTGAAAAATAATAGAGATACCATCTGGGCAGGAACAGGAGCTGAAAGTAACATGAGGGAAAAATCACATTTATTTCATCATCTTCATGATGCTTTTGCCTTAGCATAAAGACATTGTATTTATCTTGCTAGTTACTAAGAAATATGTTAACAGGGCATGGGAGGTGCCAACTGGCACAAGACGCGAGCAAAGGCTAGGCATGTTTCAGTGGAGAGAGAAAGTGAGGAGAAGACATGTGCAAGAGGCAAGCAAATGCCATTTGGGGTTCTAGACTGACCATGTGTTGACCACAAGACACTGGGTGACAAGTTAGTTGCCCTGCATTTTGTCATCTGTGCCTTGGCACCAACCCCCAAACTCATATAGAGTGTCTGTCCCCTATGCACAGACACTCAACACAAGCCGGACATGCAGGAAAAGGTCAGCAAAGGCTGAAGAGACAATCATATCAATACTCGTTTGTATGTGCACACTCCAGGGTACTGATTTTATCTGTTACTCTTTCTGCTCTCATTTAGAATAAATCTTGCCAATGAGGTTTCCAACCAACACACAAATTCCCAAATTAGCATTTTCCTTTCCAACTCCACTCCCATATCATTTAGGAATTAGGCTATTTGAATATTAAAAAGAACCCTCCCCGCCCCCAACCTGATCTGGTTTGCTGGGAATGTAGTGCACTTCGGCTTTTTCTCATCTCACAGGCCAGCGGCTCCTCATCGTCTTCCTTCCCCACCAAAAGCTCTTCAAAATGAAACCAGATTTGGTTTTAGCTGAGGTCCTAAATTTGAAATACCATCTTTTTTTTTTTTTTTTTTTTTTTTTTAAACAGAATCCTCAGAAAAGCAAAATGGTTGCTTCTGGGGCCTCAGAGAAGGGACGTGAGAGCTCTTTCTCTCCCGTCCTCAGCCTGGGAAATCTTAGAAGGCCTGAGAAAACAATAAATTATTAATGAAATATTTAAATTAATAACTAAATAGATTCTCAAGTGAAGTAGGTTGGGCGGTGCTCCAACCTCTGGAGCGTTCTCAGCCAGTACCCATCCATCTGGCTCTGCCTTCCTAGACTTCCTGTGGTAACCAGAGGGGCAGATGGTTGCTGGGTGGTCCTCTCCAGTAGAAAGTTGCTTTCTGATGACTGTTTTATTCTTTCTGTAACCACAGTCCTCATGTTTACAGAGTGATCGTAATGCTAGTCCTTACTTCCTGTTGTGTGTTGGAAGAAAACCACAAAACCGAACCAAACAGGATTGTGGTTTGGTAAGGAAATAAGTGTCCATTCTACAACCACATGATGGGTCACAGTGAGAACGGCCCCTGAGCTCGGCTCCACCAGCTGAGATCCAGAGAACTCAAATGGCCCAGGGTGTGGCTGGGGTCATCACCGGCCTGAGCTGAGTGGGTGCTGCCTATCCAAACAGCTATCATGTTCTCCTAATCCTGCACAGCCAGCCTGTAAGACAGTTCTACAACCCAAACAGTCCCTCTGCCTCTTTGCTTGAAACTGACCATAAAATAGGACCAAGCATTCTCACAAAGCCCCATTCTTTGTGAGCTTAGACAGCACCTGCCTCGTGTCACAGCTGGGTGACCATGGCATGTTGCCTTATACTTAACATTCCTTTCCCTGACCCAGCTCTCTAGCACGAAACTCTCAATTTCCTGCACCCACTCTAATTTATATAAATCCTACTAAGTGCCACTGGCAAAAATCATCACACTAAGTGCTTTTTAAATATATATATTTTGAAACAATGCCTCTTTCTTTGCATTAAGTATAAAGAAATATAATTATATTGCTTCAAAGCTTTTGCCCTTAATCATTCTAGTGGTATAATTTCCTGTTCTTTTAATGGACAGAGCACTGAAAAATAGTATCGGGAAGTATACGCCCTTCAATTTAATAAATGAAAAGGAGACAAAGACAGGACTTTCTGAGAAACCCTTCTGGAATGAAATGCATCTCCCCTTCCATTCCTTGGTGTACTGATTTTTTTTTTTCTGCTTGACAGTGTATTCCATAGCGTAAGGTTCTATTTCCAACAAGCAGGCATGACATTTAAGTGCAAGATAAAGAAGGCTAAGCAGAAGACACAAGCGTGCAAGGCTGCTGGAGGGGCTGAGCTCCTCGCCTCAGTGCAGTGACAAGGGGGATTCTCCACAGTAGGAGCTCTGAGACAGCTCATTCTTGGGATTTGTAGCCATATTAATGGAGACAGAAATACCAGACAAGAATATCTTGCCTGGAGGAAGTGACATTCCACAAGGGGTATTTTTTTTTTAAAGGACAGATTAAACACATCTATCTTCCATAGAATGTATACGATGACTACGCAGCAATTTTTCAATATAATAACTTAGTCTTCTACTTTACAAAATGTGCCAGTAATGAGTTATTTACCCTTCAGTTATGAATCTACACCTTGTCCTCCTGTGTGGTACCTAAGCTGGACCCTGTGAACATGTGTTCCTGTCGCTGGTGTGATTCCAGGCTTTGTTTCCACAGCATGGGAGGTTATAACAGAAATTCTCTGGTCCCTGCTACCCCTTTCTTCTCTTTTAGCATTGCTGCCAACCGTGGAAAGGGGAGCCAGTCTAGCACATGTTTCTGACTCCTTAGCTGCTGGATTCTTGGATACTGGCTACATGTCACAGCCTGATGGGTAGGTACTATTCTGTCTACAGCTTGAGACCACTGTACTCCAGTTAGGTGGCTTTGTGTTCAACTCCAACTGGGGCCATGCACCAAACGTCACCAGCACCCTAGCCAGTAGCTTGTGAACCATCCCAGCCCATGGGACCCTAACAAACTCCTTTACCATGCAGTCACAGCTACAGCCTCTTTAGAGTCTCAGTCACAGCCTGGGCCCAGGCCCTCTCTGACTTCTGTTCATCTTTAGACATCCTTCATCAATGCTAGAGTGTACAGCTGCTCTGTGTATCTGTACTTCTCAGTCTCTTTCATCTCATTTGCTCGTTAGCCTTAACCAGTTGACAATCCTCTATATACTAATGATTCTGACTGAACCTGAGCAATGCCGATTGGTTTTTAGATGATCCCAAAGACCCTGAAAAAGAGGACTCGGGATTAGTCTGGCCATCAGCTTTGACTAGAATGAAGAACCAGTTCCCTGCCAATGGGACATGAAACGCTTCAGAGCAGAATCAAATCCACCAAGTTACCAGCTGTGATGAACTGCAATCAAGTACTAGAGTCAAAAAAGCTTCTGCCCTTGACTATTGTGACAGGAATCACGGTTAGTGTGAATCCGTTTGAATGCAATGAAGCATTTACTCAAAGAAAACAACTGTGGGGCTGGGGAGATGGCTCAGTGGTTAGAGCACTTATCACTCTTACAGAGGGTTTGTATTTGGTTTCCAGTACTCACACTGGGCTGCTCACTATGGCCTGTAATTCAACATGCTGCAGGGGTCACACAGTATCACCCAGAAGGAAGTAACTCATACACCAAAACAAACAAACAAACAAACAAACAATCAAACAGACAACCCCTTCAAACACCAAAACCCTGGAAATATGTTTAGGAAATAAAAAGAGACCAGTGGGAATAAACAGTAGATGAAGCTGCTTCCATGGTTAAAAATACATATCAGATTCCAGAGTTAACGTAAACTGTGTTAGCTCCATAAACTAAAAGTGTCTCTGACAGTTTTATGTGGCTAGGTGACTGAAACTTGAACTCAGTGTAGCCAACATGTCATGTGACTGAGATGCCAGACCTCTCTGGCATAACATCGAGGAGAAAATCCAAAGGCTTAGGGATATATGACTGTTGGAGTGATTAATCATGTATGAACTACATATGTATCTACCTGTTATGGTTAGTTTTATTAACTTGATACAATCTAGAATCCTATGGGAAGAGAGTCTCAATTAGGGATTGTCTACATCAGATTGGCCTATGGGCATCTCTGCAGGGGACTGTCTTGATTATATTAATCAAGGTAGGAAGATCCATCCACTGTGGGTGTCACCATTCCCTAAGCAAGACTGTGAACTGTGTAAGAGTGGTAAAGGGAGCAGAGTGCGAGCATACATGCATTCATTGCTCTGTACCTGATTATGGACACGATACGACCAACTCCATCATACTCCTGACACTATGATTTTTCAGTTATGATGGACAATAACCTGGAATTGTGAGCTAGAAGGTTTCCCCAGGCTGATTGTGTCAAGGTATGTCATATCAGCAACAGGAAACTAACCTAAGTTACTACCTCAACTACTATCTCAAAATTACACTCCTGAGAAGGATCTGAGACAGACACCCCTGACATGAAGACATCAGGGGGCATCGCATCTCTCAAATTTTCTTGTGATTCTCTTTTGTAGACCAGATATGACCAAAGATTATGCCAGCAAACACTCTAGTGACTTCATTATTTCTTTAGGCATATATAAGGAACAGTGAAGGTTAGGTACCAAAAGCATGGTTGGTATGTTTACCATCAAAGACAGCAAGGCTATACTAACCAAATGCTTTATAGCCCATAGCAATCTCCATTGGGAATTAATTTATCCTGATTCCCCAGGAATAACGTCAGCATGGAACCTTTAGAAGGTTGTATTAGCTACATAATAGAAAACAAGAGACCCCTGATATGTCTGATGGCCACTAAGTCACCTCTGTGGGGAATCAGTGTAATGCTCAGTTTCTAGGCATAGGCCATTTATAAGACCTTGAACCCTTTGATGGAAAGGAATGCCAGACTTCCTTGAGGAGGAGCCCATGATGTCATCCAGGTATGCCACAAATCCTCCAAGCATCACCAAATGCTGCCATTTATTAGACAGAGAGTGCAAGATGGGGAACTATTCAGAATTTCAAGGGTTACTAACCACTAGCCTTGAATGCCTCCACATTCCCTACATCCCTATAACAGACTGAGGAAAAATAAAACATGAGCTCAAATTATAAGTGGTTCTGTGTGATATGTTAGTACCAAATGGATGTGAGTGTTCAAGTGTTCTATCTCCATCAGGGATGACCCCAAAGAATAGCATTTCAGGAAAATGCTCTCAGAGGGCAGAACTTTTAACAATTTATTTGGTGACTCACTGGGTCTGTGGAATGTGAAATGACCCAAACTATGAATTTATCCTAACAGCTGACTAGCTACCCTTTGGCTGGATGATCAGGCATCGGACACATAAGCACTGGAGACCAGGGACGAAGAACCTAGGGAAGATGTGTGTAGACAGACCTGCCACCCTGCGCAGACTGTGCCCCATGGGTAGCTCAGTAACTGGCTTCCATTGCAGAGGAGTGTTCAGGCATCTGGTGAACAAAACTGTTTGCTCTGTGGATGCCATTCAACCTCTTTTCTAGCTCTCCCAAGGCTTGTTGAGCCTGAGAACAAAGTGGCCATGATCGTAAGGCTGGGGACCATATGCAGGACTAATAAACACAATTTCCCCATAACAAGGCTGAACTGAGTGCTGGTTCTGCTGGTTCTGGTAAGTATATATCAGATCTGCTAATAAGAGATTCTGAGCCCAACTGTCACCATTCCAAAAAGAACAGATTGAGGGCACTGGACATGGGAGAGGAATTCATCCTCCCTGGCATAGACACGTCTCCTGGAAAAGAACTTGCCATCCCCAGCTGCAATGCTGCTGCAGCCTCTTCATCCACTGTCCCACAGAAGGCCTTACTCACCACGTTAGTATCCCACTGTTGACTGCTGCTGAAGGAAGCCACACAACCCAGGAAGTGAAGCAATGTCTCATAGCAGTGGGATTAACTAAGCTAAACTCACCACACAGCCCTCCCCCCAAGCAGCAACTGACTAGTGGAAAGTGGAGCAGTGCACTGGAGATGCAGTTACAGGGCCAGCTGAGGAACAACAGCTGCGATCGCTTCTGGTTCATTTACAGGACGAATTCTATACGCTCTGCCTCAACCACTGCCTCTTCTACGTACAAGCATCTGGACTGAAGGCGAGGGCGGCCCCTATCACTACGGTGCCTAGTGACCCACTCACAGGTTTTACTCCCTATCTCAGTAACAGTGACCCCTGTCACCTCAGAGACTTTGGGCCCCAAGTATGAAATGTAAAACTGATCCTACTAGGGAACATAATGACCCTACTGAATGAAAATACGAGAATCCGCTTGGCTATTTTAAAGTTCTTGTCTACTACTAAACTTACAAGCAGGGGAAAGAAGTTTCTCTCCTGACTGGAAACTGAATTCCTGAGGGAGAACTGGGCTATTGCAAGGAAGCTGCATGATCGGCTCTGTCTCTGGGACAGAATTCCCAAGAGAATCTAACTGAAAGAAAGATTTGCTTTGGCTCTTGGTTTTACAGCTTCGATGCATGGGTGGTTGGCTCGGGTGTTCTGGGAACATTATAGCAGGAGCACATGGTGGCACAAAGCCACTCACCTCATAGGCTCCAGGAAACAAGAAGGGAAAGAAAGGAAGGGGTAGGGATCCAATATCTCCCTCAAAGACATAGCACCTGAGGCCTGACTAACTTCTGCCTGCTAGGCCCACTCTGAAAGTTCTCACCTGCTCGAGGTAGAGGCATCACTACCCCCAAGTACTACGGTAGCAGTCTGTCGGAGTTAACTATTCTGCTGTTTCCTAACAGGAGTCTCTACACTTCTGTTCTGAAGGGCCTACTGTGTCACAGTAGCATTTATTTGACAGAATATATAAGTGAGACAGTAGACACCCAAAACGTAATTGCAGCTACTTTTAGGACTATTAGTTTAAAAATATTTTAGGGAGAGAACAGGAGAGGATATAATTCCTTGACTGAAAGGTGAGAGAAATCAAGTTCAATATACTACGATGATGTAAACACAAAAATGATCTCCGCTAACCGCCGGGCTGAGCCTGGCCATTAAGAGCTCTGTCACCGTCAACGAATTTTTCCCAACTACACTCTGCGGCCCATGCTTTACCTAACACTGTAGTCATTGTGCGCACAACTTGCCCCTCTGTGCGTGTGACTGTGGCTCCCTGGGGAGCCAATAAAATAATTGCATCTTTTTTAACCCGTTAATATTTTTTTCTAAGTTGAACCTCTATGACAAAGCTAAAACAGAAAAAAAACAAAAACCAAGGAAGTATCTCAAAACATTAATCTGGCCTGTGAATGAATGCCTGTGTCTAGTTCTCACTCCCACAGCTAAATTCATTATTAAGGTTACAAAATTCAGATCTCGTTCTAGAAGGAGGTGGTATTTATTTCCTTAAAAAACAGCAACAGAGAACCAGGTAGTCGGGGAGCATACCTTTAATTCCAGCACTTGGGAGGCAGAGGCAGTTGGATCTCTTAGAGGCTAGCCTGGTCTCCAGGACAGCCAGTGCTGCACAGAAAAACCCTGGGGGCCGGGGGTGGGGTTAACGAAGTAGGGAAAGAAACAAACAAAACCAAACAGCAGCAGAGGTGAGGAGTTCAGAGTCATCCTCGGCTTACACTGTGAACTGATCACTGCATGAGACGCTGTCATCAAACTATGATGAAACATAATCTTCAGGTCCATCTTAATACTTGAGTTCTCTGTGAGAAGCCAGAAGCAGCAGCTGGCTGGCGACAACATGCATCTGGGGTCCTAATTTCCTGATTACTATTATACAAAGACCAGAAAACCTCCTGGGGTATGTCTACCTCCAGGAAGAAGGTTTAGATGCAGGAATCTGGCCACGTCGTCGTTGCATTTACCACACCTGTAGGCATCCACCAACCCTGGTCTCCCGCCACAGTGTGAAAAAGGGAAGAACTTTGTGTGACTTAGATGTCTTCATACAACCTAGGCAAAAGTCTGCTATGAAGTGCCAGAGACGAATCTCAAACATGGTTGTATCTGTCTCTTTCAGACTGGTGGAATTCTCTGTTAGAGCACTCCACTCTGTTTTGTGGAGTCTTAGAAATTATTAGCCAATTCTCTCCATACAATTAAGAGTGAATGAACTTCATTATACTTTGTTAAGAAAAGGCATAAATGAGAAAATTTAAAAGTTTATAAGAAAGGAACTCCTGACATATCTTGTTTTGTCTTGTTTTTTATTTTTTATTTTTAACTGCTCTGTAAATGGAACACAGGGCCTTTTATCTTTTATGCACTGTCTTTGCCTTTTTTTAGAGTTTATTTATTTTTTTGAGATAGGATTTCTCTGTGTAGCTCTGGTTTTCCTGGAACTCACTCTGCAGACCAGGCTGGCCTCAAATCGAAAAGATCTGCCTGTCTCTGCCTCCTGAGTATTGGGATTAAAGGTGTGTGCCGCCACACTGAACTTAGGTTTAATTTTTAAATTACAACCACGTATTTGTGTGGGAGTGGATGGATGGATGTGTCCTGTGTGGGTGTGCATGGCAGGGCACACTTGTGGAGTCAAAGACCACTTTCAGGAATCGGTCCTCTTCTTTCAGCGTGGGGGCTCTGGGAATGGAACTGAGGTGGTCAGGCTTGGTGGCAAGCACCTTCACGCAGTGAACCATCTCACCAGCTTCATTCATAAGAAATTCAACTGAAACACTTCTCAAACTTTCAGATGTATTTTATAGATACACTTTAAAGGAACTCTTTCTTGACCTCACTGTCTATACTGTTAAGTCCTAATGAAAGTACACCCTATTAAATGATCAGTAATTAGAGATAAGAGACACTCTTTCTGAAACAATTTAGACACACTGTCTCCAGACAGTTCTTGCTGCTGTCAGTGACAATCTCGGTAGAACCACTCAGTAGAACCTGATTCTGTTTCAGGCCGACCACAACCTGGGATTTTCTGCAGAATCACCTGAAGTTTGAAGATCCGGATACACGTTCAGAGCAGCACACACTTGGAGCACAGTGCAGATGTGCCTGCAGCAATGGTTTTCATCCTACCCAAAGGATGGCCCAGCACAATGCTGTGCACAGTGGCGGTGCCCTCTGCCCTTTCCCACAATTCCCGTCAGCCTCATTGTGCAATGCTTGGCTGGCTTTACACTCAAACTCTGCTGTGTGGAGACTTTGGAGCCTATAACCCTGATTAAGATTGAAATTCCAATTCTTGAACTTCTCAATGTTGCAACCGTTTGTCAGATGGCGAGTTTAATTTTTGACAAAGCTGAATGTTACTAAAACTGAACCTGTGAATATGTTAAGTCTCATTTTGCTTTTGGGGAAAAAAAAGAACATGGAGCTAGGAGATGCACATGAAGTTACTTGTTTGCCTTTAGGGCACAGAAGATGAAGGAGACAAGACGTATTTGTAAGCACTGAAACAAGTGCATGATGGGAAACATCCAGGTGTAGAGGTGAGGAAACCCCGAAGGCTGGAGGCCATGATGAGGATGACGCTTAGCTATGGGAGAGTGAGTAGGTAAATGAATAAAGGCGGGGTGCGGAAGCCTGGACTGCTCATTTGAAGGCAGAGTGGTGACAGCTGTCTCCATCAAGTGACTGATGGTGAACGGAGTGTTGCTGGTGAAAGTCTGCGGCAGGGCAGAGATCGTGGCAGAGGACAGTAAGTTCACTCAGTGATAAACAAAGAACTATTTCGGTACTGAAATCAAAGGTGATTGCAAAATGAAGAAATGAGGCTGCAACCAAAGTATTCTGACAACTCTCAAGGATAGCTGCAGAGATAACTCAATGGGTAAAGGCACCTGCTGCCAAGCCTGACGATCTGAGTTCGATCTCTGGGACCCACATGGTGAAAGGCCAGAGCTGACTCCTATAAGCTGTCCTTCAACCTCCACTGTGTACCACACAAGCATGCACACACTGTGGCAAGGGGCGACAGGAAACCAATATGTAAAGGGATTAATTCTTTGATGGTTAATGAACAGACTCAGCCAAGGATGACATCATTCATTTTCATTTAAAAGTTATATAAAATTAACTTTGGTAAGGAAGAGCAGATGCTGATCAAAATTCTACTTAGAAAGTGTTAAGTTTAAGCCATCTCCTGTACCTCATGGTGACCACAGTCAACCCGTTCTGAAAGCAGTTTTTAAATGTTCTCACCACAAGTAAGTATGTAAGGTAACACCTGTTAAATAGCTGGATCCAGCTCTATATAAGGCATATATTTCACAAAGGGAGAGAATTGTTTTTAATTGTCGATTAAAAGCATAGTAAAATATTTTCCTCTTTGAAAATCGAAAGCATACTATTTTATTCATATCCCACTTTCTATTGGATTAAATTCTTGGCTAAAAGGGAGGAGAAGCCTCACACTCCCCTGGAAAACCCAGCCCTGTCAGCCTACCTCAGTGGACTTCCTAACCTACTGGAAGAAGAGATTTATCTGCTGAGTCGTCAAGTGGTGACCAAAACTGGAAGGTAGCTTTTAATTTAAAAAAAAAAAAATCCTAAAGCCTAATTCCCAGGAAATACATTATTGGGAGACCTTGACTGTCACACCTCAGCTAGGGAACTGGTGGGACTGCACAGGTGGCTCTGCATGACAGGAGACCTGAGGGAGGGAAGGTTGTGTCTCTAGATACAACCCTCCCTCGGCCTCTGCACTCTTACCCAGGAGAGTCAGGTGCTAGGCTCCTGTTTCTTTCTTAAACTCGGAACACAGGCATTTATGGAGACCCGCCTCCGTAGACCACGCTTAACTAAACAGGTGTGCACGCTTTTCTCTCTATTGAATTCTTCAAAAGGAAAATTTCATCTTGCTCATCCTGACAAGTGGCTGTGGGTAAACATTCCAAGCTTTTTATAGGTTTGCTAAAAACAAACATGAGGTGTGGGAGGGTGGGGGCTATATTAAGGGGAAAAAGACTGATCAAAGTCATACCCAAGCACTGGCTACACACTGTCTCTGTTTCGCCTACAGAGCAAACGCAGATTCAGATCTGAAGCAATCTACACAAAAGGCAAACTCCAGTGCCTTCCTTGCTAGTAAGCAAAAGTGTGAGCTGTCCTAACTGCACTCCTAAAGGACAGGAGAAGAGAGGTGCCCAGTGCCCAGAGCTCAGACAAACGCTAATGACACACCTACAATCTCCAGTGTTTCCCTGGCAATCAACTAAAACCTATAGAAACTTACGCAGATCCTGCTGACTCCCTGCTACACATAGGCAGGCCTTTATGATGGCAAAGATACTGGAGGGAATGGGGACGGGGGATCAGAACTCTGGGCATCACTGACGTTCTAGGAGAGCTGAAGGGGAAAACACTCAAAGCACAGAAGTCTGTGCTCAAGGCATTCTGTATGGGCTACAACAGAACAGCAAGCAGACTTACATGATTTCCTTTGGCAGTTTCTATCCTACTAGATGACATGTATTTGGTTTTTTTCCCTTCTTTCCTTCTTTCCTTCTTTCCTTCCTTCCTTTCTTCCTTCCTTCCTTCCTCCCTCCCTCCCTCCCTTCCTTTCTTCCTCTCCTTTCTTTCTTATGATTGTAAAAGAACACACAGGGCTGGGGATATGGCTTAGTGGTAGACACCTTGCTGTGCAAGCATAAGGTCCTGAGTTTGGGCCCACAACAGTCACATGAAAGGCCAAGAGTGAGGGTTTGTGCCTGTAATTCCAGTGCGCACACAAAGATAGGGGGATCCAGGGACCTACTGATCAGACAGTTTAGCCAGTCAGTGAACTCTGGCTTCAGTGAGAAACCCTCCCTCAAAAAATTAAAGTGGAGAGTGATGAAGAAAGACAACGGGCATCTGCCTCTGGCCTGCATACCTTCCCTCACCCTCCACGTAGGTGTAGACAAGGAACACATCCACACAAAGAGGATATCCATACTGTTTCCGGTTTGCATCAATCAACGATTCTTACCATGCATGTACATTAGTTTCCCACTTTCCCCCCTAACAACAGGTTCCTACAGGGGAAGGTGGTAGGCCAAGCCGCATTTCTTTTTGACTTGTCTGTCAGTCTCTCAAGCTTCCAGAAGGTTATGCCATTTGAGATTCAGCACAAATGTGTGCTGTTATCCTCCACAGCTCGGAAGAGTCATTGTTCTTTCACATTTCTGCCCAGCTTACATGTACTATTTCACAGAACATCCTACATGATCGACTCTCAAGTACAAGGAGACTCAATTTCCAGGGGACAAGGGACATGTACAGTTAAGGTAGGTGCTTAAAAACACCGGTTTGTAATATAAAACACCGCAGTCAATGACAAAATGCTGTTTGGTGGCTAAAAAAAAATACAAGTAAAAAAGTCATTGAGACTATGGAGCTTTTCAGTATAGGAATACAATACTACAGGATGATGCAAATAGCTTGTTATTTACAAGCCCTGGAAAGGAAAGATCCACAGTGATGTGTGCTAACAAGTCGCAGAGG
Organism: Rhabdomys pumilio; assembly: GCA_030674055.1. Classification (NCBI taxonomy): domain Eukaryota; kingdom Metazoa; phylum Chordata; class Mammalia; order Rodentia; family Muridae; genus Rhabdomys; species Rhabdomys pumilio. The sequence continues at coordinate 141,912,813 of JANHMN010000002.1, read as the reverse complement.
AACACTGGGTGTGTTCAGACATCAGGCTGCTGAAATAACAGCAGTAACAGTTGTCCCATACATGAGAGCTGACTGGGTGCCAGGGGCCATGTGCACGTACTCACATGGATACCTTACCTGGTCCTCACAGCATCCTTAGGAAGCCAACCCCATTATTACCTGCATTTTATAGCAGAGAAAACTGAGGCTTGCTTAACCTGTCTACGTGCCAAACAAGCTGGGGAGCTGCGATTTGAATCTCCACTGACTGAATGAAGTCAGGCCCTAAGCTCTTACACACCAGACTACACATCGTCCTAGGACTCAGGTGACTCTGTTTTCCACAAAAGGTGGGAGATACTATTTTAAAAATTATGTTCTATTTCAAAATGTGCAAGTGGAATTCAATCTGCGGTTTTCATAAATGCGTCTGTTCTCTTTGCCAATGGAGCAATTTCTCATTATGAACATACAGACAAGGTCTTTTGGGGGTTCACATCTCCCAGTTTCTCAGTAATTACCTTGTCCTTAGTTACTGCTAAGTGTTGTCGAAAACCCAGATCACACAAATCCCAGCATTTGGAGTTAGGGAAAATCTTGTCTTGGGACAGATTTTTCAGTCCATACACTCGTGGCAGGATTCTCATGTCTAGTTCCTGAGGCCAGAGAACCCTGATACTACCCTGCCCTAAGCTGACCCCACACCATCCACCTGATCACTCTAGGGCCAACCTTGCTATTCCTGTTTCTCCCTGCTTGCATAATCACCACTAAATGGCCAGGCAACCCTGGCCGTCTGCCCATTAATTAATTCTTCTGTGGCCACACATTTTCTAGCTGGTCCTGATCACCCACCTCTCCATTTTCCTTCCACTACAAGCCCACACTCTATTCATCAGCCACACACTCCCAGCCTGAACATAGTTCCTGCTCTTCTCAGACAGAAGCTGCTCCCCAAGGCAGCTCTCCACAGCTGTTGCTCTGACTCCTGGCACATAATCCCAGGTCGGGATTAGCATCACCGCTTCAGGTGTGGTCCTCACCTCTCTAAAAGCTAAATCTTCTACCATCAAATGGAACCAATCGCTGGCCTCCACTGTGCACCAGGTACCGACAGGCTCACTATTTTCTTAATGATTTTAGCCCTTCACTTATTGCAACATTTTCTCATTACTACGTTTGATGGCATGGTGGTTCAAGCCTGTAGTCACAGCACTCAAGGGGCTGAGACAGGAAGATGGTGAGTTCAAGATTGGTCTGAAATACATAGAGATTGTGCTTTAAAAAGCAGAAAGATTTGTCCGGCAGCAGATGTTAATAAAACGCTGAATCATACTTAAAAATACATATCCAGTGATTAAAGGAGTATGAACTTCTTAAAGTAAACTCTGCATTCCCAAAACAGAAGCAATTCAGTTCCCACCGAAGGACGAACTGCCCTGCATGCTATAAAAATGTACTGAGTTACAGCCAGCCAGATGACTCAGTGGGTAACGGCGCTTGCTGTCAAGCCTGACCACCTGAGTCAGATTCCCAGAACCTAATTGTAGAAGGAAAGAATCAAATCCCCACAGTTGTCCTCTGACCTCTTGCTTGTACTTGAGCGCGCTCGCGCGCACACACACACACACACACACACACACACACACACACACGATAAATACCTATAAACAAAAATTTAAGATAGTGATTTAAGCAGATTTTGTATACTAGTTGCTGAATACAATCCCTCTAGCAGAGCACAGCAGCTTTATAGTCTCCTTGCTCTTTGACAGAGACTGCAAAATGCTCACCACAGATTTCCACTCTTCAGGGTGACTTATCTAAAGCAGCTAATTTTATCAAGTACTGTTTTCCTGAATGGCCAAAGAAATGATATTTTTTTTTCAAGTCATTAAAGTCCTGCCAGACTCATGTCATTTGGGACACTATCATTGTCCCCAGAACATGAATCAGTGAACATCTGATGCTCGTGGGACTAAGAAAGAACATGTCAGATTCTTTTTACAAGTACAACCCGAACCTAAACAAATAAAGAACCACGGCTGTGAAAAAGCATTCCTCCTGGCTTTAGAACAGCCTTTCATTCAAAGACAAAGTAATTTATTAAGAGCTAAAAGAAAAAAGAAAAAAGAAAGAAAGAAATCAGCCACACGTGGGAAGAGCACAGGTAGACCGAGAGGCAAGCTGGATCCTCAGCTGTAGATTAAGAACCAGCACAATCTTCTATACGTTTCACAGGACAAGGCAGCACGACCTTCCTGTATGTTTCACAGGACAAGGCTGAGCTGAGATCTGTGTGCATCACTTCATTCACTCCTTGCCACACCAACTGACTGTCCTACGGTGGGAAAGTCACTCCATGCAGTCTAGAGTCACTGATGAAGAAGACACAGCTTCTGCCATCAGGAGGCTGACATCTGAAAGAAGCCCCAGAAGGCAGAAAGAAAGTCCCAAAGGCAGAGGCCAGTGCCAATCCCAGAAGTTCCACCATGAGGAACTTTCAGGGAATTGAAATACTCTAAAACTGTGCGGCAGACACCAACACTGATGGCCATGTTAGAAAAGTAACAGGGTGTCCTGTTGAGGGGTGAGAGAGTCAGGCATCAATAGAAAACATTTGGTAATGTGGCCTTGATGCCTGGGTGTCACGATGATAATGACTTCTCTTCTACACGAAAGAGTAAGAAGTCACAGGTACCTTTAACACCCAAGTGAAGGAATTCTATTTTTGAAGACTAAAGCCAATTATCTCTATATTAAATTCTACATCTATCTATCTATCTATCTATCTATCTATCTATCTGTCTATCTATATGTCAGTCTGTCTATCTCCTATTTATTTATTTATTTGTTAAGAGACAGCGAGCACATAGGCATTATTTGCCATGATGTGCAGGTGGAGGTCAGAGGACAACTTGGGACACCTGCTCTCCTACATGTGGGTGAGGGATAGGACTCAAGTGGTCAGAAGAGCCTTCACCCTCTGAGCCATCTCACTGGCTTCTCACCCCTATTGTGTCCTGTTCACAGGGAGCTTTCCGAAACTTTGGGAAATGCTCCCAGGTATCTCTCTCTTCCACTTTTTCCATTGTCTAACTGTACTCTAGTCAGCGCTGGCTTTCTCAGACACTGGAGTCATGGTGCATGCTATTTTTCTTCTGTAGCAAGAGCCTGACTTTATGTAAAATCAGTTAGTCTGGACATACCATTTTTACTGGGATACATTAAGTGGTTTGATTTCACCGCAATATTTAGAGCATGGCTGAAAAATAAACATTGACTAACTGAAATGTTTATTGCTTAATATACCAAGATCAATAATACCTTAATGAGAAACTGATAGAACAATTGCAATCCCATTCCTTCTGTGGCACATGAAAGTAGTTTCCACACACAGTAAATATGGAATCCTAACAGGCTGACGGAAGGATTTTTAAACTTTTAAAAGAATAAGCAGCAAAATAAAGGCAGGGGCTTTTGCTAGCAAATAAAGTATCTCTGTGGTCCTCTCAGTGATCTCAAAAGTAGCACATCACAGTATGTGTCTTCAGGCATTTTGCAGACTGTGGTGGGTCCTTTATAAGTCATCTTGGCCCCAGGGAGGCCATTCTGTGGCGTTTCCTTACTGATTATTCCAGTAAGGTTCAAGTTATCTTCAGATGTATTGACAGTACATGGTCACTCATTTAATCTATATATTTGTTCAACGTGCAGCCAATTTTCCCTATCTCTTTTATTGCAGTTCACCTTGGAGTGTCTTTGCTTATAAGCTCCTGGTAACAGGACTGCCTCACAGAGGGAAGCTGACGGCAAGATGCTATTCGGTCGGCACTTCTGGAAGGTGCCATCAATCATCAATAAAATGACTCATTAGTTAAAGGTATTTAATTTTTGGTTCAAAGCAATGATTTTTACATGTAGAGTGTAGTCAAACTAAAACACGATGAAGTAATTGAAAGTTCTTAGACAGAAATGGCTTGTCAGCCTAAAAAAACATAATCAAGAGCCCTTATAAATTCAAACATCAAACCATAGGCAAAGCCATGGCCCAGAGTCCAGTAACTGTGTAGCCGAACACAGGCCTGTTAACTGTATTCACAGTGATGAGTACAGACGGATGTGTTCTACTGTGGTCACAGCTGAAAGCAGAGCTCATGAAGAACATATGAGTTCATCAATATACGATCCCTCTCTAAGATACAGCAGTGAGAGGGAAACCCTCAGCAGCATGATGCCAAACATCAGGACAAATGCTTCAACTTACTGTGAGCAATGCACAGGGCCCAGCACCATGGGGCTTGGCAAGGAAAACCCACACAAAGGAGGCTATGTATGTTGACTAGGTGGCTTGGCCAGCTTGCCTAGCCTTACTTCTGATGTATCAGAGAGTATGATCCTGCAGGGTGACTATGAAGAAGCAGAGAGCGGTAACTGTGGTAACTGTGTTGGGCACATTGGTGATGATCAAGAGGGTGACAGTATCAGCTGAAGAGACAGCCTCAGCCTTCAGAGACATTGCAACTAGGATGCCGGACATCTTGTTCTGTGGCTACGATCAAACACTCTTGACAAGCAACTCAAGGAGAAAGGACTTATTCAAGTCATAGTTCACCATGGCAGAAGTCACACTATGTGCACAGTCAGACAAGAACTATAAATGTGTGTATGGTAGTGATTAGCTCCAAGACCACTCTTTACAGTCCAAGATGCACTGACTAGGGAATGGTACCATCCACAGTGGACACCTCAGTTGATGTAATGGAGATAACTCCCCACAGAGATGTCCAGCAGCTCATCTCCCAGGTGACTCTCACTCCTGCCATACTGACAATTAACACTAACCACCACACCACCTGTGTGCTTGCCCACACACTATTAACTGGGCCTTGCCAAGGCTCTCTTTCCTGTTGGTGGCAAATGGAGTACTTGCTCCCTGCTCAATGTAAGATCCTAGGTATGAATTCATTGGAATCTTCCTAAGAGATGATACCTCCTTGCTATTACTTTGGAGTTTAGCTGAAGACAAACTGATAGTGACAGGTACCCAGGTCTTCCCTTGTATCCAGTGCTCTTTCCATAGTTGACATGTATTATCTCATCTAATCCTTTCAAACAGCCCTATGACTTGGGTGCTATAATTAGCCCCACTTTTCAGCTGAGAAGGCACAGCATGCGCACATGGAAAGTTGGGTGATCGTTGCTTACAGGAATGTCAGCATCACAGGGCAGCTGTAATCCCATGTCAAATTAGAGGCTTAGATGCTAAATGGTATAATTTCAGAAGAAAAAAATTATTATGGGACTGAGAGTGTTCATGAAAACAGAAGAAATTAAACCTGAAAACTATGTAGGGCCTGTCCAGGGAGAGGAAACAATGGGACTACAGGTAAAGGAAAGAATGTGGACAGACATGAGAAAGCAGGACAGAAGGACTGACAGGCTGAGGAGCTCAGGCCAGAAGATAAAAGGCAAAGCAGGCTAGCACCAGAGTTGAGAAGCTGGGCAAGGCTCTGGCCCCAAGGGCTTTGTTTTGTCTGTGTTCCTAAGTCAGCCTTTAGTCCTCTATGCACCTTGAGATTGCCCAGCAGGGATTGGGCACAGGAACTGGTCCACATCCAGAGAAGTTAAGGGTAGCCCAGAGCCTAATAATACTAAGGGAAAAGTTCTCAACACAAGATGTCGGAGAAACCATGCCGGAATTCAGCAGCACTGTCAGGAATCTGCAGCAGTGAAGTTTCATTTCTGTTGGACGTATCAAAATATTTAAATATTGGAAGGATGTTCAAAGAGAATGGGTGTTCTTATTCTTTGTTGTGTTCAGGGACAGAGAAAGCATTAAAACGACAATCCTACAATTAAAAACAGAGAATCCACTAATAAAAATGGTACCTATTTGCACAGACAGGAAGTGAGCTCCCCAAGGGCTAAGAAGCAATGATATTTAACGAGCTGTTCCCAAGTGGAAATCCCATCTCGCCGATACGCTAGGCGTGACAAAGCTTTTACTTTTGTCTGAGTTCTATGTCAGCTCCAGCCTTACACTTTCTGATAGATGCAGCTATCTTTTCTCTACAGACAATTACTAACGGCCCCCGTTACAATGACCAGTTGACACTCAGATGTTCTCTGCTCAAAAATGTGGACAGCGCAGATCAGTTTTTAAATCTAAACTTACATGGCTTTCAACACTTCTAAAACTTGGTAGGATTAATTTTTTTTTTCCTTAAACACAGGGGGAGGTATAAACCAAGGCCAGGAAAGAAAGGAACTTCTATTTTCTTTCTTAGGGATTCTGCCCTCTTTCGGTTTAGGGGTTGGTGGTGGTGGAATAAAAAGTGATGTTTCCTTCATTCCTAATATTTAACTGTGGAGTGTGAACACTGTTGAGTATTGGCAGGTTTCAAGGTAACACAAAGGCAGTGGTGGATGGTTGACGTCATCTTGGTTGGCTTGAGCATGCCCAGGGGATTAGTAAAGAACTTGGGAGGAAGAAGTACCCTGCATGTGGGCAGTACCATCCTGTAGGCCGGGATCAAATGGGGAAAGGGGAAAGCTAGCTAACATGGCCATAGTCTCAATCAGTATTTTCTTCTCCCCCTCCCCCCTCCCCTCTCTCCTCCCTTCTCTCCCCTTTCTCCTTTCCACATCCCTGTTTCCTCCCTCTCTGCAATTCCTTCATTCCTTCCCTGTGAGTTGTCCGGTCCCACCAGGCCTTCCAGGCCATGGGATATTATGGACTGAAACCCTAAACAAAGCAAGTCCTTCCTCCCCTAAGTTGTTCACCCAGGTATTTGGGAACAGTAGCAGACAGTGAAGACAAAAGCCTACAGGTTGCCATCTCCACCAGACAGAGGGACGAGCCACATGCAGACACATCTGCGTCAACATGTCATCAAATCTAAGCTGCCGGGTTTAATCCTTTTTAAAGGTTCACATTGTGAGACTGGTGAATGCTTGCTTGTGTGGGGATGGTTCTCCGGGCCAGTGGGTGTAAGGAAGATACTGGGACCACAGTGACTTTCTCTGGCAATTGCACTCCTTGCTAAACTTCTGCCTGGGGGCCAGTTTTACCCACATCAATCAACAAGTACCGAGAAGACACACTCATGGCTTCTTTCCGGACTTTTGGTAACTATCGCTTTTTTTTCCTGGTGAAAATATTTCTTAAAACAGAAACAAACAGCTCATTGTAAGTACATCTGTAAGAATTTAAACAGCTAAGTCCTGAGGTCTTGGGGACACTGCCATGTGACGCCAGCGTGACAGGGAATGTCCCACGTTTCAGAGATGTACAGTGAACCTGAAGAATCAGTGTTCCATGATCCAATCACAGTTTATGAAGCTTGGGTCACTTGAAATTGCTGAGACAGTGCTACAGATCGTCAAAGCTACACTTTTTAAATTGTATTTTTCTGATTAGAAACATAAGCATATGTCATAGACAAGCCACATTCCTAAAAACTCAGTGACATATATTTCTACCACAGAAAAAAAATAAAACTAACTACAACTGACCTCAAACAGTAATACATGCGATGACATATCTAAGGGGAGGATACTGATGCTGACGGCTGGGGTGACATGCATCGGACAGACCAACGGATGAGTAAGAGGAGAGGGATCTGGCCATACAGGGGATAAAGTATTCCTGCTAACTACATATTCCCTATGTTGTTTATACGGACATTCGCTGTAAAATTTACTTTATGTTTGAAATTTTTTCATAATAAAATACTGAAATAAAACATGAAATCATAGAAAACCACACATTCAAGAAAAAAATAAAACCAGCACGCAGACACCAAGCATATACGTGTTTTACAACCTGTCTTCCTCCCTTCACTTCCCGTAAATTCTGAGCATTTTGTGAACAGCATGTAATGTCACTGCACAGGTAACACAGTATTGTCTCCAAGCATCTCCATTGCCCACTTGACCTGACTCCAACACCTCCAACAGCTGACTTAGAAAGTCCCAGAAGCACAACTTCTGATGCATGGAAAGTAACCATTTGGAGGCCAGCTTCTGTGGGCTACATTCTTCTAAACTCTTCTCCAGAAAAGAAAACCTCTGTCTAGCCAGAGGTTTGAGTCTAAATTTTAAACACTCTCATAATAAAATGAAGTGAAATGAAATGAAATGAAATAAAATAAAATAAAAAGTGCCACTTGTGTTTCTACCAAAAAACAAAAAAAAACAAAAAAAAACAAGAGTTCTTTTTCAAAAAGTCTAAAATAGGCACCCCAAACACTCCCATTTTGGTTCCGAGATACCAACTCCAGGTCAGGGGCTGACTCAGGACTTCCTAAAGAAATGGCTGGCCCAGCAGTGGGTGTCCAGAAGTAAGGAAGTCATCAGAGATCAACAGTGCATATCAAAAGACACAGGGGCCAGCCTGGAGGAGCCCTTACTTGCCAAGCTGGACATAATTTAATACAAAAGTGTATGACTTAATAGATTGCGTCACTTTGAATTGTAAAAGGATTTATGGTCTATAAACAAATAAACAAATTGGGCAGAATAAATACAGGGAGACACAGAGAGAGCAGCATAGGGGAGAAGCTCAGGAGGGAACTTCTGACCTTGTCACAGTGGACTGTCATGATAATGTTACATCTCAGAGTTAACAAGGGACACTTAAGCTGAGAGGACATATTTACACAGCCTCAAAGTAGCTCCCAACACTTAATTACAAAGGAGAAGTAGGCGAATAGAGAATCTTCACCACAGAAGAATTGAGTGGGCTTGTAACCAGGGAGGGGTTCAAAAGTAACATTACCAAAACTAAGGCAGACAAGGGATACCCATCATGCCACGTCGCACTGAGAGTCACCAAGGACACACAACCACTACAACATCCCCACCACAACCACAGGAGTCACATGAGGGGAAATCTGCAATCCAAAACCAGGGGCATCTGCAACATAAGTGTTCTCAGTGCTTCAAAACTGTCAAAGTCGTAAAAGGCAAAGGAAGGCAGGGTAACTGTTCCGGAATAAAACAGACTAAGCAGACACACAGCCATTCGTCATCTGGAGTGTAGGAAAGAGGTCCCATGAAAGTCTCATGGGACAAATGGAAAAATCTGAAGGTGGACTATCCAATAAAGTAATATAACCATTCAATTTCCTGACCTTGTTAATTGGGTTTTTAGGGGATGCTTAAATACTTTGAATAAACACATATAACATCTGTAATTTATTCTCATAGTCATTAAAAATAAAATAATTGTAACTGCATATAAATCAATAGTATAAATAAAGAGGAAAGGCAGATGTCACAAAATGTCACTATGTGGTAGATTTAAGTGGTATTATAGAGGTTGTGACAGTCATAATTTTTCTTGGTGTTTGCTTTAAATAATTAAAAAAAACATTTTAAATAAGTGCCATTTTTTGTTCTTTTCAGTAGAAAGGTAACACATTCTTTCTAAAATAGAGGGACACACCATACCCTCACTACACTAGGGGCCACAAAGGAAGTGTGAGCAAATAGTCACAAAAGCTGTGACAATATATTTGGCACATATATTCTCCACATTTGACTAAGTTCACAAAACAAACATTTAGTCAGATATCAGGCAATCCTCAGAGTCCTATGAAGTGAGTTACAGGCACTTTATTAAGGGGTCTGTCTCTTCTAAGACTCATTGGAAAAATAATGACCACGAAGCATAGGACTGAGTGAATAAACAGGGGAAAGACTCTAGACTTCATTACCTTTATCTTAGCACTTGGAAAGTGCCTAGGCAGTAGCCAACACACACCTTATAAACACAACTCTGCAGGGGTGACGACTTCCTCTCCAGTTACCCCCACTGCCTCACCCAACAGTCACAGTAAACTCCTGTGGAATAAGCAGTGTGGGGTACCTGGATGGATAAAGACTGTCTCTGACAGCAACGGGCTCCTAAGTGAAGTGCAGTTTCTGCTTTTTCCCACTTAACAGTCTATGAATTATGCTCTTGCAATAGAGAAGCAGGATTTGGCAGCCTCCAGCTCTTGTGTTCACCCTGTGCTTTCCCGTGTCATTTTCCTGGCCTATCAAACCATGGAAAAGGCATGTCCTATGCGCATATGCTGCAGAGGCAGGAAGCGAGTGGGCCAAAGCAACGCTTCCCTTCAAATCAGTTGCCAGTCTCATCCATATAAGAAGCTTACTGTAGCCAAGTCCCATGGTGTCCCTTTAACATTCTTATATCAGTGGATGAAATGGGCTTATTTTCTAGTCTTACCTGGTCAACTAGAAGCTTCCCAGTAAAATACTGAAGAACAGGAAGGTCAGCTTCCTGAATTCTATCTGCCCCTACTAGGGTGGCTAATACAGTTCTCAGTGCTCTGTTCCCAGTCTATAAAATGGGGGCAATAGTGCAATCTTACTGGATCCAAGAGTTTGGTGTCAGAAATGGAAGAATTGATCTTTACTTAGTCTTCTGCGTCATGCAAAACACAAAGCCCACGGCAGAGACACCTCAGGGCCAGGGTCATGGTCTCCAACACTGGGTGAGCGGGCTGATGAGCTCCAGCCACTGCACACTGCTGAGAGGACGCCAACAAAGCTAACACTGGGTTCTCATCTCTCATCAGCCAGGGTGGTTCACGGGTGGCAATTAATGGTAACAATAAGACGGCTTGGGGGAGAAGAGTGTATATCTACCTAAGGTTTCCTGGAAAGGAGCAATGCTTAGTGCAAACTGGACATAAAACAATGGCCAAGGTGAGCGCCGAGGGAGGGTGTTAAAAGCTACCAGCAGGACAACTACAGGTAGCAGTAATATACTGTAGATTCCTAAGAGCCAAAGGAAAGACATTTGAATGTTTACATCGTAAAAGAAATGTTAAACAAGGCAATGGATATAATGACTTAAGCATACAAATGCATACATTATATGTATTAAATGTATTAATGTATTAAAACATTAACGTGGCTCATAGATGTTCATTTTTTTGTGTGTTCTTAGGATCAGTTAAAAGAAGATTTTAATTTTTAAAAAGTATGTTAAAAAGAAAGTTAACTCTCATGGATCAGCTACACAAATCACTTAACTCTTGAGGTACCAAACTGAATAAATATAGTAGTGGCAGCAGTGTCTGTGTGCACGCGCGCGCACACACACACACACACACACACACGCTCACGCATCACATTCCTATAAAAGATGAAGAATCTAAGAGTTCAGGGCTCATTTACTTCAACACAAGTTCCGGATTCTCAAAGCCAAGACTTTATTCTGATTTTACAAGGTAAGGCAACTCTATCCGGAGCTTAATTCTTTATTGCACGAAGCGCATCTCTGTGAGCCTCTAGAGATGAAACCCAAGAAGCTACCATTGCTTAGTTCAGTTGAAAAATAATACTCTTATTTTTCAAAGGCACCAAGAGGGACCACCCCCAGCGCAAAGGGTGAAAACAGCAAGCAATGGAGATGTCACCTCTTACTCTTTACTGCCCCCTCCTGGTTCCCATGAAGAAATGAAAACCTCAAACCTGCCTGTTAGGCCAGCCAACTTGGAGAACACGGGCTTACTATGGAAAGAAACCCTCTAGCTTCAGATGACTCTTAGAGCTCAACCCTAAAGCACACAGTGCAATATTTTCTATTTATGGGGTTCCCAGAATGGGAATTGGAAGGAGCCTCATGGACCGGCCCCAAAGGACCTGCTGAATTCTCTCCAGCTCCCTGACCCTCTAACTCTAGGCTGAGCTTATGTAAGAGCTGCTGTGAGAGGCTCTGGTAGCAGAAGATCTTACCTCTTTCTCTATTTTGAGTAACTTCTTTACAGCCACCTCCTTGTCCTGTGATATCCATTTGGCTCGATAAACACTCCCAAAACTTCCTCCACCGCAGTTTTCAAAAAACTGCAAGTCGTCAAATTTAATTTGCACAAAGGAGGCACCGAGAGACGACATCTCATAATGACAAAGTAGGAAACGTCCACAAAATCTGGAGAGAGAAAGAAGAAGAAATGCTGAACCACAGATACATTCGAGTCATGCTCTAGATATTTATAACAAATCCTATGAAACTTCTAGAAAGGCCCGATGACTTCAGAAAGAGAAGCAAGACAAACAAGTCGAAGTGAAAGCACTTACTCTGGCAGTCAGCTTGTCCAGGCTTGGAAATGGCTCAGACTTCCCCCCAACAAAACCTGTCACAGTGCTCCCTACAGCTCCTCAGGAGCTCTGCCTAAAGGCTACTGTGTCACCAGGTCTCTGACCAGGAAGGCCTGACACACAGAAACCATGCTTTCAACAGCAAGCTTACACGGCTCTTCTGGCATGTGCAGCACGCCGGCCGGCTCCCCGTGTTGCCCTTGCCTCACAGGAAACACACGCAGCTTAAGCCCCTGAGCATCCTGGTACCACCGCAGCCAGGACGCTGCAAAGTAAACACATGTGCAGTGTTTAGACTCCAAACAAGACTTCACTTGGAGTGAAAGAAAAGCTGGCCAAGGGCTTCCAAACAGGTTTTACTAGACTGCACACCATAGCAGAACTGATTTTCTGAGAGACATTGTCCCTGATTACAGTATATTAAGTCATCCAAGGAATACTGCCAAAGATGTTAAAAAAAAATATTATGCTTGTTTCCAGAGGAACCAATGACCCCTCCCAAGATTACTGCAGTGTGATTGTCTATGATTGACCTGTCCTGACTCTTCCTCAGGTAAGTGTTCACTCTTAATCCTCTATTCCAAACCATAAATTATCAGGAAAAAAAAAAAAAAAAAAAAAAAAACGGAAACACACAACTGGTGGAGTGAGCTTTTGAGCAAGAGTAAGAAGCTACAGGCAGTAGATAAAAGAATCTGTATATTCATCCTTTCTGTAACTGGAAACCACAATATTATAATCATTATAAAATGACCAACCTATATTGGAGGACATTCTCTCAAGCAGCTGCTTCATGCACCTGACAGTCTCACCATCATGAAACAGTTAACAGATAACAAGAAAAAGATCTATATAAGAACTTAAAGGTGTCTAGAGTGAAACACAATGTACGATCACTTTCTGCTTTTATCCTCTATATATTCTTAGACATATGGAAATATGGCGCCTGCAATTTACTTGGTGACGTTGACACCACCCTCAAATGCACACAAGAGCGGGAACACAAGTGAGAGGGAGAAAGCACCGTGACAGAGTTGACAGCCACACATCAGAAAGGGGCATGGCTTTTTACTATCCTGGCCATTTTCTATGAAGCCTGGATTTTTTTTTTTCTTCCAAAATAAAAGGTGGAAGAGAGCAGTCTGGGTCACTGTAAACTCAGTTTCTCCACTGACAACTCGGAGCTTTTTGGGGAGATGCACACACAGGAGCTCCAAGAGCTCAGTGCACAGCTGGCTCAGCCATTCCATTTTCGGAACATCGGCTCATTGAAGAATGTTGATTTTTTTATTTCGAAGTCCAAGTCTGCTCCGCTTTGGGGAGAAGACAAGAAAGAAAAACGAAGCGATTTGTTTATCCTCTACTGTTTAAAGCTTGTAATGTTTAGAGGACTGCGTTGACAAGAAAACAGAGGGAGAATGGCTGTGAGGAACACAGACGCGGTCTCTGGCTGTGTTTAATTCAGTGATTTTTCCAGACAGACTCACTGCAATCCCGCTAACTGTAGTAAAGAAGGTTTATAGAAAATATAGGAGAATGTGCCAGACAAACACAGACAGCGTGTGCAAGGCAAGAAAGCTCGCACAACAAATGTCAAACACTATACGCTAGATCTCCACAGCAGAGGATGGGTAAGTCTACGTTTTTGTAATTAATTTTATCCAAGCGTAAGAATTGAAATATGACCACGAACCTTATAAGACATTGCAGATCCACTGCCTGGCTGTTCCGTACTCAACTCTGACTGCTGAGAGAGCAACCTGTAACAGCTCCTATGATTGTCTCCTCCTCTTGTCCCATTTCTAAGTCACGTGTTTAAGTACTGTTGCTTCTTGATTTTTCCCACTTTAGATCTTGTTATTAACGGTTCCCTATGAAAGAGGGGCTGGGTTCTTACACACCATCCTTCACCTCCACGCATTCAGGGGCCACACTGGTCTAACCTCTGTCTACAACCAGGAACAGTTGGCTAAGTCAATATTAACGGTTTATAGCAGTCCTGCAAAGTCAGTATTATTCCCAGCACCACCCCACAACAATGGTCACATTTTACTTGGATAACTTTTTGTTTCTCCTGGAGTTAGTAGTTGCTCTGCTTTTGTCTTCTGTTCTGTTTTGTTTAGCTTTTTATACTACTGATAAACTTACCCAACTCATCCAATCCCCGCCCGCCTCACCCACCCCCCCCCCCCCCCAAGGAACTACAAAGCTCCCAACAAAGTAACAACCACCAGGTTTTTCCTTCCTTCCTCCTGATACCCGGAGGGAGGAGGACACTGGTTTTCATGGAGACATTCTTTCTAAACACTTCCTCTTGATTCCGTCTGGCTGGAATGGCTGCAGGCCTTACTGTAACTAGAATTCCATCTCCTCTGCTAGTCAAAGACCTTCCTTCTCTTTCACCCTCGGAGGAGAACCCTGGCCCTGCATCTTCAGCTTCTCTTTCTTGGTTTACTGCTGCATCTTAACAACACACATCTCCCATGGGCTCCCTGAGCAGAGGCCACCATGTGGATGTGGGAGCTGAACTTGGGTCCTCTGTAAAAGAAGCATGTGCTCTTAACTGCTGAGCCATCTCTCCAGTCCCCTCATCTGATTTCTTCCTTTTTTTTTCCTCAAAGATTTTTTTTAAACATGTACGAGTGTTTTGCCTGCATGTATGACTGTGCACCAGGTACACGCCTGATGCCTGCAGCATTCAGAAAAAGGCGTTAGATCCTCTGGAATTAGTTATAGACAGTTAGCAACTACGTGGGTGCAGGGAATTGAATCCATGTTCTCTGAAAGATAGTAAATACCTTAATCGCCAAGCCATCTCTTTAGCCCCTCTCAGTGTGATGCTACTCCGATGCCTAAACCTTTTCATGTTTTTTTTTTCTGAGAGCTTTTAGAATCATTTCTTTATCTGTAGAAATTTTGCCTTTTATTAGAGCATTCTTCGAGCGTTTCTTTCATTCACTGGTAGGCCACACAGTTCCAACCTTTAGCTCACAGCTTTGAATCGCAGCTGTCTGGTGGTGTTCCTTTAAGACTGCAGCCACATTTACTTCAGTCTTATTTCTCACACGTGCACGAAGCTCTGCCTGCGTCCCGTCCCCTTCTGTGTTGACCTCGCCCACACCTCCAGGCTCGGAGCAGGGGATGTACCTGCTTCAGATGCCCACAATTTAAAGCCCATGTGAGGAACTGCACTCTCCCAGAGCACCTCCACCTATTGATTTTTCCCATCAAATTCCCACCAGAACACAAACTCCCTAATTCCTTTCTACCTAATCCTTGGATTTTTCAGCACCTCACTTATAACCAAACACATAGTATCTACCTTTTTTACTCCAAACTATTTGTTCAGTTGATAGTTTTTAGTTAATTTTTCCATTGTAGTTCCTAGAGCTACAAAGATTTCAATCCACCTAAGTAAGCCCGGCCTTGCCATTTTTTGCAAGTGCCCAAAGAGGATTCTAAACCCAATTCTGTTTTGAGAAGCTTCCCCAAGCGTCTTGGGAACTTGGCACCTACAATACTGGGTGCCTCTCAGTTTGGGTTGAATTAGGGGAGGGGTGGAGAAACATTCCAAACAGAAGAGGATGAGATCAATATGAATTAACCTGAACCGACTGGTCAGTACCCTTGGCCGTGACCAGCACCCGTGATGATAGGCAACAAGACACATTCTTCCGGATCATTTACTCCTATTGCAATACACCCACCATTGGGGAACTAGCTCTATAGGAATGAACTATGCAATTACTTGGACATTTTACTGACGATGTAAAAAATGACATCCTTTCTGAAGAGATTAACAATTTTAGAGTGTCTCAGTACCAGTTTTAACTCTAGTGAGCTCAGCAAGTCCATCATATGCTTCAGTTGAAAAATTTGGTTTAGCTTCCTACCCCCCTCCATGCATATGTATTTATGTGTGCATATGCATGTTTGCTCATGCATATGCATGCATGTGTATGCATGTATGTATGCATGTATGTATGCATGTATGTATGTATGTATGCCAGACTATATATGTAAACTGCTTTCCCTTTCACTTTAAGTCACTATTTAAAGAAGATCAACTTCTGAGGAGAAGAATGAAGCATAAGTCGTTTCAGAGCATCTGGGGCGAGGTGATGATCAATTATAGCATCAAGACTTGATTAGATTATGCTCCAACTTTTCAAAGCATCTCTACTGTCTAGACCAGTGGAGCTGTCTAGAAAATGGGGGAGCCATCTATAAAACAGGGAGCCATCTATACCCACCTGCTTACGAAGGCCATGTACAACGTTTTGAAGCCACCGTGTTTGAAGACAGGCTTTTACACAATACAGGCAATCACAGACCAGTGCAGGTGGACTCAGAACAGAAATATCACCAAACCAAACCAAAACAAAACATAAGGGGTCACCAACTTGAACTACAGCAAGTTGGCTAAACCCAACCATCCCCTTATTTGAGCAGTAGTCAAAACTCAGTAATTTTTAAAATGTCCCTAAATTAAAAGTACAAAAATAAGATTAACTATAAAGTAAACTGATAAAAGCATACATCATTAGTTAATTATAAAAGCCGTATACAGGGAGAAAAGTGTTAAATGGGGCTTTATTTTACTTTAAAATTTTTTCCATCTTTTTAAAACTGGGGCTGGGGTTAGGGCTTAACTCACAGGTCTTTATTTGGCTCTCTGCTTTTTCAAATTGGTATTGATCCAAGCCAGTCACCTGTCTATGTGCTCTACTCGATTTTTGTCATAAATTTGAAATAAAAACAAGGACAACAGGAGGAGGAGGAGGACTACTTGAACTTCTAACATCTAAACACAAAGCTGTTAAATTAGATAAGACTGAGTTGAATTGTGCTTCCATCTCTCTGGAAACAATCGCTTTTCTTCCTATTACTACATGTCTAACCTCATAAATAAGAATTTTAAAGTCACTTTCATTTGATAGCCCCAAAGTGATCACGTGTGCAGGGTTTCACTGGAAAGCCTTACTTCTAAGCACAGATTATAGTACCTTTAGCAAGAGAATAGCAGATCCAAAGTACAAGCTGTCTGAGCTCGGGCGGAGGACTGTGTCCTGGCAACTCAGACTTCCCACAGTCTTCCCCAAGGCCTGCTCGCCCAGGGCAGCACAGGTGTGGAAAGGCCTCGCCCAGAGTCCAGCATGGACTGGGACATAACAGGTGAAAATCACAGATTTCTACCTGCCGCCATGACTTTGAGGCCTTGCCTAGCCAAATATTTCTGCCCTCACAACGTGTGTGATTTCCCATGTTCAAAATTGTTTTCTTTTATATTTCCATCACTTTTGCTGCATGAACATTAACAAATAAATGACCCACTGATTCCTAAGTCTTTTTCATCTGTGTTTATGTGTCTTAATTTCTTCTCATGCTTTTGTTGGCTTTCTGGTTTTTTTTTTTTTTTGGGGGGGGGGTCATTTTACAAGATCTATCTTACTAGTGAGAATTACTTGTTTCTGAGACAAGGTCTTGCTATGTTGTCCAGGCTAGCCTTGAACTTGTGACCCCCCTGCCTTAGCTTCTCAAGGGCCGAAATCAAAGATATACACTAGCACACCTAGCTATAATTATATTTTTTCCCTTTCAAACTGTTACTCATAGAGATGGATCCTATTTAAGTTACTAAAGGACATTTTTTTCCTTTTGCACCTTTTAGATACTAGTATTTCACAAATGTATTCACTCAGTCATAGCACTTGCTTTGGTAGTGTTCTAGAGAGTCTACCTTCAGAGGGCCACTGTCATCTTCGTGATGTTATCTGCTCATTTCACAAGGGCACCTAACTCAAGAGAACTCTAACCTAATTTATTAAATGTATCCAAGTCATAATAAAAAAATTTAAATTAACTTTACAAATAAAGTTTTTGGAATTTCCCTGGGTTTCTTCTCTCTCGGATATTTCTGACTTATATACTTCCTCTTTTTCCATCCATAATTTAGACTTTCTTTTTGTCTTCACAAATGTAGCTATATGTTTATTTCTGGTACAACATAAGAAGAAAAACGAATTTGTGTCATTATGACCAAAATAAACTTTTAAAGAGATTTCTCAGGCTGAAGAGACATCTCAGTGGGTAAGATTACTTGCTGTGCAAACATGAGAATCTGAGTTCAAATCCCTGGCACGTATGTAAAAGTCATGCATGGCAGTGCATACCTGTAATCCCAATACTAGAAGTGGGGGGACCTGGGGGCAAAGACAAGTGGATTCTGGGAGCTCACTGGCCAGCCAGTTTTCAGATTTAGTGAGACAACTTGTCACAAAAAATTAAAGTAGAAAGAAACGGACACCAAATACCTTCCTTTCCTCTGTCCTCTGCATGCACTTGCCCATGCCCATGCCCCTACACACATATGCATATACCAACATACACACACACACACATATACATACACATATACCACACATACACATATACCACACATACACACACATATACATATACCACACATACACACACATACATATATACCACACATACAAATAAATACACATATACCACACATACACACACATACATATATACCACACATACACACA
>JANHMN010000002.1:141870550-141894150 GCA_030674055.1 Rhabdomys pumilio | reverse complement strand
CATACACACACATACATATATACCACACATACACACACATACATATACACCACACATACACACATACACATATACCACACATACACATACATACACATATACCACACATACACATACATACACATATACTACACATACACACACATACATATATCACACATACACATACATACACATATACCACACATACACACACATACATATATACCACACATAAACACACATACACATATACCACACATACATATACCACACATATACAAGAAAGGTGGGAGAGAAGAAGAAAGCGTTTGGGGGCCAGAAAGATAGCTAAGCAGGTAAAAACATTTGCCACCAAGTCTGAGACTGACCCAGGAACTTGCATGGTGGAAGAGAACTGACTCCCACGAGTTGTCCTCTGACCTGCATGCATTGTGCATGTTCAAATACACACACATAATAAATAAATTAAAAAAATATCTTAAAGATGATTTCTCAAAAACACCCTCATCCTCCAACAAACCTTGCTCTGATGCGTGTTTCTCCATACAGCTCAGTAAATAAAAGAACCAAAGCCTCTTATCCTCATGTACTTCGCTGTTTGGAATTAGGCCATGTGTATATTTTATTTTTTAAAGAATTCTGGGTTTTGTTTTGCCTCGCTTTGTTTTTTAAAGAATGGGGAAAGCTTTGGTTTGATGTATTTCTTCATAACGTCAGGATCAGAGACTTAAAGAGGCAATTCCTGAACAGACTGCTCCGTGTCCTCCTTTTTAAAAAGAAAATCATTAATGACAAAGCCGCAAGACTAAGTTTATGGATAAAACTAACTAGAACTGTGTCTTTGTTGCTATTCCCCTCAAAATTGCTCTCAGAAAAGCAGACCTGACATAAAATAGCTTGGGCTCAGGAAATGGGACTTCTTCCGGCATGGCATCTGAGAAAATCCAACTTTAAATAGGAGTCTAAATGAGAACAGACAATTCCCCTCTCTATCTGTGCTTTACCATATAAGTAATATGATTCTCTAGTCGGAGCAAAGGTTAAAACAAAAACAAGCTAGTTAAATGAGACATTCTTATTCATCCATTAATATTCCAATAAATGAAAATCAACCTCCTTGGCAAGCTTCCTTGCCAGAAATGCTGTTAGCAGAAGTAAAAGAATTAGGAACCGGGAAGTGGTTAGTGGAGCGGTACTGGCTGGAATAAGCCTGTGCTCAGTGCCCAACTGGAAAACGAGACCCAGGGCATCCATGTCCTGGGCCATGGGGGCCAGGACCATGGGGGCAGGGGAGGTGTGCTTCTTGTGGAAAGAGAGGACAGGTGAGACTGCTATCCAGTAAAGAGGGGGAACAGGAAAAGAGCAGATTTCTGGGGCTGCCTAGAATGTCAGGTGTCTGGGGTGCTGCACATCTGGGGAAGAGACCTGCTTCCTAAACCAGCCTCCCACTCATCCTGGGGATTTGCTGCACGGTTCTCTACTGCAGAACTGTCCCGGTCAAATAGGAAATACCCAACCAGCCTGGCTTCTGACAAACAAGGTACAGCCCCAGACTGGTTACCTACAAGGTATGCTTCCTAACAAGGACTGGCATGCAGATCAGAACCGGGTCATCTGTAGGAAGACGAAGGATAAGACAAACACGGGGATATTAAAATTAGCCAAGAGCAAGACCTGTATGATGCTGTGCTGAGTGAGAGGCAAAATTGTCAGAGGCTACAAATTACACAATGACTGGTAGCCCCACAAGAAGATATTCTGCCCTCTCAGTAGTGAGTGACACATCCCTGCGTGCTCAACAGAAGGTGGGGGTGAGGAGTGGAGACCTGTCTCACTGAGACAAGCAAGGATGCGTCTGGAAGGCTCGCTTCGGCCTTACTAGCCTGATGACTCACCAGGCTAGCATGAGGTGCTGGCTGCCGGTCTTCCTTTACTGGAGATGCAGTCATGCACCTGACAGTAAACATGAAGGGCTCTACATCTCTGGAATAATGAAATAATAAAAGTCCTTGGGTCACTCTCTTGAAATTCTTCTCACATGGTTGGGGAGGTCTACATTCCCATGCCTGTCTTGTATACTTCTCTCCTATCCCCAAAGCAAAGAGGCCTTGACCATAAGGATAACCACAGACTATCCATACTCTTGAGATGATGCTGTGATTCAAGAATCACATTTCCTTTTCCATCAGACCGGGGGCTAACAGAGTCAATCCCATCTTCCCTGGTGCTTACTCCCATGTATGCAGTAGACTGCACTGCAGAGAAGATAGCTGAGTCCTACAGCATATGTCTGACTTTAAGATTTGGAGGAATAAATGTGTCTGTTTATATTGGTTTGTTCGGTTGAGTAAGACAAGACTGGGAAGAAGAGTCTGAAAAGTCCACATGGGTTTTTAAGATTAAATGAAAGATTTTTTTTTTAAAGCAAATGTTTGCCTACACTAGAGGTGCTCATGGACAGATCTGCAGACCCTTAAGGGAACACACTCCTTCTCCCTCACAGTAAGGTTCCTTGTAAAAAAGATTAATAAGTAACATTTACTCTATGACCTAGAAATAAATGTGTTCCTTCTCTTTTAAGGTTTCCTATATAAAGTCCAGAGATAGGTCCAGAAAGGAATGATAAGCCCTGAACACAGGGACTACTTAAGATGAGTACCACAATGGTGCCAAGTGACTTAGTCCAGGCTTCTTGTCATAGTCTGTCTGTGTTCCCCTAACTTCAAAATTCTCCATCTATATACTTAAGTCTGTTAATTTTCAGATTCTTCCCCCACACATAGTTTTACCAAGTCACATACAGAGTCGATTTGGAAACCCTTATCCTCAAGGGAGGAGTGGCTAGGAAAACCCCCATCTAATCTCAGCGTACACACTTAGTATGAGAGCAACCAGATAGACTACTGGAGGCAAGCCTTGGCTGGGAGAGGCAAGCACTCTCAGCACTCAGTCATGGCAGGTGGAGCTTCAGGGACTAGCCCAGCATTTCCACATGCTGTCTCATGGACCTCTCCCGGGGAAGCAGGTATTACTGCCCCCCAAGGTTATAAAATTAGGCCAAGCCTAATTTACAAATGACACAACCGGAAGTCAACTTGGGTCACCTCCTTTTCCTCCATTGTATGCCTTTTTTTCTATCCATCATTACTGCCTCCTAGTATCCCTGCCCACTCGTCTTTAAACAGACCCATTTCTTGTTACCATAACGCCTGGATTGCTCACTATCCATGCATTGCAGGCTTTAATTTTCTATTGGCAATGGTGCCATTGGGGTTAAGTATCAAATGTATGCCTCCCTGTTCTCAGTCTTTTACTGTGCTGGGATTATTTAACTCCTGTCACTCAATGCTTCAGCTGACTCTTGGAGGATCTGACAGAAAAGCCTTGTATTATCAGTCCAGCCGTTAGGCTCTAGCATTGACGGCTCTCCTCCCTGCACAGGTAAGAACCTTTTGCTTAGTACTAGAACTATGCTGATTTATGTGTAGTGGGCCAAGGTCAATAGCCACCAAGGAAGTCGCCTAAACTTCCCCACAGTAAGACAGAAGGTGTCTCAGCTGTTGCTATTGTGTTTAGAGAGAACAGTCCTCCACCTTGTCCCATCTGTCCTGGGTAGAATAAAATGAAAAACAAATGATCCCAACTTTTATTCCCAACACCTAAGGGCACAGAGGCTTTCTGGTTTCAACAGTATTGTGTTATCACAAATTCCTTTTCCCAGCTTAACAGAACACACTGAGTCTTCCCTGACTGCGTCCAGTTCTAAGACCCACTATCCATTCTGCTTCTGCTGCACACACTAAGAGTTTTATCTGACCTATTTTACAAAACGTCCCTGTAACTTCTCCAGTGTCTCCTCTGATGATTCAATGATTCACTCCACACCCTTTGTAACTCCTGCCTATAATTCCGCAGGCCTATCAGACTCAGTTTCACTGCATAGCCCAGATAGGCACTAAGCCAATGTATTGCCAATAGCACTCACTCTGCCCTAACTTAAAATACACAGTGTAGCCTGCCAAGTTTCCTTATTTGGCAAGAAGGTCCCTCAGTTCCCAAGATCTTTGACCATCCATTTTTAGATCTAAATCTGTGTGCTTAATATTTGGCTATTATTTCCCTTAATGCGTTTTTATGTATCCCCCTCCCCCCCAAAAAAAACTTTTAAAAGATCAGCTACTTGCTTCCTTAGACAACAAAACGGTTCCCACTTAAACTTTCGACTTGCACACTCTCCAGTTAAAAAAAAAAAACCAAAATGTTTTTGTCGAAATTATATTGTAAAAGACTAAAATAAACAGTGCTCCAAAGGACCATTTTTTTCTCTCTTAATTCTCTCTTTCCAAACAAGCTAAATTCATGTTCATTTTCAATCTCCCAAATCTCTCACTATTGTAGCAGAAATCTAAAACAAAGACTCTTCAAATGATCAAAACCATAATTAAAATGCAGCCGTCACTTTTTTTAAAATCAAAAAGGAGTGAAATTTCAGAGTAAAGACAGGCCTATGACAAAGAAGTCTGGTCTTAAATCATTTGTTTATTTTTATCGTTAAATATTTTGGTAAGTTTGGATCCACTAAATGCTGGCAGTCGGTTTCATCTACGGTCACGCTACAACCACTTCAGGGGTAAAACAGGAACCCACTTTAACAACAATCCGAACTAAGATGTCCTCAATCCATTCTGGAAGACGGTTCTCACACGCATTATTAATGAAGGCTGCTTATTGTGAAATCGCTGGAACGGGCCACCAAATGGTGTGCTTTCATTATTAACGAAACTAACAAAAATAGTAATTATGTTCTCCATAAACAGTGCTTATGCAGGATCTCCAGGCGCATGAGAAACATACATTTTCAGCAACCCAACAATGACGTGCCATTGTTTTTTCTTTTCCAGGCAGTTCCATGTCATCTGGACAGTTTAGAATTAAAGTTTTTTTCCGAGAGCTGTCACGCGCGGGGCGAGGCGTGGCTGCGGCCGGGGTCACTCAGTGCCCAGCCGGGTGTAGATCCCCGAGCCTGTGACACTCGCGTGTGCTCCCACGGAAGCCGAGGGTGCTCGGGAAGGGCAGCCGCGGCAGGTTCCCGGCGATCGCCGCGAGCTGTGCCAGGCCGGACTCTTCCGGGCACCGAGGGCCCCGCGGGACCGGCCCGGACATGCCCAAGCCGTCCTCGGCCCAGCGGCAGGGGACTGCGGGCTCGGGGGTTGCGGGGCTCCAGGGCACCGGGGGCGAGCAGAGGACAGCAGCCCGCCGAGCCCTGGCCTCCGGCATCCGCGCTGCCCCGGGCCCGCAGGCCCCAGTCCCGCAGCTCCTCCAGTGGAGCTCCCCTCCCGCCTCCCGGGTCCCCCACAGCCCTTACCTTACTCCCGGGCCGGGTGCGAGCGGCAGCGGGGATCGGGGACGGCGGCCCGCGCGGCTCCCACGCTTCCGCCGGAGTCAGGAGTTGAACATTCCGCCTCTCCGCGCGGCGCCAATGAGGAAGACGTCGCGGCAACAGCACCACCTACCTCTGAGCGCGGAACCGCCGGCCCGCCAGCCTCCCGGCACGCCCGGCCCGGTGCCCAGGGAGGAGGCCCGGGCTCGGGGTCGCGGAGAGCCCGGCTGCTGCACCCCCACCCCCAACCCCGGGGGACTGGATGCACTTGGCTGGGAAGGGGACAGCAGGAAAGGCGATGTCAGGGTTGCGGGTGCCTCAGTGGGACCATCAACAGGTACTTTGAAGATTTTGAGGAGGAGTCAAGGCCTGCTGCTCTGGTTGGTGACTTTTAAGAAGTAGTGCCCGCGGTTTCCCATTGAGGTGACAGAGTCCATTGCAAGTGTGAAGAAAACGTGGCACCTGGCTTCGGGAAGAAAAACAAATTGATCGGGGAGGATGGAGCTGGAGAGGAAAGAGAGGAGAGGTTGCCAAAGTAGGGGAGACATTTTCTGAATTAGAATTTAGTCGTGCACATGCATGGAGAATTAAGGAAAGTTGAAATCGTGCAAAATGGATATTTGCGTTTTAGTGCATGGCTTTATATTGAAGCAGGAGGCTTACCAGCCTTACGTTGTTAAGCCATATTCTTTTTCCTCCCCGTCCATTTTAGTAGTGATTTAGAGAGTTGCCTAGGGATGGAAACAAGATAACTACCTGGTTACAGATAGAATCGTGAAGGCCAGAGTTAAAGGGTACCGTATGGGATTTTTTTTTTAAAAAGGAAATTGGAATTGAGAGACATGTTTCAGAAACAGGCCACAGAAATTTGTGACCCGTTCGGTTGGGAAAGAAGAAAGTGGTGACACCAAGATTTGAGACCTGGGTGACTGGGAGAACAGTGGCGTCATTGACAGAAATAGAAATCTGTGGAGAGGAAACCGGCTCCCTGCTGAGTTTTGAAGTCAGGAGGGGAAAAACAGATAGAGATGAAAAGAGAAACGGAAATCAGAAAAGAAGCCCGAAGAAAAATAGAAAATTTGAAAACTGTTCATATATATTTAATATTTGAAAGTGAAAGAGTGGGTAAATATATATTAATGAAAAAAGAAACCACTTTCTGGTCTGTGATTACAAGGACTGAGGATTTTAGATCAATAAATTGCGTTTTGGTAACCAAGAAGGCTGATGAAAACTGTCCCGCTTTAAAAAAAAAAAAAATTCTGTTGTAGGTGATCAAACAATTGTGTTAAAAAAAGCTGTCTATCTACTCAAAAAATGGGCGATGGGCTCTTGAGCACGATATAAGCATGAAGGAAGGGGCCGCAATCACCTTAGCTTGTAAGAAACTTGATTGTGTCCTGACTCTGCCTGAGGAGTCAGAGAACCTAGCTTTGCTGTTACTCCTCTCAGTTATCACCTAGGATACTTACAGGCAGGCCTCAGTTTCCTGCTCACCAAAATCAAGTGGTAGCTACCAGCTCGAGCTTGCCATCCATCCATTCGTTGCTTTGTACTGGAAGCACGGACCTTTCGGTATTTTTAGCTTACGCTATCTCTCCACCTTATCATCTTCATTCTATTTTTCTCCTATAATTAGGCTCAGACAGTAGCCCGCAGGAACATTTGACTCTACAGAATAATTTCAAAAACATACTTGAAGGAGCACCTCACAGAAAGCCTCCTGCATTCCCATTATGTTGCAAGGTCCTCAGGGGGTTACCTTATATTCTAGCGTGGGGACCACGATAGCCCACATACATGCGCAGTGACTCTGTGCTACACTTAGGCTTGCCTCAACTTCTTTCTAAGATTTATTTTTAATTTGCGTGTGTTTCCCCTGTGTGTATGTGTGTGCACCGTACGCATGCCTGGTGCCCACAGAGGTCAGAAGAGAATGTGAGAGCCATTGGAACTAGAGTCATGTATGGCTGGGAGCCACCACGTGGGTGCTGGGAACTGAACCAGGATCCGTTGCAAGAGCAGCACGTGCTCTTAACCACTGAACACCTCTCTAGTCTCGCTGCTTCAACTTTTGATTTTTTTTAAAAAACAAACTGTGTGTTTACTTGTGATTATATTGATGTCTTTAGACATCAGAGCTAATATAGTCTATATTGTGTTTACTCCTAACATCCAGCATTTTTAAACTTAGGGGGGAAAAAAATCTTATTGCAAGTTTGTTTTTAGTTGATCCTTGTTGGGCAGAATATAGATTTACAAGTGTAAACAGCAATGACAAAAGAATCCTTGTCGAAACTATCAAACCTTTACTTCAAAGGCTTCCACACTAAAAATAGATGTACTCTCAGCAGTGGGGTGGCTTAGAAGTCCTTAACACGCTCTTATAGCCAAGAACACCCTCCAAAGTAAGCATGCATTCTAAGTTAAAAAAAAAAAAACTTTTCAAAGTGCTGTTTAAATACAACTTAACAACAGTGTAACCCCTTATTCAATGGGATTGTTTCCCCTAAACTTCTCTTTAATGGAAATTCTGTAAATGCCACCAGTTATCAGTAGAAAAACTAGCAGGTAACTTGAAAGAAAGTAGTCCTTGTCTCCTCCTCCCCTAAGGCGATAACATCTGCCCCACAGGCTGGTACCTGGGGAACTCTCTCCAGCCATCTTAGTTCTGTATCTCAGATTGGGAAACTTCAATGTCTGGACCACAGCATCACAGCTAAGAATTACCCAACTCGTCTACAGAGGCCAACGCTGTACAGCTGTAAGTTCCTAGGAAATTAAGGTGTGCAACCAAACACCCTCTGCAGTGAGTATAGTCATTACCTTAAAATCGTAACTGAAGCCTACATCACTGTCAGAAGACAGCTCGCTGGAGATGGTTTCCCTTCCACCACAGGGTTGGTAGCAAGCACTCTTATTTACTGCACCATCTTTCAGTCCTATGTGCTGGATTGTATATGCAGGTGTAGTGTGGTTCACCACTGTAGCCTCAGCATCTGGGATGCTAAGGCAAGACAGCTAGCTGTTGTGAGGTCCAGCCACCTAGGCTACATACAGAGTGGAACCTTATCTCCAAAACCAAAACCAAATTGGAACAAAACAAAACATTGTCCAAGCCTCTTAAAAAAAATCAGAAAAGCATCTCTCCCCATACCCCTCTCTCTCTTTCTTTTGGAAAACCTCCGGAATGTCTGGCTTAAGGAAGAAGACATGGATTCTCATTCTGCTTCTGTGCTTAATATATTACAACATCACACATGTGTGCTCTCTGGAAAATTCTACAGCCAAAGAACTACACATAAAAGTAGTCGGAGTCAAGGCCCTGACAATGTCACAGCTGGATTGAGCAGGTGAAGAAAGTCCTTTGCTAGATATTAGAACACATGGAATGCAGTCCCATCCTTAACCCTAAGGAGTCGCCCACTTTGGGAGGACTGTACTCCCTAGCAGTCACGTGGGATGATAGAGGCCCACTTACTAGAATCTTCAGTCCGACTCAGGCTCGATCATTACTGATGTTTGCTACGCCAGCCCTTCAAATCTAAGACTTAAAACTGAGTTTGTCACAGCCCTCCAGCAGCAAGCCTTGCCACGTCCGGGCTCCACTCACCTGACTTTAAGGTAGAAGTAATGGTAAAAAACTGATAATCTCATAAAAGATAAGACTTGTTGTGGTTTCCCGCAGGTATCCTAGATTTATTGCTAAATGGTATCCCTTGCGTGTGTGTGCCAGGGCACACTCACTGAAAC
Source organism: Rhabdomys pumilio (assembly GCA_030674055.1). Taxonomy (NCBI): domain Eukaryota; kingdom Metazoa; phylum Chordata; class Mammalia; order Rodentia; family Muridae; genus Rhabdomys; species Rhabdomys pumilio. The sequence continues at coordinate 141,885,035 of JANHMN010000002.1, read as the reverse complement.
CAGGAAGTGCTTAATTTTTTTCTTACTGGAATCAGGAAGGGTGGTGTAGCTCTGTTTTATCGAGATCTTAGACAGAGTTCTCAACATGACTTAATAAATCAGACAGAGATTTTTAGCTGGTGATGACACAGCGTATTGAGTTACTCCAGGAGCAGGAAGTTGTTCCACAAATGTTGAAACCCCAGTGCTGACGGGGTTTCCCAAGGTATATACTGCTGGATTCCTCACTCATCTGCCCATTCAGCATCGGAGCAGCTCAAATGAAGACCTGGGTAACGTGCACACTTAGTGATGAAGGAACATGAGTATGGAAGAAACGGCCAACACGTTTAGTAGAAGAATCATTCCAGGGGCTATCAAGGTGGCTCAGTGGTTAAGCACATGTACTGCTCTTCCAGAAGATCTGAGTTCAGTTCCCAACATCCACCCCAAGCAGCTCTGAGCCATCTATAACTTCAGCTCCTGGGCATCTGACACGTCTATCTTCTCCGGGTATCTGCAATCAAATGCACAGACACACATAGATATAATTAAAAATAATAAAGATTTTTTTTTAAAAAAATTAATCACTTCAAAACCCCAAAACGGCTGGGTATGAGGGTACATGCTTATAACCCCAACATTTGGAGGATCATAAGTTTGACCTCAGCTTGAACTACACATGAGATCTTGTCTCAAAAACAAATAAACACCTCAAAAATCTTTGATATATTTTTTTGGACACCTCAGTCCATCAAGTACAAGTTCCTTGTAGCACATTCAAAACCTTTAATCATCTAACCTAAATTTTCCTGCCCCCAAGTTGTCTGCTATCTTGATGGGCTTCATCCCTGCATCAAGCCGAACTGTGTCTTCTGTTCTCTGTTCTGGCTTCCTTCTAGTGCCTGTCTTTAAGGACCAGCTAAAGCCTTTGCTTCCCCAAGGTCTTTTGCACTCTTCTGTGGGTTAGTAATTCTCCCCCTCCCCATGGGTTCTCATGACTCTTTACACTTGGGTTTTACTCCATAATATAATCACTTAATAATTTGCACGCCTGTCATTTCCTGTTCTTCATGAACTTTAAAGGCAAGATCCATGAATATCACTCTTGTGTCTATGCCCTGTTCCTACCCGAACTGGCTCAAGGTAGTATTTGAAAGCACTCATATATTTAATGAGGAAAAGAAAATGAGTTCCAATCAGGTTTATGATTCGATTAGTTCCATCTTTAGCCATTAGAGACCAGAGAAGGATGGAAATAACAATGCACCTTCATTAATTCCATTAGGCAAATCACCAGACGCTTCACAAATACATGAATTGTTGAATGTATTTAATCCGTAAAAGAGGAAGTGCAGGCCCAAGTGATACTGTGCAATTTGCTCAATATCCATAACTCGTGAGTCAGGATGAGTTCTGAGTAAACTCCAACTGCCTTGATCTTGTAGCCCGTTTCCTTTCTATTGCACCATACGTTAGAATGAAAATGTACTTCTAGAAACCCCCAGTAAAGCGATGAGCTTAGCACACTGGTTCTCAGCCTGTGAGTCACCAGCCCTTTGGGGTTGTTGAGTAACCCTTTCACAGAGGGCAGCTAAGACCATCAGAAAACACAGATATTTACATTACGATTCATAACAGTAGCAAAATTACAGTTATGAAGTAGCCATGAAAATACTTTTATGCTTGGAGGTCACCACACATGAAGAACTGCATTAAAAAGGTCACAGCATTTCCCAAAGGGAAAGATGCGACAGATAAAGGGACAGATTGTGTGTACGCCCAAAGGCTTTTATGTGTAAGCAGGAAAGAAAATCCATATGTCTCCTGCCATCAGGATTTTTCTAAAAGACTTTAAGCATTTTTTGGTGTCAGTAATTAAAACTAAGCTCACCAACTCAGCAGCATAACAGTAAAGGGACTGGACATCCTCTCAGGCAGTGTGCTTCACAATGCGGATACAACAGTTTCTCGCTATAACGGTTCGGAGGCAGACTCCCAGACTTCTGTAAGGAATATATTCCTGTATGTGAACCCACAGCACTACTGCAGTACTCAAGAAAGTAAAACACGCCACACACGCCTGTGGGGGGCCTGTTTACTCATGCTCTTATGTCTGCCCATGCCCTTCTCATGTCTGCCCATGTTTTCCTCATGTCTACTCATGTCCTTCTCATGTCTGTCCATGCTCTTCTCATGTCTGCCCATGCCCTTCTCATGTCTGCCCATGCCCTTCTCATGTCTGTCCATGCCCTTCTCATGTCTGTCCATGCCCTTCTCATGTCTGTCCATGCCCTTCTCATGTCTACTCACTGTCTTCCATTCCTCCACCACTTCCTCCCTCATCTATTTGGGGGTCTTTCCATATCAATTCTCATTCTCATCCTTGTGCCTGGCAACCAAACATACGCTGTCCACACCACAGGTGTGGGGGTAGGAAACTCTATTTACAAAGAATATTATTGAAATCTAGTGGGCAGCATGCAGGATTTAATTACCCAACCCAAAATATAGTGAGGGTTTCAACCCCAGATGCCTGCATCGGAGCCTCAGTTGATCTGGGAAGACACTGTGTCTTAGGTGTAGATAAGCCAGTAAGACATAGACCCATTACTATTTTTTGTAGTCTCTGTATCTTCCAGGAAAAATAAATTCCTTATTATCATGGATAAAACAAATTCTCAGATTCAAATTTCTAGATATTGTAAGAAGTCAAATGATATGATCTCATATAACATTGAGTTTTAGTACTGATTTCTTGGATTTGGAGTCATGTTTTCCAAAGGGTGGCGTGGGGGAGAGAGGGAGAAACCACTTCTGTTGATATAAAAAAAAAAATCAGTAATTCTATTCCATAAAGAAATAGTTCCATTTAACAACATATACATTAATCAAGTGATATTGATAACCTCAAAATTTTTTCAGGTATTTATACATTGTTCCTATTCCTGCCTTTCTTTCTTTTTGAGACAGAGTCTCTTTAGGTCAAGTTAGCCTGAAATTCAGTATGTAGCACAGGCTGGCCTGACCATGTACTGTTTTTCCATCAGATTCTCACATTAGAAAATGTGAGCCAATCATTTTCCCCTCCACATCTGTTTTTCACAATATACATCATTAAATGATACTAAAAATATAATAACCATTAGTTCCAAAGATGCGAGGAGAAAGACCACCGACCCAAATCATGGTCAGATTAATTAATGCAAACAATTAATTAAAGCAAACTTTTTTATTTGTATACATGGCTGCCTTCCCTCAAAGCAAGGTTCAAGAGGTCAGCATTAGATGTGAGGAAAACAAGGTTTACTACAGCTCAGAGGTAGGGGATTTCTATGACAAAAGAGACAGGGATACAGGAACAGAACATAAATGTAAATTAGTTATGATGACCTCCTGAAACAAAGACATGATTGCAAGATGGCGGTAACCAGGAAGTCATAACAACCCTTTGAAACAAAAGTAGAGTTGCAAGATGGTTATAATAAACTTTAGAGACAAAGACATGGCTGCTGTTTCCTGGAACAGGCCATTACAGGATCACCTGTAGTTACGGTTACAGGTGGGGCAGAGCCTGATCCCTGAGAAGCAGAGGTTTAATCATAAACACGAATGAGTTTAGTTTGTCTTTACTGTATGATGGCTTTTAAGCCTAAGATGGAAGCTGGTTGGTTCCTCATTACTTTTTAACAAATATCCCTTCTTTTCTGTTTCACCTGCATTTATGTCTTATCGGTAAGACTGATCTCTCTGTGTGTGGGTTTTGGTTTTGGTTTTTGTTTTTTTTTTTTTTCCTCTCATTTTACATGCTTCCCCAAAAGTACACAAGTAAGCAACACATGTCCTCTGATCTGCTTCCATGCAAGACGTAAGGAGTTAGTGCTTCTCACAACCTGGGCCTGGTCCCTGCCGATGTAGATATACCATACCAGCTTACACGATCCGAACATTCTCATCAGATATTAAAATTTTTCCCTCTGCTTCTTTTGTATTATTCTTCCTCTTGTTGAAATTCACCCAACTAATATCTTTGTTAAGTTCTAATTGCCCTTTTGGGGGCCACCCTTGGCTCTTCTCTAACTTTATAAGGTCCATTTGTATTAAGACCCTGTTCATGCTGTTGTCTGTAACACCTTCTAATTCAGCAGCATCTGCAAATTTCATTAACATGCTATTTACTCCCTCTTCCAGATCATTAAAAAAAATGCAATTTCTTATGTATTAAATTTTGCGGTCGAATAGATTTAATTTGCTGTTGTAATTTCAATGCATGTTTTCTAAAGACACAATGCGGTTAAGAATGGCCTTAGCGTAGGCTTAAATCCATACCCAGTTTATAGTTATTTTACTATTATGCAATCCATTTGTGTTCTTTAATCAGCACTGTTGCGAGCTCCATTGAAGCCATAATCTATTGATTTCCTCGTCCCTCTTTTTCAATACAGTCATCATCTTGGCTTTAAATGCACAGCAATAGCAGAGTTCGCCATTGTCGCTCCCTAATCCTCAGCTATTTATAAGAGGAAATTAAGTCTCTTTTTCTCAGCGAATGATCTTCCATTGATTTAAGAAATGTTCTACATCAAGATCTGTAATTCATAATCATAATATTTGTTCTTCCTGCGCATAGTATCAGTGTTCTAACATGAAGTAGATTGGAGCTATGCTTTTGTAAGCAAGGAAATAGCATACAAGGTATAAATGCCTTATATATTTAATAAAATTCATTTATTAGTCTGTATATTTATATAAATAAAGGTAGGTGTGTGTATATATTTATGTACATTTTAAGTATGTCCGCTGACTCCTAGAGAGTCTGAGGTGAACTTGTCTTCTCCGGCAAGCCACTCTCAAGTCAATATGTGAGATTTATGAGGCCTTCACTGTTTGTCACAAGTCACCTTCTTTATTAGTGTTCTACAAGGCTTGTTTGCATTTTCAGTGAGATGAGACTTCTGGTCACATGTGGCGGTTTCAAATCGTTATACATCCAATTAGTCTTTGTGGTCTCTGAATCATTTTCAGGAAGCATCTTCCTTTTTCTCTCCCAATCTCTTTATCTTTATTTCTTTCCTTTTTGCTGTGGTGTCCTCACCATATGATCCCATAGTGACTGTTTATCCTGCTTCTTAGAAGTTTTTCTGACTTTTAAGATGTGGTTTCCTGATGTGAGTCATTCTCCTAATAGCTGTGCTGGCCATCTCGAGGTGCTGTCATCAAGTTTGCATGCAACTGTAAGATTTATTTTTTAATGTGTGTGTGTGTGTGTGTGTGTGTGTGTGTGTGTGTGTGTGTGTGTCTGTGTATAAATGTGTGCATGTGTGTATATGTGTGTGTATATGTGTGTATGTGTGTATATGTGTACGTGTGTGTGTGTGTGTGTCTGTGTCTGTGTCTGTGTGTGTGTCTATGTGCATGTGTGTGTGTCTGTGTGTGTGTGAGTCTGTGTGTGTGTGAGTCTGTGTGTGTGTGTCCATGCATGTGTGTGTGTCTGTGTGTGTGTGTGTACCTGAGTGCAGGTGCCTGTGGACACTGGAAGAGGGCTGGGTAGCCTGGAGCTGGAGAACAGTCAACTGTGAGCCACTGGATGTTGGTGTGGGGAACTGAACTCTGGTCTTCTGCAAGTGCTCTTAACTGCTGAGCCATCTCTCTGAAAAAGTGGTTTTTAAGTTTTATAAAAGCAAATAAAATGTACTTGCTTATTGTAATAGAGTAAAGACAAATATGTATATCGCTTTTACTGAGACTTAAAGGCTGTATTTCTAGAAGACTTGTTTCAGAGCCTATGCAGAGCAAATGCCCATTTTCTCAGTAAATGTCAAATCATTTCATCTCTGGTTTTAGATACAGTTGAATATTGAAGCCATGATTTGGAGAGAACATCTTTAGTATTTCAGAATTTCCCTGTCTTAACATAATTTTATTCATCAGATTTAAAAATAATCCCATAAAAGACAAAGAGATTAAAGAGATAAAAGATAATAAACCAGTTAAAAGCCTGGTGTGCTGGCACATTCCTTTAATCCCAGCACCTGGGAAGCACAGGTATGAGGCTCTGTGAGTTAGAGGCCCACCGGAGATACATAGTTCTAGGCCAGTCAGAGCTATATAGTAAGACTGCCTGGGGAGGGGGGGAAGGAAAAAGAAAAAAGGAAAATTTGTTTGCCCATGGAAACTTGTTTTTTTTTTTTCTTTCTCGCTTGATTCCTCATTTTTTTTAGTTAGTTCTGAAACCTTAAAGAGTTGAACTTTTCTTGAAAACATTGATTTTCCTGAAGCCGTTTACTAGTTTCATCTTCTGTTCAGAACACGTTGCCTTATATTAATCTCGGTGTGCTTGTTTATGGCAGAGTCCCACAGCCTCAACCTCCCTATGTTGCTTCTGCTAGCCAGAAATATGTGACCCCTCAGCCTCAGCCTCCTGAATGCTGGAAGGAAGAGTGCGCTGCCACCTGAGGCGAGAGCTGATTGTTGAGGACACTTGGCTGGCCCCTACCCTTAGCATCTCCCTTCCAGACATGCTCCTCTCTATTTCCTGTCATACTTTGTGATAATTCTTCATGTAATAACACCCATTTTCAGTCTTTTCTCTAAAATTTTCTTAGATAGTGATAAAGACACTATTGCCCGGTGGAGGAAGAAAAATCAAACACATGTGTTACATACTAGGAACATGTGTTACACACTAGGAAATAACAAGGGGCAGGATGCAGTTTGTCCTAGGAGCCTGGACTGATACAATGCACTGCAGCTTGGTGGCGGTGGGGGTGGGGATGGGGAGAATAATCTCTTCAGAGTGAAGGAGGATAATTCCTTCTTCCATGTTCCTGCAAGCGCAGACACTTGTTTCCAAAGATGCTTGTGTATGCAAATAAGTTTTTGCCCCTGTTTCTTAAACATTTCACTCAAGATCCTCTTGTGGCCAGATGTCAGGAAAAATGTAAATGAGCTGAAATAACTGGGTAGTTGTCTTAGTTTCTCCTTTCATTAATATAGAGCAAGTCTTATTAAATCTTTGTGGCAGGTATTTTAAAGTAATTGTAAGTCAGATTTGCAAAAATTTCCACGGAATTTATTTCAGTTGAGTTGTCAAATCTCAGCCTCACTTAGGGGGTTCTACAACTGTCTAGACGACCAGTTTGTCTAGGTCATTTTGCTATGAAAATTAATTACACAAACCTTCTACAATTTTCAGCGTGTTAGATTGGCTCAACAACATATGCAACATTCTCATCTCTAGAGGAAGTTGCTTTAGACATACATATCACATGATGCTGGAGATTATGTCTGTTCCTGATGAATCTGGATGTGATCAGTGTTAGTGTTGACATATTAATACAGAACAGGGTTCCTAGACATCTTCACATCTGGGGCCTGATTTCAGCCTTATAGTGCAATTATCCTCAACAGATATGTAGTTCGAAACCAAGTTCAAGCTCTCCCTCTTCCTCAGGCCAGGTGAGTCAGGATGGACCTCAGTGATATTATTAGAGAACTTGAAGCTTTGATGAATCACTAAAGACAGATGTTAATGGCAACACGGAAGTGCCCTAAAGACAATAAGAATCTGGGGACTGGGGAGATGGCTATAGTGGTAAAGTACTTGCTGAGCAAGCAAGCATAAGGACTTGCATTTTGTCTCCAGATTCTGCATGGGAAAGCCAAGCATGGTAGCATGTCCTTGTAAGCTCATCTCTAGAACAACAGAGATGTGTGGATTCCTGGGCTTTGGGGCCTCTCCAGTGGCCTCTCCAGGCCATTGTAAGACAAAACCAAAACCAAGACAGACAAGACTTGAGGAACAGCACATCTGACTTCCACCTTTGGCCTTCAAACACACACACACACACACACACACACACACACACACACACACACACACACCAAAAAATTAATAGTTGAAGGCATTATGGAATATGGACTTATTAAAAAAAAAAGGCTATGGTGTGAGTAATGATGGAATGATAACTACCATCTTCTCTTGAGTTCCAGGACCTTGGATATTTTACTTTGCCTCTCTGGGATTCATTTCTTCCTCTAAAGTTTGAGGGTAACAACTAGGGTTTTGTTTCTGTTAATAAATCAATGCATGTACAACATTTAAAACAGGACCTGGTCCAGAGTCCGTATTCAGTAAAGCAAGTTATTGTTATGATTTGCTGTGGCTCACATGCTAAATGTTTCTTATGATTGTTGCTTTTTGGTTTCTTGGGTGATTTGTTTTCTCTGGGGTTGAGTATTCTTTTTATTTAGATTTTACAATTCTATGTTCTCAGATACCTCTAGTGATTACTAGTTATTGTTTATATATAGGAAGGAATTATTATTCTGGCTATTTTAGGGCACTGGCATGGATTTTCTTCTGCAATATGATGTAGATTTCTCCTTTAAGCACTTTCCTGAACTTGTCTAGTCTGTGGTAGGGTGTGTTGATTGGCAGGCTTGCTTTAGGAAAACTGTTGGCCCTGAAGTTTCCATAGGCCCATGTGTTAAAGGTTGAAGTCTTGAGATCAGGGCTCAGAAGAAGGATAATAACTAGGTTTATCTCTTTGAAGGATTCTGTGGATTTCTTTTTTTGCACTTTCCCGGCCATCCGGTGAGGGACTTTGCTCTGCCATGTGCTTCTGCTACAGTATGCTGCCTCACCAGAGGCCCAAAGCAATGACCCAACCAACCTGTGGGTCGAACCTGCAAAAAGGGGCTAGGCCACGTGGAAAGCACCCTCCTGTAATCCAACAACTTAGAAAACTCAAGTTCAAGGTCAAGGCTATAGAAAGTCAAGAAAGGAAAGGAAAAGAAAGGAGAGGAGAGGGGGAGAGCAGGGGAGGAGGATGAGAGAGGGAAGGAAAGGGGGAGGAGGAGGGGAAGGAGGAGGAGAAGAGGGAGGAGGGGGAGGGGAAGAGGGAGGGGGAACACAAGGGGAGGGGAAGGGGAGGGGAGGAGGAGGAGGAAGGAAGGGAAAGAAGAGGGGAAGAGGGGGAGGGGAGGGGAGGAGGAAAGGGAGGGGAGAGGAGAAGGGAAGGGAAAGGGAGGGGGAAGGAAAGGGGGAAGGAGAAGAAAGAGGGGGGAGGGGGAAGGAAGAGGGGGGAGGGGGAAGGAAGAGGGGAAAGAGAGAAATGGGAGGGAGAGGAGGAAGGGAGGGAGGAGGGGGAGGAGGAGGAAAGCGGGGAGGGAAGGGAGAGGGGAAGAGAAGGGAAAGGGGAAAGGAAAGGGAAGGGAAGAAGGAGGAAGGGGAGGGGGAGGAAGAGAGAAGAGGAGGGGGAGGGGAGGGAAGGGAAGTGGAAAGGGAAAGAGAAAAGGCACAACAAAAATTTTGTTACCTTTTCTCTGCATAAGATAATTGTTTCAGGTATTACAATAAAAAATAACTGACTAATTCAATAACAATGCAATTTTTTTCTTGGTTGGCTCTGTCTCTATGATTGAGTCATTGTCATTGTGTCTTGAACTGTAGGACATTTTGTGAAGCGAGAGTCCACATGGCCAATGAAACCATGTGCAAGATGGTGTAGAAAGTGACAGAAAACAGTGTCAGTCAGACTGTACATGGAAGAGACTTCTCCGGGGGTAGCACCATTTATTTATGTGTATGCATGCATGCCCTGTGTGTGTGTGTGTGTGTGTGTGTGTGTGTGTGTGTGTGTGTGTAGGTCAGAGAAGTGTCAGATCCCTTGGAGTTGGAGTTACAGTCAGTTGTGAGCTGCCTGATGAGGAGCACTCCACCACCGAGTACTGTCTCCAGCTTCAAAATGAGTATTTATTAAGACAGTAAAGATCAGGGGAGATTAGGAGTTGGTTCAAATATTTTGACCTGATGAAGGGCACAAAAATATCACTCTTGCCTCTGAGCAATTACCAGAAATAGCAAAGGGGGAAATAACCTACCCTTTAATGAGCTCATTATGACTTGGTGGCTTTAAAGAGAAAGGAAGCATGAGCTCAGTGTGTATTCTGGGAGTTTGTCTCCAAGTAGAGTGGCAGTGACTTGAAGAGGCTCCGATTTCTGTGAGCATGTCCCCATGTCCCCATGCTCAGAATGCGCTTGGGCACAGCCTGGCTCCTCAATGCTTTGACTCTCCACTCTTCATTCTCGACCAAATCTGAGTAAAACTACACTGGAAAGATATTTACTGCTCCTAATAGGAACATACACACCACACACACACACACACAGCATACACACCACACCACACCACACCACACCACACCACACCACACCACACCACACCACACCACACCACACCACACCACACCACACAAGGCAGAAAGAGCTGGAGGCAGTAGGTTTTAAGCAACTGTGTTTTTCTGATCATGTCATAGCAGCTGTTGTGTTTGTCTTGAGCTTGTTACCTAGGCTGCTGTTCCCCTCTAGACTCAAGTCATCACTCTTGTTTGGTTCCCCCCTTGTTTTTGTGAAGCAGTGTCTGCTACATAGCCTGGGCTGTCCTGGAACTCACTTTGGAGATCAGGCTTCCCTTGAACTGATAGAAATCCTTGTGTCTCTGTTTCTGCCTCCTAAATGTCCTGATTACACACTGTTCCTTGGCAATTAAACCCAGTCCTTCCTGTGATCATTGGCTCAGCTTTACAGATGTCTGAGACTACAACTGCATGCCACCACGACCAGCCTTATAGTTTTTTATTGTCATTTATAATACCCATTTCAAGCAATGGAGCCTTATAACAGGAGCGTCTCCTGTTTTGCAGCATGAGCAACAGCCTTTAGCAAGGTAGAAAGTTTCAAGTTAGCATGATTTAAGGTTCTCAACAATGGCGTGTCAGTCAGCCTGTAAGATGGGATGGAGGTGATGAAGAGGAGAGAGAAGAAACCAGGTGATTGGCAGTCAAGATGGCCAAACAAGAGGCCATCCAATGAGGATGTTTGAACATTAAATATCCTGGGACTCTGTAATGAAACTCCTTCTCCATATTGTCAACAGAAGTCAGTATGTATACATAGTTCAATCATGCACTGGTTTCAGTGGCATCAATTTTAATAAATAAAGCATAGACAATAGCAGGAAATACAAGTGGACCAATCACACTGCCTCAGACAGAGAAAGTACTGCAGATGCAGTGGGCCTTCTCCTCTATGGGGAATGCAGAGCACTGTCAGATTTTGAGAAAATTAGTCTTTCTGTAGCTGACTTATGACACACAGGAAATATGGAAAATTTATAAATTTATTCAAGGATCCCCCCCCTCTCTCTCTCTCTCTCTCACACACACACACACACACACACACACACACACACACACACACACACTTTAATCTTATGGATAAAAGTCCAGGGGGAATAATACAGCTCACTCAACCTCACTGGCCATTTGGTTTTGGATGACCAAACAGTTGGTATGCTCTTCCCAACTCGTCAGCCCTAAAAACACATACAAGTAACATTATAAAGACTGAGACAGTTGTATTTAGGAGTGTGTGTGTGTGTGTGTGTGTGTGTGTGTGTGTGTAACAATTAAAGAAAAAATAGGCCATGAATTTGAAAGAGAGCAAGAAGGGGTGGGTAGATGTGAGGATTTGGAGGGAGAAAGGGGAATGAAGAAATGATATAATTATATTATAATCTCACAAAAGAAAAGATGTAATAAAAAAGGAAAAAATAAACAAACAAATAAACAAACAAAAAGAAAACCACAAAATACCTCCCTGAGCTAGCTTGCCTGTAGTCCCAGCTACTGAGTCAGGAAGTACGTCACAGCACTGCACAGTTTGAAGCCAGACTGGGCAACTGAGCCAGACTCCCATCTAGAAATAGCCAGATGTATTCATACATGTATACAGATATACATAAAATCTTAATTACTGTGTTTCAGAAAAAAAAAAAAAAAAAACAAATCTCAAGCTCGAGCTTCTGATATATACCCCATTGATTTTACTGCATAACATTGAAAGTATACAGATTCAGTCCTCTGGAGCAGAAAGTTAGCACACAGGGCACCCTCAGTGTGAATGAATATGTCGGAATCAGGTCTATTGGCTGGTGACCCACCCTCTGTCATCATCTAAGGGTGCAAACTTGGGCAAGCTATTTTATTTCTGTGTGTTTCCTCACCAGTAGCCAGTGACACTATTCATCTCTGGAGATTTAGAATAAAATCCCACACGTATGTACCTGGCACAGAGTATATGCCAATAAATGGTAGGACTGAAGGGCAGGAAGCACTGCTGGCTGAATCAGCATAGGCCAGCGGATTCCCTTCCAAAGTCAGCATTCAGAAAACGTATTTAAAGCTCTGAACTCTTTAGTGGTCTTTCTTGTTCTCTAACTAGAGGGAAAAAAAATAAGAATTTCCTCCCGAACTCCAACGTAGGCATCTCTTGGAGTCCCAAAGACCTCTATATTCATGTCCCCGGCCTTTCAGTTGCTGAAGATGTACTTTTTAAATGCACACGTGAACTCTGCCCACATGCATACGGCTGCGTCTCTCGGCCACTGCCACCCCACACACAACTGTTTCAATGTTGACTTAATATTATTCATTTGCTTTTATTTTATTGAGAAGGAATTCTTAATTAAAATGGCCCAGCAGCACCCAGCTCACCTAGAGTGCCGCAAGCGATAATCCCTAATTTAACGTATACTTTGCTTCATACTTACAATTTAATTTCTGAAGCCAGAAATACAAATGGATTTTATAATGGCTTGTATGTATTAGATAAGAGAAGATTAGGACCACTGACGACGAGCTAGCTTTTTTTAGGCGAAATCTCATAACCACGAGGAATTGATTGTAGACTGGGTGAACTGAGCTTCTCAGGGAACACCCAGGCCACATGAAAACCTAATTTCTAGTATGATTTATGTGGGTATGACTTGTGCTTTAATTTAAATTCTTTCTATTTGGTTCTTTCATTTTTTTTTTTGATCATTTGATCTGTAGCTAGAAGCCTTAGGGATGGAGAGATAGCTCAGGGGAAGAGCACTCGTTGATCTTGTAGAAGACCAGGACTAAGTTCCCAGCATCCACAGCAGCTGGTTCACAACTGCCACTCGCCAGGGGATCCAACACCCTCTTTTGGCCTTCTTAGGCACCTTCACGCACATGGTGGAGATAAACTCATGGTGCAGATAACACACACACACACACACACACACACACACACACACATACACACACACACATACACATACACACACATACACACACACATACACACACACACATACACACACATGCACACATACACACACACACAATTTTTTAAAGTCATTTTTAAAAAGAAGCATGACTCTCTTTCATCTTATTTTCACCTCTCATCCTTCTCATCCAATAATTTAAAGAATACTGTCTGTTAGCTGTGAAGAGTTTTTAAGCCATACCTGCACACAGGCATCCACAGCTATCCAGGTATCCTGGTTCAGCAACACTTGTCTAACTATTGTAACACAAGTTTGGGGTACAAAGGGTGTGGTGGGTTGAATGCTTTGGCGCATGGGAGTGGCACTACGAGGAGGTGTGGCCTTGTTGGAGTAAATGTGGCCTTGTTGGGGGAAGTGTGTCACTGTGGAGGTTGGGAGCTTTGAGGACTCTTATGCTGAGGCTCTGCCCAATGTGGAATTAGAGTCCCCTCTGAGCTTGCTACCTGTGGAAGAGAGAGTCTCCTGGCTGCCTTTGGATCAAGATGTAGAACTCTCAGCTCCTTCTTCAGCACCATGTCTGCCTGCATGCTGCCATGCTTCCTGCAATTATGATAATAGACTGAACCTCAGAAATTGTAAGCCAGCCCCAATGAAATGTTATCCTTCATAAGAGCTGCTGTAGTCCTGGTGTCTCTTCACACAAGGGAATTTTTAACTAAGACAAAGGGCAAGTGTTTAACATAATTCCCTGTCTCCCATTCCCAAGTCATTTTCAATGACTCAAAGCTCTCATTGAGCATTCTCTCTCTCTCTCTCTCTCTCTCTCTCTCTCTCTCTCTCTCTCTCTCTCTCTCTGGAACATATGAGTCAAAGTTTGCAGCCTACGGGTAACTAAATGCACAAGGAAAACCTGGCATCTCTGTGTCCTGCTTTGCTTTCTTATAGGTGTGTGTGTGTGTGTGTGTGTGTGTGTGTGTGTGTGTTAGTCACCATGACTAAAATCAACTTGGGGAAGAAAGGGTTTATTCAGCTTACAGACTCAGGTCATAAACTGTCACTGAGGGAAGTCAGGGCAGGCACTCAAGGCAGGAACCTGGAGGCAAGAGCTGGAGCAGAGGCAGTAGAGAGAGGCTGTTTACTGGTTTGTTCTCATAGCTACCCAGATTGCTTTCTCATACAACCCAGGACCACCTTCCCAGGGTGGCACTGCCCATAGTGGGCTGAGATCTCCCACATTAATAAAGACCATGTCTCAAAGACTTACCTAAAGCCAATATAATAAAGTCAATTCTTCAATTAAGGTTGTCTAGTCTCAGATAACTCTAGTGTGCATCAAGCTTTGAAAGAGAGAGAAAGCAAAAAGAAGGAAGGAAGGAAGGAAGGAAGGAAGGAAGGAAGGAAGGAAGGAA